>OX579669.1:7675558-8181799 GCA_951230895.1 Carpatolechia fugitivella | reverse complement strand
CTCACAATCATTGAATTAATTTGCACCTGTGTCTGTGAAAGTATCGAATAGACGTAGATACGCATAAAAAAATCTAAATTTTTATACCTCGTAGAAAAGGTGCCATATTATTGTATATAATACCTATGTGGATTACAGTGCGTGTAATATAGATTTATTTTATAATTTTCATATCTTCCTGACTGTATTATGCTGCAATCAGAAAATGCTTATTACTTGAAATTTTCTGAAGTATACAGATGGATTTTTAATCACTTTCTTGCTTAGGTTCTTTATTTGTCTGTATGTTATATTTCGGTGGAATTTTGTAATATTTTTTTTTGACGAACTATTTCGCTATTTCTACCAGAGTAATATAGAGTGCGTGGACGTATTCTTCGAGCATTTTTTATAAAAAAAAAATCTTCATCTAGCATTATAACAACAAAACGGATAGATAGATTTTGCTGTAACATTAATATCGTATCCTTCAGTGAATCAAAAAGGTATAAAGTTTCTCTAACCCAGTTTTCCTGAACACGCCGCCTCTAGCTCCTAACTGCTTTACTTTTGCCGGTGGCTTTAAGAAACTTGAAGCTATATGACACTTTAAGACGATGTTAGATTTTAGCTGAAAAATTAAGAAATACAACATCATCATCATCAACGGCCCGTTACAGTCCACTGCTGGACTATGAGGCCTCCTCCACTTAAGTGAAGGGTTTTGCCATAATCTCCACGCTTGGCAGGCGGGTTGGAGATCGCAGATTAAAAGGTTACTGTATCAGAGAGCGCTGCTGCCCGTTCCCTGTTCAATGTGTAGTCCCTAAGTCGCCTCTTACGACACCCACGGGAAGAGTAGGGGTTGGTGACAAATGTATTCTACTCTGCCGTCACCACACGGCAAATACAACAAGATTACAAAATAAAGCAAAACTTCTAAGGTGGCAGTCTGTCCCATGAAACTGAAGCAATACTTCTAAGACATTGTGATTATAAAATTCGTATATATAAGAAAAGAAATACAATAAACTAATCTATTCAAAACAAACTTAACATTTTTATAATTGTTTAATCAGTTGTAGAAGTTGAGCAACATATTTAAGAAATTAGTTTTTTTTTTGTTTACTTTGTCGCATATAAATGAAGCTAAAGAAAAATAAAACCAATCTTTTACAGATAAGCTGAGAACTTAAGATAACTTAAGACTTAAGACTCCTTCTGTAGCCGTCTGTAGTTTTTTTTAAGCCTGAGATGTCCCACTGCTAGGCAAAGTCCCCCATTTTTCCACCGTTCTCGAAGATCAATCACTCAATCAGCCTATTGCAGTCCACTGCTGGAAGTAGGCCTCCCCAAGGGTACGCCAAAGCGCACGATCACCGGCTTTCCTCATCCAGCCACCACCAGGTTCTCGAAGAACCACTTTCGAAATAATTGCCTTTATATCCGTATTTCCCTAAAAAATTGCATTAGCCGCTATCAGATTATCGGCTCCCATTATTTCAGAGACAAAATTATTGATATTGTCCTGACCTAGATAGCAGTCATTGAATTTAACAGGGAAAGGCCGAAAGACTTTCCAAGGGTTAATTTGACCTTCGAGCTACAGCCAATCTCTAGAGTGCCTCAGTCTATTATATTCCATAACTTTCCAGAACAGCCTATAAACGTGCTTTAAGAAACGCTTGAGTAAGTATTTTTATATCAACGCCGAGTTAATTTTATTAAGAGGTTCGTGATTATCTTTCTTGTTATTCTTGTGACATCTTCTATCTTTAGCTCTGAGCGAGCGGTGACTCCCTTTCTCGCATAGGGTAAGGGTGAGGTGACTGAGAGAGAGGTACCGCTCGCTCAGAGCTAAAGCTATGTGCCGCTAGCTGTAGATGAGCCGTTTCACGCTGATTTAGGAGATAAGGAAAACTTAGCTTGTCGACTTTTTTATCTAGCGAGAAACGTATTCTGACAATTTAGTGAGCTGTGTTCTTTGGTGTTTTGATAATAAAGGCAACCAGTTGCTATTGGCCTTTTATATCAATGTTAACCTCATAAACCTTGGAAAGGTCTAGTGACCGTACCATTGTAAAAAAATATTTTATTCGAATTAAGTTTTTTTTTATAGCTCGTGTAACGATTACTGCCGCAAAAATCTGAAAACCACGGCTTAGCGTGCCTTCCGAAACACGGATGCGTCTTTTTTGTTTGACATTCAGGTAATTCAGCCTACAATACGTTTCCTAAACTGCGATTTTTATTAGACTGGGATTCGTACCCAGAATCTTCGTAGTGAGATTGAAATGTTTGACCAATCGACCACTCAACCACTCGACCACTCAACCACTCGACCACTCAACCACATAGATAGTTACTATTGACAATTGCTTCAGTGATGTGATGAATGAGTGACATAAAATGTTCAATTCATTCGTTTCAAAACGGAAAAAGCTCCAAGAAATAATTAACATAAAACCATCAATGCGTTAAAAACTAAATTAATATACCTATATAACAGGTGTTGCCTGGTTCCTAAAAAAAAAATATTCTGATGAGAACATTGAACCCGATACTAAACAGTAAACAAGAGCGGAATGAAGGTAAAACTATAAATAATAAAGACAACTGAAACACCATTCAATTAACAAAGTAAACAGTTGAGTGCGATTCCATTGAAATGGCAATGTTAAAATTTTTTTAACCGGTCCTGTTCTACTTGCATCCAACGGCTTTCCCACGACCTTCACTAGATCTTCGCGTCTTCGTCAGTCCACCTTATGGGGGGGCTACCTACGGCTGTGTCTTCCGGTACGTAGTCACGGCCAGTCTTACATTGATTTTTTGGTGGCTAAAAGGAGTATTTTACAATTTTGATTTGGATTTGCCATCGTGGGGAAAGGATTTGCCAGTCAGCTAATAGTGAACTTCGCTAGACTGTTGCCCAGGGTGCGCCAGACGTACTAATAAGTAGCGGTACGTTATCGCTCGGAGAGGCTCCTTTCATGCACCCCAATTTTACAATTAAGCGCTTTGCCAATTTTATACAATTAAGTGCTTTACAATTTTGCAAGCGCTTTGCCAAACCATGAACAAAAGTAATCTTTAGCCAACCAAGAAGAACAGCCTTTATACATTTTTTATATATACTAACGGGTCTTTTTTAACATCCTTTATATTCGCAACAAAGAACTGTCTGAAATATGTACGAGTACATCGCAATTTAGCCGTGTGGTGACGGCAGAGTAGAAAACATATTTTGTCACCAACCCCTACTCTACCCGTGGGTGTCGTAAGAGGCGACTTAGGGACTACACATTGAACAGGGAACGGGCAGCAGTGCTCTCTGATACAGTAACCTTTTAATCTGTGATCTCCGCCTGCCAAGCGTGGAGATTATGGCAGTAGTCCAGAAGTGGACTGTAACGGGCCGTTGATGTTGATGATGTTGACATCGCAATTATGAACTTTCGCTGCCTTAACACTCGCAAGGATTAACTTCGAAACTGTGAAAGTTAGTCGTATGATTCATGTCTGATCATTGATCTCAGCTGCTATGCAGATAATGTTTGTCAAGATGCCAATTTGATTACTGATTTTTTTAAATTTCGCCAAAGATCGTCGAAAAAAGTGTGCCATACATTCTACGTAAAATAGATTAAATTTGCGATCTCGATCAGAAAGCTAGTGACAATTATAATTAGCTAGTAAAATACGATTTTAAAAACTTGAGCAATTGAGCAACACCCGATGCAGTAAAAAGCGAGGACATTAAAATGAAATATAAGAAGTAAGGAGGGCACACACCGCGCGAAATAAATGGAATCTCTAACGGTCCCATTTTAATTAACATTTTTGTTTTCAAAGTGGAGATCTCTTTTAAAGTAGCTTTTTCTTTCAGCAGGAACTGAATTATACACAAACGGCAGCGTTTGGAAAACAAATATTATAATACAAAACGAATAAAATATGAAATTTTAAAAACTTTGAGTGTAAAATGACAAATTCTGTAATCAACCCAACAAAACATTGTGATGCAACCTGCACACTCCTGCGAAGAAATTCAAAGGTTGTGTGTGAAGTTGTTCATGTGGGCCAGCACGGTCGACTAAGGCCTAATCGCCCTAATTCAGGGTAGGCTCGAGCCCCTCAGTGGGGGCGTATATGAGCTCTTGATGATACACTAAAATTAACAGCAAACGTGTTTTTTAGGTAAATGTTTATTATTGCTTGAAGTGATTCTAGTATCAGAAAGTTTATTCGGCTTTACAAAATCAATTTTCGACGGCAAGACAAGGATAGCTTGTTCATCGTTAGAAACTGTCCTTACTGGGATTTGAATTAAGACGTCCTGATCAAGAGCCGAAAGTTATTACTATGCAACGAAAGCTGCCTAATCCCAGTTGGCTGCGAACACACAACTGCTAAAATACTTCTCTGAAAGTAATTGCATACAAAATGCAGCGGAAATTGCAACAGAACATACACCCAAGCCAATTCCCTGATACGAAATTTATGAACATACCGGTTGTTTTTTTTTCGGAAAATATTCTAAAAGTAACTGGATAACACACTATCTAAATTATACACTCTTTAAACTAAAATAAAAGAATTAAAATGAAAACATGGTCCGCCATTTCCGAATGTTGGCAAGCGATATCATTGTTAACTACTCTCATTACGAAGGTAACGGGTTTGATGCCCACTGTTGGTCAAAGAAAACTATACACTCAAGAGCAAAGATTCCGGGTCTGGTAAATAAAACACCTGAAAATCTTGGTAACTAACTAAGAATGCTAGCTTAGTAAAATAATTATCCTACTAATATAAATGCGAAAGTTTGGATGTTTGTTGCTGAATCACGCTTGAACTACTGGACGGATCGGGATAAAACTTGGCACACATATAGGCTAGGTTCTGGAATAGGACAAAGGCTTGTTACTGTGAGAAAACACTTCATTCTTACGGGGAAACTCATTAAACGCGGGTGGAACCGTAGGTGGAAAGCTAGGAATATAATAATGTTAATGTGATATTATGTTCCTGTTCTAAATTCCCTCCGGGGTCAACTCAGCCCACAACCACTCAGCCCGTGCATGGGCTCTTTTAATTTTAGTTTCAATAAAATGAATTGATAAAATGTATAAAATATCTATCTTCAGATGGCCCGGATTCATTGCTTTCGAGTGTATTTGGGAGACTTTCCCCAATTTGGTTAGGACACTGAGGGCTGAATCACCTGATTAACCGTAAATCAGATAAATCTACGCTTCATAAAGCACGTTTAAGCTAGGTAAGGGGGAAGTTCGTCCGTGTCAAACTCGCACCAGTGACAAGTTTCCCTTTGAACATGAATCCTACACAACGAAGAAGAAGAGATGAGCAAAGTATATAAAAAGAAGCAAATAAACAAAGTTCAAAGAAGCCTACGACCATGTGTCCCAAACAAAGGTTCAGTGGCAAAGAAAATTCATTCTGTCAGAGACACTCCCACGGTGACACTGTGAATCCTGTTAACTGAACTTAATGACTGGGCATTCGGCTCATTAATTTGACTGTCCCTTTTATGCCTCGCCATTTTGTCCTTTTTGTAGCACATTCGTTTTCTCTTTGGTTTGTATAAATTACGAGTCCGTGAATTTTTTTAACGTTGACTGATTCGCGGCGTTTACATGACTTTGTCTTTGTAAAGCTTTGTTTATTTTTTAAAGAGTTTTTTTACATGTTCAACATATTTTTCATTGTTTCAGCCTTCGTTTCAGCTTGCAGCTTAATATTTGTAAACGGAAAATACTTGAACACTTAGAACATTTTACTGCTAAGCTCATAATATTCCCACCAAAATTTTCATTTTCTTATGAATATATATGTGATGATGATGATGATGATGATGATGATGATGATATATATATATATGTATATCATCATCGTATATATGTATATATGTAGCTGTATACCAACAGCCTGCAATCAACTCAGAACCTTTGATTTTATTTGTAGGCTTGTGCAGATGTCTTGTTCGTTTGAGACTTTTGCGCTCTGTACACATGTAACATTACCTTTAGTACATAATATCACCCTGACATGAATTTACGTAAAAAATATTTTCGTAGATATAGCATCTGTTTTCGTAGTGATTCAACCTGCAAAGTCCAAACTGGAGACATGTTAAATCCGACTGTCTTTAAAGCCAGAGTGAATAGGCTCCTTCTGGGTAAGCTCGCTGCATCGTAGATCCCATCCCTGCTCTCTAACTGGATCGAGGTCAAGAGCAAACCCATATAATATAAAAAAAAAAAAAGTTTCACGAAGTGATTTTCATCTGAAAATATTCCATCAAATTCGAAGGTTCAAACTAAAGACACAAAAACAAAACCGTTACCGCTCGACATCGGCACAATAAACAAAATTTTTTTTTTATATCTTCACACACGGCCATCTGATCCCAAACTAAGCAGAGCTTGTACTATGGGTACCAGACAGCTGATTTACATTACATAAATAGATAAATACATACTTATATAGATAAACTACAACCAGACACAAGGCCAACACAAGTGCTCATCATACAAATGTTTGCCCTGGGCGGGATTCAAACGCATAGGGTCGGAGGCAGATACACTACCACCTGGGCTACGGAGCCGTCAACATTACGTCACCAACGCTAAAATCTACCCACGTACGTTCCTTGTCCAACAATACAGATGAATGCTGACAAAACTCCTCACGTTTCAGGATATAAATCTTGTCACCGAACACCCGTCAGCCGCCCGCAAACAAATCGCTGACGTCACTGTGTCTCCGTCACGGCAGATCAGAAGTGGGATAAAAATTATCCCCGCTTAAGAAGTGGACAAACGATTCGTTTTTGGTAGCGCATGACTCGCTTTTTCGTTTGTTCCACGTCGCGGACATCTGCCTCTTGAACGATTTTGATAGTATTTTGTCGTACATTTTTATAATTTACTTGTATTGTATTTTCTGGGACATTGAGTTTTTGTTATAAGTTATTTAGATATAATTACAGGATCTACGTAATATTAAGTTTACAGAGCAACTAGTTATTCACTAGGTCCTCTGTTAATCTTCACGAACAGCTCATTATTTTTTCAAAAGCATAATCCAGGTTGTTTTGCGGTATATTATTTGGATGTAACATTATATAAAAAAACAATGTTTTATAAAAAAATGTTCACTTACATTACAGCATAATAATAATGATAGTAACAAAACAGACGTGGGGCCAACATTTAGTTTAATATACGATTAAAACAGAATACTATTAGTAAAAAAAATTCAAAGATTACTGATAAAAATAATTATAAGAAACATCTTTTCACCACAGTTCTTCTCCACAGAGGGCGTACACTGGTAGTGAACGTGCCATCCATGATAGCTTTGACGTCGAAAAATGATTTGTAAAAATCTTAATTTGGATAAAAAAAAAATTACTTTGACTTTGATCTAAATACATGGGTAAGACGCCCCACAATTCAGGTTATTTCCAAACTTAATTGTATAATAGTATACAGGGTAGGCTGGAGCCCCTCGGTGGGGACGTATTATGAGCTGTTGATGATACATCTTCTTTTCCCATTATAAGCCATAGATATGGATATCTATGGCTTATAATGGGAAAAGAAGATATGATATAGACGTGGACGTCTTCACAGTACAAAATAAATAAGTGAAATGTAACCAAAACATTTTCGGCCCTCACAAAATTAACAAAATTACCATACCCGGTACCGTAATTAAGAACTGTCCTTACTTGGTAAAATTTGACAAGTAATTTAAAAATGTAAAAAACCCGACTTCAATTTTGTTAGTTAAGTTTTCATTACCTACACGTCATGTAGGATACAAAGACTAAACTAGTGCTTTTGTTATTTAGAAATAACTGAAGAAGCACTGAATTAATAAAAAAGTTCGATTTCAGTCTTAAAAATTCTTATTTCATTTCACTCTACCAACACGTAACAGACAGAGCCAATGTGAACATCGAGTACAATTTTACATTAGTTTAAAACCCAATATTTTTTAACACGATTTTTTCACTTTTTAGTTTGATGTGCTTTAAAAGCGTGTTTTTTAGTATTTTTTAACTAATTTTAGTTTTTTAATTATTTATGTCAAGGAGAATACCAACAGGGTTTACTTTTAAGGCACTTTAAAATTTGTGTCGCGGCAACATTGCCATTGAGCTGACTTAAATAGTCTGTAGTCAGAGCCGTAAACCTGAATAATAAAGAAACTTGATACGATACTCCGTAACATTAAATAAAAATAATACAGCCATTTAAAATTGTATAAAAAATTCAATTTGACATCTAAAACGCACTATAATAAAATAAATAAAATAAATAAATATGTGGGGACATGTGTACCAGAAAAAATAAAGAAAGGAAAAACGCCCATTACCACAGATGTGTTTTTACGTGGAAGCCGACAAAACCATAACCTCTTTAGTTTTTCCCCTCAGTCGGATAATTAACGTCCCATGTCCCCTCCTATGGAATTAATACCACATCTTATGTATGAGCCCGAATACATATTCATAGGGGATATTCAATTTTATTCCATTTTCTTAGTAAATATTCATGCTGGTAAATTGTTAGCAGTTACTTTGCCGACATTTTTTTTGTTGTGGATTTTCTATGAATATAAATTATAATAGTTACCGCAATAATTATACGGCAGCTCCTGCGTATATTTTTGGATTGTAAGGATTTTCTATAGAAATCAAAATATTTATACATTGCCAGGTGAATTAACCCTAACCAATCAGTCTATTGCAGTCCACTGCACTGGTACGCCAAAGCACACGATCACCCGCTTTCCTCATACAGCCATCGCCAGCGACCTTCCTCAGGTCATCAGTCCACCTGGCAGGGGGGCGTCCCACACTACGTTTGCCGAGACGTGGTCTCCATCCGAGAACCCGCCTGCTCCAACGCTCATCGGTTCTGCGACAGACGTGGCCAGCCCACTGCCACTTCAGCTTGCTACTCTTCTGGACGATATCAACCTCTGCCTCTGCTGATAGTATTATTATAATTTTTTTTTTATATCCAGGTTAAGAATTGAACCTTGAGGCCAGTTAGAAATAAAGCAGAAATCTCTGAGTTGCCTAAAGTATTATCCTAAAGCAATAAAACCGCCTATAATTGTGTTTTAAAAGCTTAGTTTTTGTTTAACACGTTTTTATTAACTCGCTTTCTTGTCTGTCTGTTTGTTTGTTTGTTTGTTTGTTTGTTGGTGGGTTTGTTCGGTCCGAATCTTACAACTCATTTTTGGAGCACGTGCTGTCATTCGATTGTGCTGAAATTTGGTACACTTATGTAACCTCTAAGGTGACAATGCAATATTATGATGCCATGGAGCTGATCTGACGATGGAGCCGGAAGGTGGTCATAGAAACTCCTAAAATACACAACACAACCTCGTCGTGTTTGGGCTCATTGGATTTGTCTTGACAAAATCTTTAGTCATACGTGATGTCCAGGGTCTCATGATGGAGCCGGAAGTTGGCCATAGGAACTCCTAAAATACGCAACACAACCTCGTCGTGTTTGGGCTCGTTGGATTTGTTTTGACAAGATCTTTAGTCATACGTGATGTTCAGGGTCTCATGATGGAGCCGGAAGGTGGCCACAGAAATTCCTCAAATACTCAACATAACCTATTCGTGTTTGGGCCCGTTGGATTTCTCTTGACTAGATCTTTAGTCATAATATGTGATGTGATGTCCAGGGTCTCATGATGGAGCCGAAAGGTAATCTCAACGTAACAATCACGGACCAATTGGTCCGTGGTAACAACATAATCTCGTCTTGCTTGTGATTTTTAGTCTTAGCAATTTAGTCTTGTAAAGGTATCTTGCAAAATTTAAATACGCTGGACTAAAAAGCACAAAATAATTATAAAGTAAAAAATATTTTTTAACAACACGTTTTAACGCACTAAAAAGTATAAAATAATTTAAATTGAGATTTTTATTGGTGTAGTACTCTTGTAGGACTTAAAACGAAAAACGTGGGGTGCATGGAATATATATTCAAAGAAGTAGAGAACGAGGTGTTGGCTGTTACAATTTCGTTTTCTATTTGAAATGA
The DNA here is from genome assembly GCA_951230895.1 of Carpatolechia fugitivella. NCBI lineage: Eukaryota > Metazoa > Arthropoda > Insecta > Lepidoptera > Gelechiidae > Carpatolechia > Carpatolechia fugitivella. The sequence goes on along the minus strand of OX579669.1, from coordinate 8,171,717 downwards.
CAAGTAAATTATACAACAATAATATTTTATAATTTAAGTTCTAATGAAAAATGCAATATATGGATATTTTATTCTCTCATTATTAGCAGAGCTAAGGGAGTTCTACAGCCCTAGTCTCATCTACTGCAGAAATTATGAAATACAATTCCAATCACATTGATCTAAACAAGTAGATCACGTTATTATTTTTTCAATAATAAGAAGATCACGTTCGTTATTATCAGTTCTGTAATAATATTATGGGTGGGACGCAACGAATTATCTCCGAGTATTTATAGTCTAGAAGAGTAACTACGCTTCAAACTTGACCCCACCAAATGAATACCAAAGAAGCAAAACTATACCATACGAATACGACATTTGAATACGCGGTACAATGATGTTTTATATGACTCGGTTTATAAGAACGTCGAAATTAAGCTTCAACGTACAGTAGCGACATCATCTGCCTGTCTGTCGTCGTCGTCGTCTGTCAAAATTAATTAGGTGCCATGTTTTAGCGGGCTTTGTTAACGGTTACTCTTCTAGACTAAACTCGTTGGTGGGACCCCAGCAAAGACATTAGGCTAAAATTAAATGATACCAACTTTTTGTTTGTGAATGACAGCCTTTAACGGATCCAGTAGCAGCTAGGAGGGTAAAACATCAAAATTCTAGTTTTTTCTAATTTAGTAGGTGCTGATGGTGGTTTTTTTGGTGGTTTTCTAGGTTTACTTACTTCATCATCATCTCAGCCGAAAGAAGTCCACTGCTGGACAAAGGCCTCCCCCAAGGATCTCCACGACGCGACGACCGGTCCTGCGCTGCCCGCATCCAGCGGCGTTCCGCGACCTTCACCAGATCGTCGGTCCACCTTGTGGGGGGCCTACCCGCGCTGCGTCTTCCGGTGCGTGGTAGCTTTTTGATAATTTTTCTGCCGAAGCGTCCATCGCTTCTCCGTGCAATGTGCCTTGCAATTCTTCAGGCTATGTCAGCAACTATGGTTTGCCTGCCGTGCGAATCTCGTCATTTCTGATTCGATCTCGCAGGGAATCTGCGAATCTCATCATTTACTTACTTACTCTTTATAAAAATAATTTGTTTGTGAAATTATACTACTGGTTTACAACATTATTGTGATTGGACTTTTGAAATATATCAGAACATTATTCTGATAGACTAAAATATCACAAAATTGACCCTTATAAATAAATCCTGGATCCGCCACTTGACACTGATAGATACTCTGATTGAACCCTCATGTAATTTTTCCTGAGAGTTATGAACTTTAAAAAAGCTTTTCATTAATTTTTGGAAACTATAAAGAAATTATTTTATTCATCGATAATACCTTTGCTGGTGTACCACTTTCTTGGGATATCTTGTATAATCGGAGTGCGATATATTCCCTACAACAGTTTATGAGCGCTCGGATGCAGTGTTCTTTTTCCTTGGTATATCAAAATGGGACGTATTAAGCTGTTAATGATGATGATGATATCAAAGTAGTAATAATATTACCAACTTATATCAAGGATTAAAGTTTAAATTAACAATTTTGAACTAAACAAAAGTGATTTTACATAGATTGATCGTTTTACACAAGACTATATCTCATTACCCAATGCACTTAGACGATTGAAAGTTAAAACATTAGAAAGAGAAAGGCAAAATACTTAACATGGTTACAAAATCCATATAAAGTTAAACTGAAGTTTAACCCTTATACACTAGAGGCAGGCTTTCCCAACGTGGGCGATAACGCCCCCTTGTGGGCGCTGCAGGCCTAAATGGGGGCGGTAAGAGACCCAGAAAAAAAAGGGGGCGTTGTGTAGGGCTTTGGGGTCGATTTATAATTTCATCTACCTAGCTAGGTGTAGTGTATGACGTAATTGCGGAATGTCAAAGGAAAAATATATTGTATTTTAATAAAATAAACATTGAATATCAGATTTCAATACTATCACCATATAAGTAGAAACCTAATTTATTTATTTATTTATTTTTATTTATTTATTTATTTATTAAACTAAGTATACAAAGAAAACGGTATCATTACAGGAAGATCCCAAGTCGATACCGCCACATCTAAATTAGTTAAAAACACAAATATACATTCTTATGATTAAAATCAACACAATATAAATCAACACAAACTGTATAGAGCTTGATGTGCTGCTCTGGGGGATAGCTAGGGGCTGGTTATCTTCTTCAGACAGTGAAAAGCAGTGTTAGCTTGAGGGGCACAGTTTATTGTTCATAGATCACACACAACACAGAGTTATATCACTTAGGCACTAGGAAAACTGTTACTAAATTAATATAATTAATTTGTTTGTACAAACGCGCACACCGAGGAGAACGGAAGGACCATTTTTATGACAATGTTGCCAAAACCAAAAACCTTATATGGTATTTTTGTTGGTGTTGCCAACATGTTCGCCACCAGAAAAGAAGCTTTTATAATGCAAAGTTACTTAGATAATGTAACTAAGAAACAATAAAAATTACAACAAACTTGTTATAAAAAAAAAACAATTTTGTAACTTAATAAAATTATAACAATGTATGCACCTAGCCTTTGTTTAATTTTATAACATAACTAAGTATGAGACAACCCTGTTTAGCTACCTAGTTAAATTGAAGGAAACACAAAAAATATATAAAAACATTTGTTACAAACAAGTGCTTAAAATTAGCAAGCTTATCTTATTAGCTAAATACTTATTTCTATAAGGAACTTCTGTGATCATCTTATCACTAGACAACCTAGATATCTACTTAATTTAATTAGGGACTTGTGCAAAGTAGTTTATGCTAAATTATCATCTATTGGTAGAACACAGATACCTGACAAGGAGCGCATATAAGTTTTTCCACTAGGAGCAGTAACTTCTATCGCCCTAACCTTCCCATCTGGGCCTGGAAAGACTTTCGAGACTCTAGCCAATGGCCAATGCAATGGTGGACAATTCGGTTCTCTAAGAATAACCAACATACCCTTAGTCACATTAGGTACGCTTGATTGCCATTTTGCTCTACATTGCAATGAGTTTAAATAGTATTTGTGCCATATGAGCCAGAAACATTGTTTTGCATGTTCACAAACTTTCCAAAACTTTAGCCTGTTAGTAGGTAAGTCAGAAATATCTTTTTCAGGGTAAGACATGATGGCACTACCTGTTAAGAAATGACCAGGGGTCAAATAACTGAAATCGTTGATGTCGGAGGACATAGGTACAAGAGGTCTCGAATTAAGAATGCCCTCTATCTGAACTAAGATAGTATTTAATTGTTCGTAAGTAAGAACTAGTTTTTGCAAAATTCTTTTGAGGTGAAATTTTGTACTTTTCACCGCCGCTTCCGCCAGGCCAGCAAACACGGGCGAGTAGCTGGGCACGAAATGAAACTTTATACCCTGCTGGGCTGAAAAAGATTGCACCCGTGTTTGATGTTCTGAGGTAGCCTGCAACCGATACAAGTCGGCTAATTGGTTCGCCGCGCCCCTAAAATTCGTCCCATTGTCAGCGAAGACTTCGCTGGGCAACCCTCGTCTTGCTATAAGGCGTTTGAAGCAGGCTAAAAATGAGTCAGTTGTTAGATCTGAAGACAGCTCTAAGTGCACTGCTTTGGTGACAAAACAAACGAATACACATATGTATCCTTTTGTCTCCACCGACCTTCTAATTCGACTATTTTTGACTGGGAGGGGCCCCGCGAAGTCCACACCAACCTTGAGGAAGGGCTTGCACGCTGTAACGCGCTGCTGCGGCAACGAACCCATTAGCTGCTTTGCAGACTCGGCTTTCATCCTAAAACATACAAGACATTTGTGAGTTATTTTTTTTATTTGCCGCATCGCATTTATGAGCCAGTATTTTTGATTTAAAATGGATAGAAGTAATTTAGGACCTGCATGAAATAATCTTTGATGTTCAGACCTAATTAAGAGTTCAGTGACCTTAGAATCTTTATGTAAAATTATTTGATGTTTTTGTTCATAAGGAATTTGGGAGTTTTGTAATCTGCCACCTACTCTGAGTAAACCTTGCTCGTCCAAGAAAGGATGTAGAGCTTTTAGAGGACCTACTGAGTCCCTATTTTGTTTTAGGTTTTTAATATCCTGGTTGAAATGAATATATTGCTCTTGCTTTATAATTAAATTTAAAGCTTTTGTTAACTCTTTACTAGATAAATAATTTAGACGAATTTTATTGTTTTTTGTTTTTATATTGTTGCAAAACCTTAGTACATAAGCCATGACTCGTGTCATCTTATGTATGTCAGAATACTTCTGCAAAAATTCGAATAAATCGTTTTGTACCTGTGTTGAGAGTGTAACAAGCTGGTCACTAGATGGCGCCACTTTCTTGAGTTCTGGGAGTGTCACAGTGGAGAGGTCTTGACTGTTCTTGCAGAACTCATGCTTACCATTTTGTAGGAAGGATGGTCCGTGCCACCATAATGAGCAGGTCGCCAGATCTTGCGGATCCACTCCCCTGCTAATAAGATCGGCAGGGTTTTCCTTTGTGTTAACGTAGCTCCATTGATACTGAGAAGAAATTTCTTTAATAATCTTTACTCTGTTCGCGACGTAAGCTTGTAAGTTAATAATTTCGGTATTAAGCCAACCCAGGACTATCATAGAGTCAGTAAATAAGTGAACATTATCTATTGCAATTTTCAAGCCGAGTGTATCGTGCGTTCTCTTGATCAGGTGCGATAGTAAAAGCGCGGCATTGAGTTCTAATCGCGGGATGGTTAGTGGCTTGCTATGCGAATTAATTCTCGATTTTGAACAGAGTAAAGCTATGTTTACCTTACCTGTTATGTTTACCACTCTGAGATAGACACAGCAGCCATACCCAGTAGAACTTGACGCGTCGGCAAACCCGATGAGTTGAACAGCTTCGGCAGATTTAGGGACTGGAATGTTCCTATTAAAAGAAATTGGTTTCATGGCAAATAAATCAACTGCAAACCTTAGCCACTCCTCCTTCACTGCAGCGGGGGGCGGGGCATTCCAGTCTAGCTTATCAAGCCAAAGTTTTTGCAATATTACCTTAGCCTTAACGATTATGGGACTTACAAACCCCATGGGATCATAAAACCGGGCTATGTAGCTTAAAATTGATCTTTTTGTTACCTTATCATTTTCAAAATTGTTTGGACAGGACATAGTAAAACAATCATTCTTTATGTCAACATGCAACCCTAGCGCTTTCATGGTGCAACTATCTTTTTGTAGCTCTAACTCATTAAATTGCTGTTCACCATATGGAATATCAGACAAAATGTCTGGTGAATTGGATGCCCACTTGTGCGTATGAAAACCACCTTTCTGTAAAATAGCCTTTAGTTGACTTTTGGCCTCCAGTAATTCCAATTTGTCAGACGTTGAAAATAAAATATCATCGATGTACGTACAGTTGTTCAGAATAAATGAGGCAAGGGGGTAGTCAGTACCATACCTATGAGTTAGTTCAAGCAAGCATCTTGTAGCCAGGAAACTGCTACTCTTCATACCATAAGTAACAGTGTTCAAGCGTATGCATTGTATCGTATCGCTAGGGTGGCTACGCCATAGAATGTTTTGAAGACCTGCATGTTCTGGATTAACTAATACATTTCTAAACATTTTTTGAATATCGGTTGAGAAAGTAAAGTCACCTATTCGATACAAAAGTATTATATCAAAAAGTTCTTTTTGTGGTAATGAACCATTGAGCATTAAATCATTTAAGCTGACCTTTTGATTTGTTTTCATGGATGCGTCAAAAACGACCCTAGTGCGAGTGGTCTTGCTAGACTCGTTGACCACCGCATGGTGAGGTAGAAAATATACAGGGTCTTGCTCAAGATCATAACTCTGAAAATCAATGTATTGACCGTGACCTAGCTCAACATATTCCTGAATGAATTTTTCATATTCTGTTAAAAGAAGGGGATTTTTGTGGAGACGCTTTTCTAAGCTTAAAAACCTGTGCAATGCCTTATCAAAAGAATTACCCAGATGGCTGTTAACTTCGGAAATAGGTACTTTGAGGGGTATGTCAACTTGAAATTTATTATTATTTAATTTGACAGATTTTTGGAAAATATCTTCAGCCAGATCACGCTCACTCAGGCTTTCACAGTATGCCTGAGGGACCTTCTCCACCTCAAAAAAGTTTTTAATTTCATCGTTGATGGTATTGTCACATGTTGAACAGAATAATGTTACCTTATTGTCAGGTACCTGTTGTTGCAAAATTGTGCCCCCGATGACATATCCAAGCTTGGTGTTGACTAAATTATTTGACCGCAACTCTATGTCCGGCTGAGATGGCAGCAGAATCTGAAAGAACACATCAGCGCCGATTAGTAGATCAATATTGGATGGGTCATGAAAGTTCTTGTCAGCCAACACTATGCCTTCAGGTAAATTAATTTTGGAAATATCTATTTCATTTTGTGGCAATTTGCAAGTTATTTGCTGGACAACATGGAAGTTAATTGTTGTCTTATAAGAGGAAGTTGTTGATTGTATCTGCAAAGGAATACAATATTTGGCACAGCTCTGCGAATTGCCAACACCAATTATATTTGTATTCTTGGGTGTTGGGGTCAACCCTAATCGTTTAATTAAACTATCTGTTGCCAGGGATGCCTGAGAACCTGTGTCTAGAATCGCCTTCGCTAATATTACCTTTTTGTCCTTGGTCAGTAACTTAACTTGTGCTGTAGGGAGTAAAATATTAGAATTTGCTTGTTCTCCGGACAACAAACTGACAGGTGGATTAGTTTCATCGTAGTGAATCAGTGAATTATGAGGTTTCTTGCACTGATCACATTTGAAATGGAATCTACATTTTCCATTATGTTTGTTTAAACAAACTTGACACAAACTTTGAGCTTTTGTGAAGTTTAATCGCTCCAGAGCAGAAAGTAATTTAAAAGATTTGCAATTAAATAACTTGTGTGTGGTAGACTTACAGTGTAAGCAGGCAGTCGCAGAAGTCTTCTGTGCCGCTACATTCACCACCACCTTGCTGCCCTTGGAAGTTGTGGGCTCCGCATTTTCCATAGCGAGGGCCCTCTTCTCTAGGAACTCGATGAAGTCCTTAACCTTTGGCTCCATATTATCGTCGCGCTCCATTTGGTAGGCTCTTGCAGTGTAGGTATCTAATTTGCGAGTGAGTATACATAAAATTATTGGATCCCAATATTTAATATCATCGTTAAGATTTTCAATGGCCGCTAGAATTTGTTTTGTACTCGAAACAAAACTACGAATATTTGCAGAAGTAGACTTTGATAAAGGTGAAAGATCTAACAACTGTGCAATATGTTCATTTTGAATTTTGTATTTATTGTTATACCTGTCATTTAATAATTGCTTTGCTTTTATATAGCTGTCATTGGTTAGGGGCAAGTTCTTTATGAGATCGTAAGGCTCGCCTTTTAAATAAGACCGCAAATAGTATAATTTCTGTAAGGAATCTAAATGTTTGTCCTTGTGAATCAGTGAATCGAAAAGCGAAATGAATGGTTGATATTCTGAGTACTCACCTTGAAAACAAGACATTTGTATGGTAGGCAATTTAGTACGAGAGTGACTTTCAGGCATATCATCGTTAGCATTATCATTCTTTGTCGTTTTCAGTTGGATTGCGTCTTGCAGCTTGGCTAAGACGTTGAAATACTTGGTCTCAACTGCTGAAAAGTCCTCATCGTCTGAGGACTCAGAAAGAAAGAATATCTTTTTGTTGTAGTTTTCGTACTCCGTGAAAAGAGACTCCAGTTTTGACTTTTTAACTTTCAAGTTAGGTAGCAACATGGTTGCGACGTCCGAGTCGCTACAAGACCCGCATAGCCTTGTGATGGACGCCTTCACATAACCACGATTGCTGCGGAGTTCTTTTAATTCAGCAGCAGCCATAGCGAACTATCACCTAACGTTTTTATCGCACAAAGTATAAATTAACTTGCACAAGTCCGAGAATTTTACAAATAAAATCGCTCAACATCAACACGAACAGAGAAGTAAAACAAAATGGCTTCCATCCATCCACACACAGCAAAATGTTTCAATCATTCAGTCACTGTCAATCACGCTTTCAATCAAGCTTAAAATCGAGCTTGATAGACAATAGATTTTGCATAGACTAAAATACAATGTTCACATAAAAAGTATTACTATTGGACTAAAAACCTGTAGTTTCGACGTCATACGACCATACCGCGCTGTGATTGGACGACCCTTGTCGCGCAGCCAACGTAACGCCGCTGAAGTTTTTTCGCTTCTTGCTCGGGTTCTTGATTTTGAGTGCGTAGTGTTGCCACCCTGCACCAGGTCCGCTTGTGGGTCCGTTGCTGATTGAATGTTCGCCAGCTTGATGACGCTCTTGAATGCGCGGGAACTTTAAGCCTTCAATCGTCTTGCTGTACCACGAAGAGAAGACAGACGCGACAAAATGGCCGATCTTGATTGATGATTGAAATATGGTGGATGCTTGAAATTAGCTTTTTCAATGTTGAGTTGAATGATTTTTTGTAGGGCTTGATGAAACTCTTATAAAGTTTATTGAAATCTTGAATATTGGAATCGTACTCTCACTCTTGATAAGTCCTTAGAATAGATTGCGGCTTCCGTTGAACGGCTGTAGCTAGCACCGAAAGGGTATCGCGGGCCAACCAAAAGAAAATTGCAGCCGTTTTGTCGTTTTGCAGCCGAAAAGCCGAAATTGCCTCTGCGCGTCGCTTGCAGTAGTAGACAGTCCCTTGTACTTAGGCCTTGTAATCCTAGTATTGTAGTGCCGTCGTCGCAGTGATGTGTTGTCCCTTGCAGTGTGGATGAGACGCCACACAGTGGGATTGCGCTGCGTGTAGTTCGCAATGAGATCGCTGCGCCTTTGTCCAAGCCCAAGCACTCGTTGTCCGCCTGACGAAGAAATCCGGCTCGAAGGACCAATGTATAGAGCTTGATGTGCTGCTCTGGGGGATAGCTAGGGGCTGGTTATCTTCTTCAGACAGTGAAAAGCAGTGTTAGCTTGAGGGGCACAGTTTATTGTTCATAGATCACACACAACACAGAGTTATATCACTTAGGCACTAGGAAAACTGTTACTAAATTAATATAATTAATTTGTTTGTACAAACGCGCACACCGAGGAGAACGGAAGGACCATTTTTATGACAATGTTGCCAAAACCAAAAACCTTATATGGTATTTTTGTTGGTGTTGCCAACACAAACAATAACAATTTTTGTTTAAACCGAAAAATTCATTATATGCATCAATTATTATAATTGTTATTATTTCAGGAACTTAAATATTTACAAGTAACTTGAGTAAACTTTGCCAATGAACAATTAAAAACATCAATTTCTAAGGACACTGCGTTTAATATTCGGAGAGCTATGGGAACCGGGGCATGCTTTAGGATATTTGTCCTACAGACCGGTAACGCAAACAGCTGGTTTCGAGGTCCAAGTCTAAGCCTCATGTTTGGGATGCACAATGCAAGCAATTGTAAAATCTGTGGATTGATTAATTTTCCTGTGATAACTTTAAAAATATATGTTGCCAGAGCCAACCCCCTTCTAACTTCTAATTTATAATACCCCATGCCTAACACAAACGAGGTAGGATACATGAGTGGAAAAAAGGGATAAACTCCATACATTTTCAGATATAAATATCGTAGAAATTTATTTTGTATCTTTTCTAACATTTGGTTATATTTTGCCTCATGCGGATTCCAAATTATACTTCCTGTTTCTAATTGACTTCTAACTAAAGAATTGTATAAAACTTTTATTGCTGTTATATTTTGTAAATCTTTTGTGTGCCGTAAAACAAATCCCAATTTTCTATAAGCCCTTTTGCATAAGTTTTGAATATGAAGATGAAACGTTAAATCTGAAGTCATTTGTATGCCTAAATCTCGTACTGAATTGACTCTCTCTAAGTGTTCCCCAGCAATTTGATATTGGAACTCACAAGGCTTGCGAGCTCTTGTATATGACATTAGATTACATTTACCAGTATTAAAATCTAATTTATTATTTTTACTCCATTGAACAACTTTATTGATATCCTGTTGCAAGCGTTCACAATCAGTATTTTCTCTAATTTCTAGAAATACCTTTAAGTCGTCCGCAAACAGAAGGCATTGGGCATGTTCTAACACATCAGGCAAGTCATTTACCATTAAGATAAATTCCAATGGGCCTAGGTTGCTCCCTTGACTGACACCCGAAAATGTTGCATATGTCTCCGATACATGTCCAGCAAACTCTACATATTGTTTTCTATCTCTTAAATAGTTTGCAAAAAAGTTTAAAAGGTGTGTAGAGAATCCTGAATTTGCCAATTTTACTAAAAGAATATCATTATTAACTACATCAAAAGCTTTTCTGAAGTCAAAGTAGGCTACGTCTACTTGACCTCCAGTACGCGAGTCTAGAGCAGCAGTAACATATTGCGTGAAGCACATTAAATTTGTATGAACTCCTCGGCCCGCTCGAAAGCCATGTTGACAATCAGTTATCGTAGTGCTTACTTGCAACGCAATGGCTGAGTATAACGCGGATTCGAACAACTTTGCAAATGTTGATGGAACCGCTATAGGCCTAAACCCAGAAATATCGAAACCCAATCCGCTTTTAGGGTTAATTAAGTTGTTTATAATAACAATGTAATAAGAGTATTAAATTCAATATTGTAATATGATCTGTTTTAGATAAAGTAAATGTCACGGCTAAACCTAAGGTTCAAAGACCATTACTAGATTACTATAAATACCTATGTATTTTATTCAATAAACGAGCAGTTCTTCACCGACATTCGTCGTGTCATTACACGCCCCTACCGCCGCACACTTTATGGCGACCCTTAGCCAGGGCACTGCCTTGTGGTGGTGCTGGTCCGTGGGTTCCGAGCCGTAATAGTAACCCGGGCCAGGCCAGGCGTACTGCTGCCGAGCAGTACTGGCAATGTAACCTTCGAGCCAAATAAGTCGCGAATCGCGGAGCGAGTGCAACGAACGTCTACGAGTCAGCCTAATTATGGGGAACCAGGCAGCAAAAACGGAAGATAAGAAAGAAGAAATCATAATTGCACAGAACGGTGCCGGCAACAGCGCAAAAACGGCGCAAATAGAAGAGACATATGAAACAGCGGTGACCTGGATGACCGAGGCGATATTGGTGATGATAGCAGCGGGAATCATCTACTTCATCTACAAGAAGATCCATAAGTGCCTTACCAAGAAGATAGAACGTCAGGCGGTAGCAGTGGCGATGCGTCAACATGGCTCCGTATAAGGCGCACCGAACGTGAAGAATTCTTTAAATGTAACTTTTATTTTATTTTTGATGTAGCATTTTAATATAAAGGGGAAATTGAAAAATATACTTAAGTAATAATTAATAATGATTGTATTATGTCGGAAATAATAAATATATATGAGCAAATTAAGAAATTGCAAGAAGACATAAGGAAACTAGGACCTAAACGTAGAAAAGAAAAGTTAGGTGAAAGTAAACTTGAACAGGTAAAATTATTATATAAACGATACGAAGAATGTATAATTGAATACAGTAGTAAAGTAGAAAAATCACAGATATCTGTAGAAGATAAGGAAATAATTGAGTCATATTATATTAATATAGAGGAAACTTACATGAAAATATTAGATTACTACAAAGAGGAAGACAAGGAAGACAAAATGTCTACAAAGGAAAGTTTTGATTGATTGAGCTGACTATGCCAATAAGTACTTCTCAAATATCGGTAAAGAATTTGCTCATAAAGTAAAACTTATTTCTAGGGATCATAATGCATATTTACGAAACCTGCCCGCGCAGCAAAATTCCTTGGTCTTACTACCCACAGATGATGATGAGGTTAATGCCATGCTGTCGAACCTAAAGTCTGATAGTGCCCCTGGTTGGGATCAAATACCTGTCTCCTTCCTTAAACAGTCTAAGGCAATAACTACCCCAATTATAACACACTTGGTCAACCTCTGTTTTAATAAGGGGATATTTCCAACACCGTTGAAATAGGCTGTATAACGCCAGTATACAAGGGTGGGGACAAAGACAACATCGGCAATTATAGGCCTATATCTGTTCTACCAGCGATCTCGAAGATTATAGAAAAATTACTCAATGTTCGTCTGCTTAATTACCTCAGTAAATTTGATCTTCTATCACCTTTCCAATATGGCTTCAGGCAAGGACGATCTACTGAAGATGCGGTGCATAATTTGAGCTCGCTGGTAGTAGAACAGCTTGATAAAGGTAAAAAATGTATGTCAGTATTTATTGACTTAAAGAAGGCATTTGATACCGTGTCTGTGCCCATCCTTGTTCATAAGTTGGAGAGACTTGGCATACGGGGAATTCCGCTAAACCTGTTCCAAGATTACCTGTCAAACAGGTCACAAAGAGTAAAGATGGGTATCTACACTAGCGCTGACGCAGAGGTGTCGTGCGGCGTGCCGCAGGGGAGTGTGCTCGATCCAACGTTATTTCTAATATATATCAATGACCTGTGTGATCTTAAATTGGACCGAGCCAGAATCCTGTCGTACGCCGATGATACTGCTGTAGTTTTCTCGGGTGATTCATGGGAAGATGTGAAGATAATGGCTGAACGTGGCATGGTGCTCATAGATAGTTGGCTAACAAATAACATTCTTACTCTGAACGCTGACAAAACGAACTATATTTGTTTCAGCATGTATAATGATAGTCAACCTAAAGAATTTTCTATAAAGATACACAGTTGTAAAAATATTGCCATGACTAGAAGCTGCAGCTGTCCGACAATTCAGAAGGTCACGCAAACAAAATATCTGGAAGTCCTTGTGGATCAGAGGCTCTCTTGGTACCCTCACCTCGAGCATGTAACCCAAAGAATGAGAAGGTTAAACTGGATATTTAAAATACTCAGGTACGTGGTGCCGGGACGGGCCTCTGAGTCTCAGGACACTGAGAGGGATCTTTTGCGTGAAATTTACATATCCTTGGCACAGTCTGTTTTAAGCTACTGCATACCTGTTTGGGAAGGAGCCGCTAAAACTCGCTTTTTAGAACTAGAACGAGCTCAACGTAATCTAATAAAAATAATGTATTTCAAAAAGGCTAGATTCTCAACTGAAATGTTATATAAACTGTCAAATTTACTCTCAGTAAGAAAGTTGTATATTTTATACACTATACTTAGAAAACACAAATCTATTACTTATGATCCAAATATAAACAATAGGAGGCGGAAGGATACTGTAGTGAAAATACCTGAAACACGTTCAACTTTTGCCTGCAGGCAGTATGATAAACGATCGTCATACCTGTTTAATAAATTAAACAAAACACTTGACATCTATAATAAAACGTATTGCGAATCTAAAAAAATAATAACTCAATGGCTAAAAAATAAAAATTATAATTATGTAGAACAACTGTTGGAACATAAGTCTTAATCTTGTACTTCATGCAGAATACACAGACATACCCACACACACACTATATATGGAGGAACTGTTGACTGGTCAGTGGACAATAAAGTGGGTACTACTGTATTGTATTACCGAACCCGATTCCAAGACGAAATAGTCGTAGGGCTGACCACTCAACAGTTCTTCCCATGTTCCTATGATCATGCTCATGCTCTTGCACACACACATATGCACGCTAAGTATGGAGGAACTGTTGAATGGTCAGTGGACATTAAAGTAGATATTACTGTTTTGTATAATGAACCTGATCCCAAGACGTAATCGTCGTAGGGCTGACCACTCAACAGTTCCTCCCATACTCCCATACTCTCATGCTCATGCTCTTGCACACACACACATACACACACCCACCCACCCACACACACACACACACACACACACACACACACACACACACACACACACACATGCATCCACGCACTTACGTACATGCACCTAAAACCTGGCATACATATTTAAGCTGAAACATTGTTACTTACACTACGTACCTATATTAGCTAAATGTTTAACTTCTGTGTATTGTAATTAAGATTTATTTATTCTCGTTACATTGTTTGTCATATAGGATGGAAGAGCGGTGTCTCCTAACACAGGCACACAAGCTTACAAGGAGGCACCGGTCACTGTGAATTGTAAATGATACACTTTATAGAGAATAAAACATATTTTATTTTTTATTTATTTATTTATTTTTGATCTTAAAACGGCGGTATCGTTATTACCGACCATGGATGGCTCAGAAGCCATCACAAAGCAATTAATAGACGCAATAGAGTTATACTCTACAATGATTAAATATTTAGATCAACAATTATTGATAAACTTTGTGGTTAAGACAAGGTTGTCCCAAAATGCGAAACTTAGATTATCGAAAAATTATAATGACATAAAGCAATTAGTTGATGAAATGAAAAAACACTTGTTGACCAGGCAATCGGATACAGCCATACAAAAGAAGTTAATGTTAGTTAGACAAGGAAATAGGTCAATCGAGCAATTTGGCCAGGAAATAGAAGATCTTTTTGTAAACCTCACAAGATAAAAGATAAAGATAAAAGATAATTTATTTTTGAAAAAGTCTTAAATTACTAGTAAGATGGGGTCTCCATTTAAGCAAAACATTGCCTGAGTTTGGAGGCCCCGCTCTTCCATAACAATAAGAAGGCTGTCTGTATTCCTGCTTAGTAGTAACGTTAGTACAACTAACACTAAAACGTCTAAAACATCACGGGAGCTGGGTGAACAAAAGCACTGAAAAATTAAGGTAAGAAATAAGTGTGTACCTATGTGTGTGCGTGTGGATGGAGGAGGAGAGGAACTGTTGAGTGGTTAGCCCTACGACTTACGTCTCGGGGTCGGGTTTTATAAACAGTACGTTACTATTGTATGTATTGTCCACTAACCAGTCAACAGCTCCTCTGTGTGTGTGCGTATGTGTGTGTGTGTGTGTGTGTGTGTGTGTGTGTGTGTGTGTGTGTGTGTGTGTGTGTGTGTAAAACTATTTTCGGCGGCTGCTAAGCAAGATGACGACGGACTTCGAGCTTCGTACAATATCTCTTTGTTAATTGCTCAAAAAGACAAACCACACAACATCGGAGAAGAGTTAATTTTGCCAGCAATAAAGGAAGTAATAACTACTGTGCTTCATAAACCGGCCGCAGATATTATCCGAAAAATTCCTTTGAGTAATAATTCTGTGCAAAGACGAATTGATGAAATGGCTGAAAACATTGAAGAATCATTGTGCAATCATCTGAGGACTAGTCAATTCTCAATTCAGCTCGATGAGTCCACTTTACCAACTAATGAAGCGTTGTTGCTATCTTACGTGAGGTTTATTAAAGATGAGAAAATACGTGAAGAACTATTGTTTGCCAGAAATTTGGAGACAGATACAAAAGGCGAAACCATATTCAATACATTGGAAAAGTTTTGTGAAGAGAAAGAGATTCCTTTGAAAAATATTATATCAGTTGCTACGGATGGCGCTCCGGCTATGACAGGGCGCCATAAAGGCTTCATAGCGTACTTAAAGAATAAAATTCCAGATGTCCTTGCTATACATTGCGTTATTCATAGACAACATTTGGTTGCTAGAAACTTAAGTGAACGACTATTTCAATCACTGCAATATGTCATCAAAGCAGTCAATAAAATCCGTAGCAGCTCTTTGAATGATAGATTATTTCATCAGCTTTGTGTTACTAATGACGAAGATTTCAACCGTTTGTTGCTTCATACTGAAGTTCGTTGGCTGTCAAGAGGCAATTGTCTGATTCGATTTTACAACCTGTTTGACTCTGTGATAGAGTTCGACAGATCTGTATAAATTGTTCAACGACATGAACCTCCAACTGCAAGGCGATGAACTAAATTTAATTAAAACAAAAAATGTCGTTGCTGCTTTTAAACTTGGAAATACCAGACTGGGTGTTGGATCCGTTTTCAAATATCAACACAGCAATGTCACCTCAGCTGGAAGAAGAACTTATAGAATTGACAACAAACGAAGAAATAAAAATCAAGTTCAAAAATGGATATCAAGAATTTTGGCTACAAAAACCGATCCCGCAATTGTACCCTGGATTGTGGTCAATTGTTCAACGATTCTTGATAGCATTCCCATCGTCATATTTGTGTGAACGTGGATTTAGTGCTGTGGCAACGCTGCTTACTAAAAAGAGAAATCGTTTGCGTGTTACCGAACGTGGCGACTTGCGGCTGTTTTTGAGTAAATTGGAACCTGATATCAACAAACTTATTGAAAAGCATCAAATTCAACCTTCACATTAGTTTTTATATAAGAATTGATTATGTTTGTTTTATTTTCAATAAAAGATACTCTGTCCGAATACTATAAAGTTGCGTTTCAATAATCAGTTATAAGTACTTAGCGGTTTTTAAGTATGTTTAAAAAGGGGGGCAATAGACAAAAAAAGGTTGGGAACCCCTGCACTAGAGGCACAGATAGAGCGAGCGGGTTATCGGCATATTCGCCTCGCGTATGTGTACAGCATTAACGGAATGAGTGAGTGAGAGAAAAAATACTATCACAATCAAGGTCAGCGTTAATCGTATTGTGAACTCTGCACACAATATTAAAAATACGTGTTACTTTTTGTTGTTTTTTTTTTTTTATTTTATTTTTTATTAGGCCGTAGTCAACCATGCTGCATGTGGCTGGGATGGTCAGTATTACACCATCTTGGAATTTCTACATAGGTACATGTAGGTTTCATCAGGATATTATTTTTCACCGCAAGAGCGTAGAATCATCAAGTTGGAAGACATTTGCGTATTAATATTTTTTATGTAGCTTTTTTTATACCATTAAAAAATCTTGCACAACAAAAATATGTTATCCAACTACGCAAACATTGTAATCCCACCCGTCTGTTTACCAACAAAGCCCGTAATGTATTCATCGAGGCATGGACTGAAACCCGCCTGACAGCCATGACGAATGGATACAGAAATCATACAATCGCATACAATAAGTAAATGGACCGGAGTTGCTTTTTTCATCGCAATCCCGACTCTCTTTTTGCTTCACGATACGTGAAAATTATTGTGATGCTGGCTTGATAATGTTGTGAGTTTATTTAGCGTTGGGGAAATTCGTACTTGATAATTCGTGCAAGCTTGCTGTTTCATATTAAAAAAATACAATTGTTTATAGATTACAAAATTCAAAGGTTTTGTGTGAAGTGACAAAAGCGCCGGTGGTCTAGTGGCTAGGGCCGCTGCCTCCCGTCCGGGAGACGCGGATTCGATCCCCACCACGTACCAATGTGTTTTCGAAATTCGAATTCATAATGTACGTTTATTCAACGCTCTTACCGTGAAGGAAAACATCGTGATGAAACCTGCACACTACTCCGGCGAAAAAAGTCAAAGGAAAAAGTTTATCTAGATTGTTAGAAAAAACAAAATAAGTGTACCATGAGCGAGATTCGAACCTGCAACCGCGAGCTTCACAAGCGTACATCCAAATAAGCTTTAAAGTAACTAAATACAACAATTTGAACAGTTAAACGCACGCCTGGAATGTTGCAGCTCTAATTTGGTTGGACTAAAACCGCTGACCACTGAAATCAGTGCAGCCACTTGCTACCACGGTCCAGTTGGCAGCCCTGATGATTAGGGCATTTCATTGGAGTACTCCAACGCAGTAGCAAATAAAATGTTTGCAGTTTAACGTGTGACTAGAATCAGAGCAACGGTGTTGACAATTTTAATAATACTGGTCCTTAGCTTTATGAGATCACGAGAGCGTGTTCTTTCCAAATATCATGAAGAAAAGCACCAGAAATGATGATGATATTGGTCTTAGACGGGCGTTAGTTCATTAGGTTCACAAGGTACAATCTAGTATTTTTTAGTATAATAGGGGATCGTACTACTTTTTTAGAAATAAATAAATACAAACTTCTTAGTTTCTGCTATCGTACACTAAAAGAATTTTTAAAATTGACCGAGTTATAAAGGTTTGAAATTCGAGATTAGACAGAGAGGCACATACCCACTTGTGACGCCATTTGTTAGTAACGCCATATAATCTCCATACAAAAAATCGTTTTTGAAAGAGACATACTTCAAAAATCACTGTAAATTCGTTTTTCAGTCGATTCTGTTTTTTTTTTCGCGTATCATCTTAACTAATCTATATTTTAAAAATAATTCATAAAATATGGTAAATTCATAAAATATAATGGTGAACAGTCCGATCCCCTATTGCACTATCCTACCTACGTTATTAATTACTATTTCAAAGTTTTCTAGAAGATATTGCTGTGATATTCAGCTGTCTTATTTTTGTTATGTATCCAATTTATGTACCTAAATGTTTTTGTTTTTTAGTATGCATTCAAGTATATTCGTATCATTGTCGGTCATCGACTTTATAATCTACAGGAAGGTCGATGACCGATCCCACGAACCCTGGTATGAGAATAGAGTATATATTTTATAAAACCATTGCATTTTTTTAAATGCTTCTAGTTTTCTCGATGCGAGCTTATTAAGTTGTCAAGTAGTAACTAAATTATAATTTTCATTTAACTAAAAAATAACTAAACCGCACTTCGATCACAGAATCGCACCATCCAAACGTGTCAAGTGACAAATCACACACACCACCAACTTTCTAGAAAAATAGTAATAGTTCTAATCTATTTGTTTACTTGCACACTAATTTTTAGCTTGCAACTTATTCTAAATTCATTGTTTACACGCATTAAGTGGCCTAAAATTAAGTTAAAATTTAGTTAACAACTAGACACGTGTATACCAGCCTTAATCTACTTTTTTACTTGCACGAAAAAATCTTACTTGCAACTTTTTATTAAAATCGTTGTTCTTTTTTGTCAACCACTTGACAACTTAATACGTGTAAACTAGCCTTTAGGATGTGTAGTACAAGTAAGTACGCTTAACGACTATCTGCGCGATTATTAAGTCAACTTCACACAACCTCACACATTTTATGAAGTTATATTTTTGACGTATTTACATTGAATCACTGCATTATAATACTTACCAAGGTGATTTTTCGTAGAACCCCGTATTTTTTTCCGCGGACGAGTCAAAGGACACCGCTCAATCACCTGACAGTTGAGTGTGGCCAGGAAATCAGAAAAAATATTTAAAAAATAGAAACATACAATGGGGTAACGATCAGTTGGCGTGTTACCTTGGCGCCAGTACTCATTGGAATGAAACCGCCAGAATGGAGTTTTAACATGAAATTTGCGAAGTCAAGATAAGAAACATCATAATATATTAAAAAATAACAGAATGTCATCGAATAATAATACCCACTGATCGTAGACAATCATTACCTAGTCTACTAAAACCTCGCTTGGAGTTTTGATATCCTATTACCAGAATTTTTACTATGAGTAACAAAACGTTTCGAAAAACACATTGAGCAAACTTTTTAGTTTGTTTGTTTGTTTTGTTTAAATATATATATGTATATATTTTTTAACTAAAACGACCCTTTCGATTTTACTATGTCTTATCTTACCATGTAGCGGCCGACGTCAGTTAGAACTCTGGAAAACAACATTCATAATGAAAAATCATCAGACAAATGCCAGAAGAGCGATGTTATATAACAGTTTATATACGCAATGTAACGTTTAAATAATTTAAAAAATAAGCTCGCAGTTTGTCGAAATAAAATATTATTGTTAGCGATACTTTTTACCACCTACTACTTTTAAATATTATATATTTATATTTTGAAAAGTTATTTAATAAAATCTCGCGTATTTCCTAGCCTCATTTCTGATTCGGCTGCATCTGCCGGTGACAAATGAACGCGGTTTTTTAAGCACACCCTTTATTTCTGTATCACTTTCATTCTTTTTTTTCTTGTCACCTTTGATATAAGGCTCAAAATCACTGGTACCGTCAGCAAATGGAGGTGGTGTGGCCAGCTTCGGCTGCGTAATGTAGGATGTTCTAAGTTATGTGGCGTAAACTGAGGAGTTATACGTTTTTGTCACGAGATCTCGGCATTTTTGTGGCAAACACGGATTTGCTATTGTATTGCCGTTGGTTATCCAGGGAAATAAAGTTTTTTTTTCTTAAATACGACCAGGTTGAGAGTGAGAGCGTCGGTGGTCTAGTGGTTAGGGCCGCTGCCTCCCGTCCGGAAGACGCGGGTTCAATCCCCACCACGTACCAATGTGTTTTCGAATTTCGAATTCATAAATATGTACGTTTAAGGTCTATCCACAAAGCTCAGTGCCGTGTCAGGGACGGAGCCGGAACGTGGCAACTGTCATAGAAAATCGTCATCGTCACGAGGCTAAAAAATATCGGTAAATACATTTTCTTTATTCGATGCTCTTACGGTGAACGAAAACATTGTGATGAAACCTGCACACTCCTGCGAAGAAATTCAAAGGTTGTGTGTGAAGCCGACCAACCCGCACTGGGCAAGCGTGGTCAACTAAGGCCTGATTGCTCTAATTCAGTGTAGGCTCGAGCCCCGTCTCCCGGATGAAAGACAGCGGCCCTAGCCACTACAGTACAGACATTCTTACGGTGAGCAAAAATTCGCAGTAAATTCAGTCAAAAACATCGGCACAAATATTTACTTTTACTTCGGAATTTTTTTCGCTCCCCTTTCACGGAGAAGGTAAGGTAATGGAGTATAAATTATTCTTGATTGATGATCTTTGAAAGCAAAATTGTTAGTTGACCGATTACACGAAGAATAAGGTGAACCTAGCAACGTGACAGTGTTACAGCATCCGTGGCCAAATGATCGTACGTATGACTCTCGATATGGAGGTTCCGGGTTCAAATCCCGATTGGGATGTCAAACAAAAATCTCTTTGTGAGTCTAAGATAAAGATAAAAGTGTCTTTATTCGAAATAAGATTTAACAAAATCATTTTTCGACGTCAAAGCAAGATGGCCCGTTCACTACAAGTGTACGCCTTCTGTGGAGAAGAACGGCCAGAAGAAACTCCACAGGACTCGTATCTTTTGTACTTTTCTTTTTTTAAATAAAATATTGTTTACAGTAGTCAATATACATTGTTAATCAGTATAGTTAAGTTATAAGTATAGTTAGGACATTGTTAGTGCCTTTCGGAACATGATGTTCTTATCCTAAGTTATTGTCGAAAAATCAAATTACTTTATTATTGTTAAATCTAACATTGTAATTTGTTTTAAATTTTATGTGACAATTGGTATCAGTCTTAAATCAATCTCAATGTTTGCAAAGTTTTATCTGTTTCCTATACTGATATTTTCTTTTACAAAATTGCGTCATTATTAGTCCATTTATTACCGATATTTTACGAAACTAAAACAGTTCGCCTGACGCGGTAGAGACATCATCATTGCTAAGTTTCACCGGAAAGAAAAAATGTCCAGCAGTATTTTTCCGTTGTGCCTTGTGTTATTTTTAAGCTTCTATGTTTTACAATATCGAAGAAATCCTATTAACAGTTGGGATTCAGTTGCGATATCTAGCAATTCAAGATTGAGTAAAACTTCTCATACTAGGGGTTGGCGCAGTAATTCCAGTCCATCAGGCGCCTTCTTCAAGTGGTTTATCTGGAAGTAAGCCATCATCCATCAGAGGGTATAAGCCTTGTCGTGTCACAGAATTAATAAAGTAATATGTACAGAACGGCTACTCTCCTCCTCCCGCCAATCCACGCTTCCTCACGCCGCCCCGCAGTTCGGGTACGAGTTGGGGGTACCGAATCATAAAGGCCGCACCGGTAAGTCGTACAGCGTACCTAGCAACCTAGGCGCGCAATGACAACCCTAGAAGCTTTAAATATAGTAGTAATAAAATAGCAGTAAATATGCATTTAATGCGCGATAGTTGTATGGAGTGGCCGCGCTGTATGGTTACTAAGAGCGTAACATTATCGTATGAGTTAAAGATTAATACTACGCATCGCAGCGCAAAATGCGTCCATAGCACACTGTGACGGGCCGGGTCGGGCCGGACCGCAGCACAATGTCGGATTTTACGCAAATATGGTACTAACGTGCGCGGGAGCACTACAATCCGCTTGCTATAGCACACTGTGTCGGGGCGCAGCGGGGCGGGGCGGGCCGCATCGCACGCATGCGGATTATGCGGCCCGCTGTGACCCGGCATAGTGTGCGATAGTTCATATAAAATACATACGAGCGATTTGAGCGGATTTTTGCGATGCGACCCGGCACAAGGTGCGCTTACCTTAAAACCACAACCACGTGTCCACATCTAGCTCGTGTTTTCACTTGGCAACTGTTACTAAAGTCGTGTCTTATCAGCATCAGTTCACTGGCTAGGGACAGAATAGGCTCAAAAGTAGCACGCGCTGCTGCTTTCATAGCTTTTTGGAGATGTATTGAATGTCTTTTGTTCTTAACTTTGAATTTCGAAGCGCTTTTTATATCAAAGTTAACGAAAATTTTATCGTTCTTCATGAGTTCGGAACAAAGTGATGAGTTTGACAATGTGTAAAATATTTTAGAAATTTAGTAGCATGTAGAGGCTTAAGATTGGGATGGTAAGAGTGAGGGAAATATATTATTTTATTTCAGTTTACGGGTAAAAAAAAACAAATGATAACAGACACAAATATCGATCATACTCATTTGCATACTTATCTCGATAGATCCTAGACTTGATAATTGTCTTTATGGTCTAATTTAAGGTAAAAAGGGTCGAATTTCTTTACTCAGGACATTATGCAGATGTGCCTTTGGGTTTTTGGGTTTTAAACGTAGTAAGTTGATATCGTACCAGAAGTAGCAAGCTGTAGTGGCAGTGGGCTGGCTATGTCTGTCGTAGAACCGATGATCGTTGGAGCAGACGGGTTCTCGACGACGGAGTTGGAGACCACGGCTCGAGAAACGTAGTGTGGGACGCCCCCCTGCCTGGTGGACTGATGACCTGAGGAAGGTCACTGGTGGTAGCTGGATGAGGAAAGCGGGTGATCGTGCGCTTTTGCGTGCCCTCAAGAAGGCCAACATCCAGCAGAGGACTGCAATAGGCTGATTGATTGATTGATTGAGAAAAGCTTTTTCCTTTGGCAAGTAAAAATATTCTCAACCAAACATTAGACTAACGCAACCACTGCGAGCTAAAATGCGAATAAAGTCTACGAAGGGAACATTTTAACCTAATCACACATATATTATTCCTGAGCCTTGCTCTTTCTAGAGCGTTCACCTCTTGCAAAAGTACAGGGGGTCAGAGGTGCCATTTGGTAGCTATACATGATGTGATATATTTTTAACAACGATACTTGAATCGGCGGGGTGACCACTATCCTGAGTCTAAAAAATCCTTTTTAATATATATTTTTTTTAAAGTAGCCTCTTGTGTGTCCCACTGCTGGGCAAAGGCCTCCCCTCGCTCTCTTTTAATATTATAAGTCATACTTTTCACATTGTTTAAGATTAAGACACAGATATACATATTGAACGAAAAAAATAATAGTCGCGTTTTAGAAAGCACGTTTAGCTGCTGGTCCCAGCTGCTATATACCGAAGTAGTCCTTAAACGAGCCATGTCAGCGTTTAGTGGTTTTATTACTCTGTAACCAGGCTTTGTGAGGTCGGTTGTCGACCCTATACAAGATACAATACAAAACTTACATTATACTCCTTTTTATAAATAAGTAATTATGGTGTCTAAGCTTGTATGTTGCATGTTTGTGTATAGCACTACAATCATGAACTGACTCGTTATTTGATATTTCAGCACCATAGATAAATTATTGTTCTGCGTTCAGCACACAAATAGATTATCCGTAATTTTGGCTACCGTTATTAATTATAATCAGCCTGTTTAATATCCCACTGCTGGGCTAAGGCCTCCCCATTGTTCCGCCATTTCTCCCTGTCCTGGGCAAGCTCCCACATGTCCAGTCGATAGGCGTTTAACTTGTCTCGCCAAAGATGGCAAGACGAGTGCGTGACGAGTCTCGCCCACCGTTCTGGATGCATGCGACTTACATGCCCGGCCCAGTCCCATTTTAGTTTCGCAGTTTTGCGGCATACAGTTAAACAAAACTTAACTGCAAACATTACGTAACCTTAGGTGATTACATAATAACTTTCAACACCACTTACTGAACAAACAAAACCTAGATTCAATTTAGCAAAATGTTTCAGTCTAGACTTTAAACGATTCCCTTAGGTATTTACTGGTGAACAAGCCATTAGACACTTTCTCGTAATCGCTAGACTAGAAGCATAGTTGCAGAAAATGCGGGTATTTATATACTCGTAATCTAACTTTTATATAATCTAACTTTTATACAACACTGATGATAATGCGTTCAAAGCTGTCTTATTTTTTTTTTTTATTTACATAAAATTTATCGCAAAATGTCGATTATTTTTTTTCAGGTAGTTGTTGGCAAAATTTATTACAATTTCGCGGAAAAAATATATTTTATAAAAGGTAGTCTCTGTCGATTTTAAAACCTTTCAGTTATTTGCATACCCAATCGAAAATGGGTTTGACTTTGGAGCAGAATGCAAGTCTAGATAATATTTCCAATAAAGAGTTAATGGTTCGACTTCTATCATTGTTTGCTCATAGGCATTTCTTTTTCTTTCTTCTCCACGGCTGTTTTTTTGCACAGTGAATGTACCAACCGTGAACAAGTTTTTCTTTTTCTTGGTATTTGCTAGCTGTGACGTCGAAAAATTCTGTCTAAAAATCTCAATTCGAATAAAATATTTTTTATTTTATCTTCCCTAAAGAATTATAGTAGAGCCTTTAGAAAAATATGTTAAGGGCCGTTTGGAACCGATTGGGTTTTCTCAAGAAATTATTATAATATTTGAAATTTGTACAGATTACTACGACCGACTATACAACAATTTATGTAAATAAATTCGCAAATAATTTCCTAAGAAAAATTTGGTTTTGAGTCACCCGGGACACGTAATAAATCTTGGAAATGACGCACCAAAACAACCCCATATCAAGTATATCATTTTGATTTGACAAAAATCAGCTCGTTACAAGGAAAAATCACTAGGATAACCAACAAGGTCCAAGGTCAGGTAGCAACCGCCCCCGCCGGCGGGGACGCAGAACTAATAGTAGAATTAATTCAGTAAGACCCAGTAGGTGTCATTCTTCTCCGACGCGCTTCTCGCCCTGGCAACGTTCTGGGCCGCGGTCCGAGCCCGTCCGAAGGCGCCCCCAGATACGTTGTCATAAATTTCCTAAGGGGTACGAGCCTTCTGCTCCCCCGTAAGTCCGTGCCCACTATATTACCACTCTGGTATAAATAGTGACTAGGTCGTCAAAAAAAAAAAGTACAAACATACAAATATTTGTAAACTTATGACTTTAGCATACTGGTACACTAGTGAGTAAACTAAACTGTAGGGTTTAGTTTACTCACTAGTGTACCATGTTCCATGCAAGACACACTGGTGTTAGAAATTAGTTTGCAGCACGTTTTAATTTATTCACTCACAACTTGAATATTAAACATAATACAAGGACGTCGGCTTAAAGAGACGGCAGAGCTTCTGCCGGCTGAGTAGTTACAAATTGAGTCCAGAACCAGGTGGACACATTCTTTTTTTTTGTGTGGCTTTAAAACATTGAAAGTAAAGTTTATGAGGTCAGGTGATCAACCTTGCTACTTACATGATGAAAAAGTTATTAAAAATATTCATAGGTGTGGAATTCTCTGTCGGCATCTGTATTCCTGATTGCTTATAACTTAATAGATATTTTTAAGGCAAGAGGGAGCAGCATTTTCTAGAAAAGCTCGCTCCACCATCATCGGTCTGATCTCACCTACCAGTTAGGCCTGGTTGGAAGTACATAATAATAAATAAAAAAATATCTGTTCTTCTTCTTCTTCTCTGCGTGTCGATGACAAATTAAATCTTTCTGGCCCAGAATTTTGCCACTTCGACTGCACTATTTGTGGCGTCCTGCTGCGAACAGGTGACAGGGCAGGCAGGACAGGACACTAAATGAGCCATGGACTGCACCGCTCCACACACACAGTCTATGTTTGGGTTTTCGAGAGTCCCTATCTGAACATATTTTCTTTGTTATCTGTTAATTAAAATATATATGAAGAAAGGTCTATCTTCCACTGTACTTTATTCCATGATTCTGTAGCTGGAATCCGTGAAAATAAACCCTTCTCATCTTACTTTGTTTACAAAGTGATAGATGATACACGATTTTATAATTTTGTTGTAGAAATTTGTCTCTTTTTTAGGTCAAAATAACAACGTTCCACGTGCAAAAGATAATATAGGCATGTCGTATGAGTCAACAGCGTCGAGTTAATTTCTGACTCTTGAATTTAATTTTCGAGCCATTAGCGAAGTGTAACGTCTCGCGTGTTTCGTTCAGGTTAAGAAACTTTCCTTGTAATGTAATGAAGAGGCTTGTAATAGTCTTATTCAACGGGCGTAGGCTTAGTTCAGATAGAACGAAAAAATGTTTAAGCAATGGACTGGTTCCAAAGGGAATAAGACCCTATTACCGTAGAAATTCAAATGTTGTGTGTGAAGTCGACCAACCCGCACTCGGCCAGCGTGGTCGACTAAGGCCTAATTTCCCTAATTCAGGGTAGGCTCGAGCCCCTCGGTGGGGACGTATATGAGCTGTTGATGACCATGTCTAATCTTAACTGCATGAACATTAGCTCGTACAATGCGTCATTACATCTGCGTCGATATTCATAAAAAATCTACTTCAAGACTCCGTAGTATTCATATTTGGTCATAATCTTAAATCAATCGATCAATCAATCAGCCTATTGAAATCTACTGCTGGACGTAGGACGTAGGTCCTAGGCAAGTCTGTCGTAGAACCGATGAGCGTTGGAGCAGATGGATTCTCGGATGGAAACGTAATGTGGGACGCTCCCCAACCAGGTGGACTGATGACCAGAGGAAGGTCGCTGGTGGTAGCTGGATGAGGAAAGCGGGTGATCGTGTGCTTTGGCGTGACCTTGGGAAGCCTACGTCCAGCAGTGGACTGCAATAGGCTGATTGATATTTTTAATGGCATCAGTAAATTTCTCCAGCATTTTTCTGAAAATGGTGTTTCGTCGATCTTGGACAAGGTTTGATGATGCATCTTTTCGGCAATCTAGGCCAGACACGGAGACATCTTTCCAAATAAGCTACCAAGTACAAAGAAAGGTCGACGTTTTACTTTAATATTTAGAGTGCATTCAATGGCCCGGATTGTCTAGGAAATCGTCTATTGTTTTCAGAGATTGTTTTACTTTTTATTTTTCTAGCCTGAGCTGTCTCACTGCTGGGCAAAGGCCTCCCCTTTTTTCTTCCACCGTTCTCGATCTTGTGCCAGTGACTCCCAATCATCCTCGAAAGCGTCGATATCGTCTCGCCATCGTTTTCGAGGTCTGCCTCTCCCACGTCGGCTATCATTTGGCACCCACTCGGTAGCGATCCTAGCCCACCGGTCCGGGTGCATCCTGCAGACGTGTTTTACTTTATTAATATAAAAAAAATTCGTAACACAGGTAATCTATAATAATTTTAGAGTTTTCCAAAGTTATACTTTTATTTTTGCATACAATAATTACTTTACTAACTAAAATAGTTTTTAAAACGTTTTCACTGAGAGCCATATTCATTCACATATTCATTTAGTAGAGAGGCCAATTCGTAGAAACTAGTTTATTTTTCGTTGCACTGGAAAGGTTTATACCGACAAGTGGTATCGTTGGAATCAACGATCACGTAAAAAATAGTAAATCATTACTGATTAGCAAAACGCATGTTGTCGCTTTCTAAAATGGTGGAACAAGTAGTTATGACGTCACAAAGATGGCGGCCGGGCCTATTCTATTTACGCTATGTTTAGATAACTACTAAGCCGATTTACTCAAACAGGGTCTCAAATAAAAGATAATTAAATGAACTGTATTATATTTTAAAGATTCAATAGTGTAAACCTAAAACCAAATGAAATATTTTCATAAAACTACATTTTGTAAAATCAAACATTTTTTATCATGTGAGAAACTCGGAAACCGTGAGGAGTATGGAAATTTAACTTATTATAAAAAACATAGGTACATTTATCAGCTTTCTAATGAACCATTAAAATCGAAACCATTGAAATGATTGAAATCGAGATATAAACAACGGAACTGCAGTCGACTAAGTGAACGTGGGTAGCGCCGAACTGACTACGGTTCTTAGATTTTGGTACGAATAATCTTGAAAATAACGTAACAAAACGCGTAGAATCACAGCAAAATAAAAAAGTAGAACAGGCAACATATCTTTTATTCATATCATGACACTAGTTTTAACTCTTAGTTTTAACTATGTGCCAGTCAAAAAAATTTTCGAGAATTTTTGAAGTTAGTTCGCAGTTTTTTTTGAAGAAAAATTTTTTGACTAGTACTTAGTTAAAACTAGTGCCATGATATGAATAAAAGACATGTTGCCTGTTCTATTTTTTTATTTTGCTGTGATTTTACCCGTTTTGTTACGTTATTTTCAAGATTATTCGTACCAAAATCGAACCGTAGTCAGTTCGGCGCTACCCACGCTCACTTAGTCGACTGCAGTTCCGTGTGGTGACAAATGTATTCTACTCTGCCGTCACCACACAGCAACGGCACTAATATATAAATATCATAATTACATAAACATAAATAAATAAATCACGATGGTTTAGAAATGAAGTGCTCTTTCACTGTTTGTTTAAAAGAGTGGCAAGTTGGACTGCTTATTACTTTAGGCAGCTCGCACCGAGAAGGAATTCAAAAGAAATTTGGTGTTTGCGTTAGAAAGTTCCAACATCCCTGTATTACACTCGCGTTTATTTATATTTAACTACACATTATTTTAATACCTAGTACATTAAACGTTCAGTCTATATACCCGCTTGGAGTTTAATGAGCGTAATATTGTGTACAGAACAGTCTTCACTCGCAATACGAGTATGAAGCTCTCGGAAGGAGTAATGAATTAGAACTCTCTCTTTCATTGTTAGGAAACTTTGCCGAGTCCCTGTAATTACCAAATGAGTTAAACTCATATGTCCTTTTAGACTAATGAGTTCCGCTGAAGGAGTATTTAGTCGATTTTAACAAATTATTCTACCTTGACTAGGGTCGCGTGGTTTTTAACTTTTTCGTGGAAATAAAATATGTTGATGAATATCCTGCATTTATTCTTTAAATTTTGTACTCTATGTCATATTTGTTAAAATTTTTACTTTTCACTCTAATTGTTAACTGACGATTTAATTCAAGTAGGAGCCTAGCTTTGTATGGGACTCCTAAAAGTCCAGTTACGTTTAATACGTTGACTTTGCGAGCGATCAATATAACATTACATCTAACCGCCCACCCTTGTATTTCGAGTTAATTTTAAACAACGCTTACAATTGATTTATTGATAATTTTACGATAAATTAAACACACTTAAATTAACTACTTTTTAACTAACATCAGCAGTAACTAATAGAATTGTAAAGAATCACGAATATTCCCTGAAATGAAGGGTGGGCGGTTAAATGTGCCGGTGAGTATAGTTCTAGATTTCTAGGACCCTGATTGGATTTTTAAGACCCTGTTATGTACACATATTTATGCAATTTTTTTTTCTTTTTATGGTCAATATACAGGATGTAACAACAGGGGTATCGACCCGAAACACAGCGACAGTACTCATGAAACTGAACAACTTTTTCCAAGGAACATGGGTTGAAATATGTTATTTTTTTAGAAGTCTCCATACTAAGAGTGTTAGCTGATTGAACAATTTGGAAGGGAAGTCATAAAACTTTATTCATATTTCGACCCATGTTCAGTTTCATGAGTACTGTCGCTGTATTCCGAGTTTTGTAACACCCTATTTAATTCTATGTTATGAAAAAGTAAAACTTACTTGTTCTTATTCGTGAATATTATAACAAAAATATCAGTCTGACAAGCTGGATCACATTCATTAAAATTTTAGCGTTATTATTCCAGTACCTTTACGAGAACCCGATTACAAATAATAAATCCCAAAGGATAATTTAATTACGAGCACGCAATATTGAAATGTAACCGGTGTACACGACCCTACTTAACTTCGTTAATCGTGGCAAAGAATTGCTTAAAAGCAGGTCACATTTCATATAAAGTACGACTCAACATACATAACTTAATAAAGTGTTACATTCAAATGAAGAGATGAGCTTAGAGTTTTAGTTAACTCACCAGGAAAACCCGAAACACATGACAGTACTCTTGAAACTGAACAACTTTTCCGAAAGAACATGTGTCCAGATATGAAAAAAGTTTTTTAACTTCCCATACAAATTGTTCAATTAGTTGACACTCTTATGAGTACTGTTGCTGTGTTTCGGGTTGGTACCCTTGTTTTGTTACACCCTGTATACATAATTAGACACTCATCTAATCGAATGTGCGTCGATATTTGTGATTCTTATAGGACCTTTGGGAGGGAAAGATTTTAATCCGTTACCATCATCGCTAAGAAGATGATGAAAGTGTGTGCTAAATTATAAACCATAACCTTTTTGGTATATCTGCTATGCAATGTACGTTGAATTGTAACTGTATTGAGACAAGTCAGTGGCCTTTGGCGGCTCTATAACACTGACACTGGGGTTTGTGAGGTCGGTTGTCGACCTTACAAACCCCACGATGATGATGATTGTTGTTGTATTTATTGTATGTTTTATTGAAAGTATAAACTCTTTTTATCAGACCTAACTTTGCTTAAAGCTGTAAAAAGCTGTCAAACATTTTTTTAACACCTTTCAACTTTTAATTGCTTAACCCAAATCAAACAATTTATTCACAAAGGAGTTTCAAATAAAGACCGTTAGAACGCTTATGTGTCAACACCGAATTACGAGAGGCAAGCGAGCACAAGCGAGTAATGATTAATAAAAAATCATCTAAAAATTGAAAAAAAAAAACGACTGCGCCGACAAAAAAAATTTAAGAATTCTAACGATACCCCATACATCCAAATGTAAGGATTCTAACGATACCCCACACATCAAAATGTAAGGATTCTAACGATACCCCATACATCCAAATGTAAGGATTCTAACGATACCCCACACATCCAAATCTGTTCAGGCATTTAGAATTAATGGTGGTACAAACAAACTCACATACATACATACATGAACTCTGAACACATTACACTCCTTTTTTTGGGCAGTCGTGCAATAAGTCGTTGAGTACTTACATACATATTTGCAATAAAACACAAAAAATTTGAATCAAGCAACAGATCCAACCTTCCATCACAGAAGGGATCCAACAGATTTATTTTTAATCTTACCTGCTAGTGCTAGTAAAAAAATGTTTAAATTAATGAATAATTATGATTGATATGATTATTATTAATTTGGAACGTTATAAAAGTAGCGCAGTTAGCGGACAGTCAAAGGTAATAATTATACAGTACCTAGTGGATAAATTGAAAATGCAATTAACTGATGTTAGTTGCTCTTGTGCGTAGCTACTCTTTCAGTGCAAACGTCATCAAGCGAGTATGAGTCATCAAAATCAACGGCCCGCCACAGTCCACTGCTGGACTATGAGCCTCCTCCACTTATTTGGAGGGTTTTGCCATAATCTCCACGCTTGGCAAGCGGGTTGGAGATCGCAGATTAAAATGTTACTGTATCAGAGAGCGCTGCTGCTCGTTCCCTGTTCAATGTGTAGCCCCTAAGTCGCCTCTTACGACACCCACGGGAGGAGTAGGGGTTGGTGACAAATCTATTCTACTCTGTCGTCACCACAACACGGCTCAAGCGAGTATGTGTACAAACTTACTATAATATTCTATTTGAGTCGCATGACGTCATGGATATTATCTCATGAAGAGAACAGTGAGATTTAAAAAACTTATGTACATGGTAAATCAGAAATTGTTAGATAATAACATTTTATTACTTGATCTGGTCAGTCTGACAAAGAAAAGCTCTTAACTGTTTGAAATGTGTATTTTACAACAGCATGAAAATGAAAAATGAAAATATTTGGATGGATTGCATACAGAAATTACAAAAAGCAATCAAAGCTCGTATATAGATTAAAACATCGCCATGATTGCCTATTTTTTACTACGCAAGGTAATATTTTTATTTAAAAGTCTAAAATACATGAAATGCCAGTCGTGATAACACAAAAAATATAAATGTCATATTTATCGAGCTGAAAATGAAATAATTGATCCATAAATTTATCAAAAAGTGAAATATTAATTTAATCACATGATGTCTTAGTTGCTGCATGAAAGAACGACCAACCATGTATAAGAAATATTAGCATCATGTTCCTAAAATAATAATATTTTTTACACGAATGGCCTCACCGACAAAGTTATGAAAGACAAAGATTTGATGGAAAACTTCCTCCTTCCTCCCTCGACCTAGTTTTGGAATTATGCATATTGTTACGTAAAACATATCATATTATTTCTGATATATGTAGGTGAGGTAGTTAACTAAATACTTTGAGAAAAGATTATCTAAGAAATTTTCTAATAAGTTACAATAAGTTTAAGTCTTGACAGTGTCCCCACCGGGAATCGAACCCGGAACCTCCGTAATGAGCGGCCAAATCTCGACCACTCGGCCACGTGACAGTCAGAACGTGCAGTGAAATGCATCTATATAATAGTTAATAGTTATTTAGTTGTTATAGTTAGTTCTTTAGCCAGCCTGTGTGTGTAGATCCATAGCTTTAATAATTTCGGCGGTTTTAAGCATCACAAAGCATTTTGTTTAACATCCTTATATATAGCTACCATGTAAACCTCAACCCAGTTCAGCCCTGGGAGATTTTTCGGGCTTGAAAAATGAAAATAGGTACTAGAGAAGTTTCAGAAGGATGAGTCTCTGAGGACGAACCTGCTGTTTGCAATATCTAGGTAGTTTTGTAACAGATATGGAAATTACTGTATGTTTTATGTTGGTGTATATTTTGAACGAGTGGTTGGAATTCAGTATACTTTCCGCTTCGAGTTAGGAGTGTTATCAATAAATATGTCAGTATTTTCTCCGTCTTTAATTTCGCTCAGCGTTTATTATTTATTATGGCAACACTTATATTAAGTGTGCAATTATTTATTATATGCCAGGTCATCTGCGTATCTGTTAGTTTGCTGTTGAAAATATGGTCGTTTGCGTGTACGGTAATTTGTTGGCCACTATGTTTGGAAAGGATATTTTTAATTTTATTTATAGGTATGTTATAGTCGGGTCCAAAACATTGAAACTCCATTCTTACGTATTAAACTCAATTGATCTCAAGCTTACCCTAAATTAGGGTGGCGAGGCCTTAGTCGACCACGCTGCGCTGGTCCAGTGCAGGTTGGTCGACTTCATACACAACTTTTTATTTTTTTCGTAAGAATGTGCAGGTATCATCATGATTATGTCCTTCTCCGTAAGAACGTACAAACGTATACATGAATTTGAAGTTCGAAAACACATTGACACAAATTGGGGATAGAACCTGCGTTTCCCGGACGGGAGACAGCGGCCAGTCACTGCGCCACCGACGCTCTTAGGCTAGGCAATACAAGTACTTACTAGCGGTCTTGTGAGCTGTAGACCACGCGTTTTTTTTTTTTGACGAAATTGCGCTCGACCCCCCAACTCCTCCAATAAAAAAAAAAATGAAAACTGTGTCGTCAAAAAATTCCATATATTTAACGAACCTGCTCACAAAATTTCAAAATGAATCGGTTGAGAAATTCGACCTGTAGAAGTGAACAAACAGACAGATTGACAGATGGACATACAAAAGCAATTTTGGCCAAGCTGGAACGGAGACGCTTCGCGCTCGCTGCCGAAAACCTATTATTATTGTCCAATGGACGTCTGTAGTCATTTACTATATTTCTTGGTCTGTGGTCATCGCAGAGCGATGATCAATCAACCTGAATTCTGAAATTCTACAAGCTTTCTTAATCCAGGAGATGAAGAAAGTCAATGTTATGTTCAAAATATTCTGCAGATGACTGCCAAGGTGGTGCAAGCTGAAGTGGCAATGGGCAGGTCATACAGCTTGTGAAGGTTTCATATCTGTTTTATTTAGTTAATTAACCTCAACTTGTGTTTAGCGTTACTTAACGCAAGGTGGGGAGGATGTGAAGGTTTCATATCTGTTTTATTTTTTATGCTTTTTACATGTTTTAAAGTTCTTTTGTTTTTGACAAGTTTTGCTATGTCAGTGGTCAGAAAATAGATTTGGTTCGCTCGATAACGTTTTTTGTGTTCAATTTTAAATAATATATTTCTTTGGCTCTATATAACCTTACACCAAGTGGTTATACAGCTCGATGAACCGATAACCGATGGAAGAAAGGTTCTTAAATGGCGACCACAGGTTGGAAGGCGTAGTGTTGGACGGTCTCCCACAAGGTGGACAGATGACTCGGTGAAAGTTGCTGGGCGCCGCCGGTGGATGCAAGTAGCGCATGACCGTTCACATTGGAAACCTGTGGGGGAGTCTTATGTTCAGCAATGGACGTCTTCTGGCTGAGATATTGATGATGATGAGATGACTAACTGTTAATTGTATCTATCTGGCTCAATTTTCTACTAGTAAAACTGCCTTTTCTTTCAAATTATGTTTTTTTTCTATTTTTCTGCAATCCTTATTCAATGTTCCCGTTCACTGCTACGATAACATCTAGCCACAATTACATACCTATACTTTAAAGTTTAGACGTTCAGGCTTCGAAACAAATATGAATTCACCTTTATAACCGGGCCTGAGTGAAGTTACCTTAATATTTAAAGGCATCTGGGAACCCAGACGTCTTTGACCCACTTTCGTCTGCGTAATCCCGCGTCTTCTTAGATTTTAATTTAGAATTGCACCGCCGACGTGATGTTGAGTGTAGCCATAAGTTACGTTCAGTTAATTCACCAAAAAATCTGTCGGTTCGAAATCAAATGAAAGCTTAATGAAGACACAACAATTAATATGAATTTTCTCATTAGGTATCCATCTTCTTGGTATACGATTTTGTTTTCTTTGCGTTTCTTTTCTCTCAGCTGTCGGCGTATACCTAACTGTTGACCCAATATATTATACATTTATACACAAAACAAAGTAAATCTTAATTTTATAATAAAACACCCATCATCATCTCAGTCGGAAGACGTCCACTGCTGATCATAGGCCTCCTCCATTTTTTTTAGTAATAAAACGTTTAGACCTACACAACCAGAAAGACAACCGCCACCGTGGCCGAGTGGTCGAGATTTCGACGCCCATTATTTCGGTTCCGGGTTCGATTCACTGTCAAGCAAAAATCTCTTTGTGAGTCTTTCCCCAGTTTGGTTAGGACATTGCAGGCTGAATCACCTGATTGTCCGAGAAGAAAGATGATTCCGTGCTTCGGAAGGCACGTTAAGCCATTGGTCCCGGCTACATAGTCGTTACATGAGCTAAATCAGTGGCCTTTGGCGGCTCTATAACACTGACACCAGGGTTCGTGAGGTTGGTTGACAAACCTTACAACCCACACGATGATGATGATGACCAGGAAGGGAAGCTCGTAATATTTTTTGTATGAAATGTTTTTTGTACTTGTATTTACTATTTTTTACATCGAAAGATTTATTTTTCCAATTAGAATATAAAAAGACTAAGTGTAGTCAGACTAACAAAAGAATTGTAAAAAAGTCTGCTGAATGCCGCAAAATGCAGTTTTAGTAATCAACAACTTAACTTTAAACTTAGTTAAGTTTAAAGTTAAGTTGTTGATTACTAAAACTGCATTTTGCGGCATTCAGCAGACTTTTTTACAATTCTTTTGTTAGTCTGACTACATGACTATTCTCCCTAGAGCGCACTTGCACAAACTCACTAACCAGAGTTGGCTAACTTCAAGTTAGACTGAAGATTAGGAATTCTGAGGTGATCCTCCTGCGATTTGCTTAAGATTGACTGGTTAAGAAGATGTTCTCAACAGTTTCTGCTGGGAATCTTAAGTATGCTTTCTGCATTTCGGTTTGAGAAAGTTCTAAGAGAATTAGGATGATTCAAAATTGCATTTGCATATTTTTTTTAGATACCTTTGCTTTGTTTTTTATAAAATCATTTTCAGGCCTATTCTATCCTGGCAAGGTTATCAAAAAGGTGTCCAAAAAGGGTGTTGGCAGTTTATATACGAAAATCATAAATGAAAAATATATCATTTAATAATTTTATTACTATTTGCAAAAAGTACATACAATGGAAAGTTTACGACTAAAAAATTATGTTGTCCAAATGACGTCCATTACGATTTTGACACTCTTCAAGTCGTGGCCGTAAATTGCCTAAGACACGTTCACATAAAACGTTAGTGATTTTTGTTATTTCACTTGCAATATTGTTTTTCAATTGGCTAAGAGTTGACGGCTTATTTATGTAAACCTACTCATTAGGTAACCCCATAAAAAATAATCAAGTGGACTTAAGTCCGGGCTCCCAGGGGGCCATTTAAGGTTCCCGTTTATTGAGTTAACTCTTTCTGGGAATAGCTCATTCAATGCTTCAATAGACCTTCTACTCGTGTGACATTTGGCACCGTCCTGCTGAAAAAATGTTGCGGAATTGTAACCTCTAAATTCCTGTAAAGATGGTGCCAAAAAACTTCCAATCATGTTACAATATCTGTCCGCGTTAACTGTAAGTGCATGTCCCCTACCGTCCTCAAAGAAATAGGGGCCGATTATGCCCTTGGCGGACATTGCTGCCCACACTACCACCTTAGGGCTGTGAAGTGGACGCATATGCTTATAACGAGGATTTTTATCACACCAATAGCGACAGTTTTGTTTATTGACATGGCCATTTAAGTGGAAATTTGCTTCATCGCTAAACAAGACATTGTTGAAGTTGGTAAAGCGCGCAAACATCTCCTGAACAAAATTTAGTCGCTGTTCATAATCTGTGGGTTTTAATTCTTGCACTAATTGAATCTTGTAAGCACGTAAATGCAAATCCTTCTTCAAAATCAAGTGCAATGTTGATTTTGCAATGTTTACGGATTGACTTCGCTTTCTCAGTGATAGTGAGCGATCTTGCCTTACCGACCCGTGAACTTCTTGAATAACTGCAGGTAGCCTTATTTTTCTCGGACGTCCGCAATCAAAGTTTTTTAAAGTTGACCCTGTAGCCTCAAATGTCTTAATCCATTTTCTAATGATATTCGCACTGGGAGATAAAGAAATGTCCCGTACATTGAATTGCGCGCGATATAAGCGGCGAGCTGTTATTGTCGAATTATTGTTTTGATAATAAACTCGTACACAAAATGCACGGTGAGCTCCGGTATACGAATCCATTGCAACTAAATTTCCAATAAATTCCACGTATGACATTATATATTTTTTTGTTATCTACCCTCCCTCATTAAGACGATTTATTGATATTTAAAAGTGCAAATACCCTTTTTGGACACCTTTTTAGATACTCTCGCGTTAAATTTTCTGTAACATAGCTTGTGGTTCCGATATGTTTCGTAGCAATCGCTACGAATTCTGTAGCAGTTTGCTACGCCCATCGTAGCTGAAACTATGTTTATAATTTCTTATTTTAGTGCAAATGTACACATGGTATAAGCACAAAATAAAAAACGCGGCTTTACGTAATTTGTCGTATAAGTAACAAGGCTCCACAAACTAGTAACGTCAATCAGCTCATGATTTTGATATTGATAGATAGAAAATGAATTCAATTCAATTCAAATATGATTATTCTTCTCTCACATAGACAAAAATTAGATGAATATTAATCTAAGGCGTACAGTTAAATATGATCTATGTGAGAGACTGGCATCTGTACTAGGATATTTATTCTGTATGACAGATTGCCAGCCTCTCCAACACCGGACCAGGAGGATGACAGGTAAGTACTACTTAAATTACAGTATAAATTGTTATGTACAGTCGAATTCACAAGTCCATCCATAACACGTTCGTCTATACTTTGATTTTTTTTTTAATGATATAACCCTTTTTAACCGACTTCAAAAAAGGAGGAGGTTCTCAATTCGTCTGTATTTTTTTTTTGTATGTTATTAGATATCTCCGCCAATTGTTAACTGATTTTAATAATTCTTTTTTCATTCGATAGGATTTACTCTCGAGGTGGTTCCATATAAATTTCGTCAAGATCTGATGGTGGAACATGAGGTAAAACTTGGAAATTCCTCAACGGAATGTAGCATTCGCGTCGTTATTCGTCTATTCTTTTAGTAATATCTCAGTCAGTTTTCAACCGATTTTAATGATTCGTTTTTCATTCGATAGAACGTGCTTTAGGGATAGATCCATATCAATTTTGTTAAAATCTGATGATGAAATAAGAGATAAAAGCGGAAACTCCTCAACCAGTG
This sequence comes from Carpatolechia fugitivella, assembly GCA_951230895.1. Lineage (NCBI taxonomy): Eukaryota > Metazoa > Arthropoda > Insecta > Lepidoptera > Gelechiidae > Carpatolechia > Carpatolechia fugitivella. Next base: position 8,133,336 of record OX579669.1, on the reverse strand, counting down.
ATAGCAACATGCATCGTGCGCGATACCGTTTGTGGTGGAATGTTGCTAGGCAACGAAATAAATTTGTTTTGTCAGTTTGCTGAAAATCTACGTTTCCGTTGTTCCATATAAAATTATATTATTCGATTTTATCACATTTTTTGGCGACCGTGACAGGACAAGAACCTGCTCGGATATTGTATTGGATATCACAAATAATTTAGCTTCTATGGCCGAGTGGTCGAGTGTTTTACTCTCTTTACGGAGGTTTCGGGTTCGAATCCCGGTGAAGACACTCTTAAACGAAAATGTCTTTATCAGACTTTTTTCAGTTTAGTTGGGACATTGCTGCCCGAATCACCTGATTGTCTGAAAAGAAAGATGATTCCGTGATTCGGAAAGCACGTTAAGCCATGTGTCTCGGCTCTAATATCTACAGAAGGCGTCGTTACTCGTGCTAAGTCAGTGGGTTTTGACAAGGGCCCGGTACTATATTAACTGTGTGAGGGTATGTGAGGTTGGTTGTTGACCTTACAATCCACAATATGAAGAAAAAGAAGAAGCCAGCCTACGTTCACTATCTGTATGTCATCAGCTAACGACAGACTTTCAAGATACCATCTCAAACCTGAAACTCCTTACGAATAGCCCAAGTATCGGGGTAAACTATAATCTTATTAAGAGGGAAGAATAGTACGTGCTCGTCCATACAAAAAAAGAAAACGTTTTTCCACTTCTAAATATTTTCCAATCTCCATGATTTTTTAGTATGTTATTAACACAATGAATGACTAGGTTTATAGATTTTTCTTTTTACAAAATTCGCTATAGATTCAAACTTATATAGGCACCTCAAGTAACGTAATTTTTATGATTAAAACTGTGTCGAATTAAGCCGTTTGTTAAACAAAAACAATGTTTTTTTTTTTAAACCAAACTTATGAATCTAGAATATATTGTGCTGAAACAATCGACATCAAAATAAAAGTGATTTGTTGAAATTTAGTTATTGGAAACCGTTTTCTCCCGAAATGGGAATTTCATCAAGAAAAGTACCTATTGTCAGTCGCGAGCTGCAACGCTCTCGCTCTCTCTCCCGGGGGCATGAGCGCACGAGCGATAGCAAATGTTTTCCTAAATATCTATTTCGTTAGGATCGCGAAGCTATTCTTTCCTCTTAGCATTATCAGTTTAGTGGCCAGCTGGACTACTAAATGTCCTCTTACTTCGTAGCCTCTTACCCAGTTTAACTTATGTTATTTTCGAAACAATCATTAAATAAACAACTAAACGCGCTTGCATAGCACGAAAGACGCAGTCTAAACTAAGCAAACACCAAAAATTCGTATTTTCTCTCGTGAGTATAATATCTTTGTACTGAAACTGTTAAATAACAAAACCTAGCTTTGGATAATGAAGAAAAATAATAGGATATGTGTCGAGGTTAGGATTAATTACTTACATAAAATATATTGAATAAAACACTGAAAATCATAAAATAAAAATAATTTTAACAAAAAAATAGAAACCTCCTTCAAATTACCTTATATGGTTATCTCCACTAAAAAGTTACAAATAAAATAACATTCCAGATGGAACATGAAAAAAAATATTGCCAATATCCTCAATTAAGTAGATGGGTAGTATACTCGTAGTTTCGTCATCTACAATTTTTGGCTGGCACCGACTCCAAAAGGAAATACAAAATTCTAAATATTTACTTAATACACTACCTATCTACTTAATTGAGGATACTGGCAATATTTTTTTTCATGTTCCATCTGGAATGTTATTTTATTTGTTACTTTTTAGTGGAGATAACCATATAAGGTAATTTGAAGGAGGTTTCTATTTTTTTGTTAAAATTATAATATTTTTTATTCTTGCGAATACCAGCCCTGTATACTTCATCTATAACTACAAAGACCAAAAAAAAAATAAACACACGTGTTATGGATGCAATTTTAAACTTGTACTATATATTTTAAATTTTATTGCATAATTTAGACAGAAAAATATAAAATTCCTTTTCACAAAATCAATTTCTAGAACGAAAAATGCAACTACCTATATTATTAATTTCAACGTACGGGCATGTACCAATTTTGTAGCGGTTGGTTTTTTACGTTGCCTAGGAGAAAATAGCAGAAATCCGATGATGTAAACAACGAATTAAGTAATAAGTTGAAAGTTAATTTTGTCGTTTGATTAGAACGGAAAATAAACCGAGTAAGTTGGTGGGTGTGACTTGTCACATGACGTGTTTGGACGGTACGGTTTAGTTAATATTTAGTTAAATGCACAAGTTTAGCGGTGGAACTTGGGATAACTAAAGAGCGTAACTATTATTAAGTGCATTTGACGTGTAAATACTTACTTAAAATTTAATTACTACTTGATGCACTTACGTAGGTGGAGCGTGCTAAGACTGCCTTGCGGGTAAACCCAACCCGCTTCGTAGATGCAATAATTTCCTAATCTGACTGCGCGGCCCCTATGTCGTAGGTGCGCTGTTACCAAACGCGTATGCGGCCACCTACCGAGGCGGGTGGGGGAGCGCGCGCGCATGGCTTTATTATTGCGTTTTTTTTAGCCTTGGCCTTCGTCCTGCAGTGGACGTCTTTTGGCTGACTGAGTAAGAATGAGTTAGAGAGAAACAGACATAGATCTAACAACATATTTGGACATTTTGCTCTAATCGGATAAAAACGCTCAACCATTTTTTCAGCTTCGAGTAAAATTATGGTCGTTTTTTGTGGTAATGTATTCTTGCTGTGACTGTTATTTTCCACGCGTCAGTTAACCCTTGTACTTAAAAATAATGGTGATTGGTTTTATGTATCGATCACATATTTTCTGCTATCGAAAAAGGATGGTTATCAGCTACTCTTAAATAACAAAAGGAAAACATTTTTCTTTTTTATCTAAACAGTCAAAACCATAAAGGACATAATTTATTTTGGTACATTATTCGCTGAAAAGTCAACCACAGGTTAGAAAACCGAAAAAAATATATATCATAACACAGGAATAAGTGTTAGTATCAGTCTAAAAGTCACCAGTATTTAAGGAAAAGAAATAATATACATTGAAATCTATAATTTAACAAAAAATATTCTCAAATTAATTATTTTTTCGCGATCTAGACTGTAAGTTGCAGTCGGTACTATGACGATAAAATTAAAATGCTATCAATTTTGCCACCTAAAAGATTGTTATATCCAACATAACATTAAAAAAAAAAATTGCTGGGCGCTGAGCTAATATTTAAAATCTAATGTAGACCTCATCTTTCTTATATATTTTTATATTCCGAGTGGCAGGTAATTACTAAGTTTGATTTGAGTAATTTTGATTGGGACATCCCCCTGCCAGGTGGTCTGATGACCTGAGAAAGGTCGCTGATGGTGACTGGACGAGCATCACTTTTTGATTGATTAAATTACCCAACTCCACAGAAAAATAAATATCTACTGTTGTATTAAGTTAGTGAATAAAGCGTTATGCGTTATTTAAACTTTATATTTTATACATATACCTACCTATAATATCCTTAAAGAATTAGTGTTTCAACGATACATGCAATAAAAGGTTTCCGGGAAAATCAGCACCACCTAACTGTACTACACTTCTTTAGTTTTTTAATTTTAATTATGAGTGTTATTTTATTCTTTTTTTGCACAATTATCAAAATAATATTATATTCAATAATTCAAAATTTTGTCTAAAATTTTCATAATTTGAAGACGGTGCCTTAAAAACCAAAATAAGTACGAAAAGTCTAAGACTTAGAAAGAATGGTAAAGTTATTTATCACAAAAAAAAGATACTCTCTTACTTTATATCGACATTGCCTTAAGTTTGTCAGTCACTGCAGTTGACCTTAAACTAAGTAAGTTAAATCACCTTGGTGTCTAAGGTAAGTTCATCATGTATTACAAGATTTCCACTAAAGAGATCTACCACTTACCGCTGCAGACATCCTAATTTGTGAATTCTCCCAGAAGTCGGGGCGACGAGGTAAACGGATGGCAACACTGGAAGGAATTCCTAATATTCCAAGATTGCCAGCTCGATAGGGACGTCGCGCGGAAACTCTTAATCCTACACGCCGACATTTGAAGCGAAGTTGGCGATAACCTGCAAGTGATACTCTTGGAACTCACTTCACACTCACTTTTTTTTAAGAAGAGCGAGTTTAACTTGAAATAGAGATTTTTCTGGAATTGGCTTAGAGCTTACAACCCACACGAAGAAGAAGAAGACAACATTACTTTTTAAATGTGTCTCACTTACATTGATATAATAATATTCTGCCGTCATACTGAAATAAGCCATAACTACACTTTATGTCAAAAATGACTTAAGTATATGACTGGAATCAGCAAAAAAAATCCTATTTTTTGGTCTAAGTCACAAAGTCTAATTCCGCTTAATTCCACAGATACCTATCATCGATAGAAGGCCATAATTTCATATACTATAGCTCTAGTTTTAGGATGAAAAGCCATATTTTCCAAATTAAGGCTTTTCTTGTTAGTAAATTATTTTTTTTTTACTGTGAAAGGCCATAATTTGCAATTACGCTCTTTTAAATTAGCAAACGGCTATGTTTTATAAATTTAATTGTATAACATCCAATTATGGCTTTTCATGGTAGTTATTATTATGTAATGTCCACTTTTTGGAAAGTCAGGGAAAAGTCAGGGAAGCTTAAGCTGGTCAGGGAAACTCAGTGAAATCAAGTAGCTATCTGGAAAGTCAGGAAACATTGAGATTTTACACTGCTTGCATCCCAAAACTTCCCAGTGATTGTAAAATTATACTTAGATATTTTAGATTGTAGATATTTCACTGTACTAAATTTCCAATGCTTTTGCTTATAATTTTAGTAATCCATCATTTGGTCTAAAAATAAATAAAAAAATACCATAAAACAGCATAAGTATCACAAATATACATCATAATATTTTTACAATAAGCAAATTAAATTTTCTCATAACTTTCGTAAATTAAAATTTTATTGAGATAAGTTTAAGATATTAAATTACGAGTGTTGTGTACAGTTTTAATTGTACTTCAGTTTTCTTTTTTTTAAGTGTATTAATCTGTTGTCTATTTTTGTACCATTTGGAATAAAATAAAAAACTTATATGATCATAGAAACACCACATTAAGTTTTTCGAAATATTCTCTGATACAAACAATGCACTTTTACATTCTCTCAAACCAACTATTAAAGCAGTAATTCCAGTCTGAAGTTGAGTCAAAATGACTAATTTGTATACTTCGATTGCATCTTGTGGGCCTACAAACCGTTAACCACGCAATAAATTTTTAGTTCTCGGAAATTAAAAATAATTGTTAGGGCCCAGATTGAGGCTGTAGAGAGGATGGTCCATCAACTCGATGTTTTCCTATTTCAAAAGCTCGCTAGTTTTCCGAGCGGTATGGGAGCTTGTAATTATCGTGATAAAGGATTTCAAGTTACCTCTGCGGAGTTCGGATACATTTCTGGCAAACAAACAGTTACAATGCACATTCTTCATTCCTGAAGGGAAATGTAACTACATGACATGACATGATATCACAATAATGGCTATTACACTATGGTATTGAATGTTAAATAAATCAAATTCTATTAAGTTTAAGAACGTGAAAAGCCATAAGTACGTAATTATGGCTATTCTGCCTAATTTCATTTATTTCCATATTGCTTTTTTGAAGCTAAAAGGGAAAATATGTAATAAAGAAAAAATTGGAAAGCTTGACGCTAACCGAACTATTATAATTAAATTACAAATGATTTTCCGAGTTTAACAAAGTAAACAGCTTTGTCAAGTGACTTAGGATAAGCGAGAAACTTAAATTTTTACAAAACCTTAATTATCTCGGAATCGACTTTGATGCAGTTATGGCTTATTTCAGTATGACGGCAGTATTACAGGAGGGTAGTTCTCAGATTACAATGAAACGAAACCACCATTTTTCATAGAGTTAAGTCCATTTAAATAATTACAGTACAGGTTCATAGGTGGATTACGTGCGTCTATACACTGATTTCATATTTTATTATAATAATAATAATAAATATTTATTATTCAGGCATAAAAAAACCCATAAAAAACATACACATTATTATAAAATACAATTATCTTTGTAGATACAGATCCATACATTTCATTTATAACAGTACAAACGGAAAGGATTAATTAAAAAAAAAAAATATAGACGCACGTAATTATATCCAATAAACGTATGAATCCAACTGCAGTACTTGTCTTATAGTTAGTGACTAGAGTGCCTAGCTCGCTATCAAAATTAAAAGTAAAGCAATATTTTTAGTCAACGACAAGAGAGATAAAACATAACTTTATTCACAGAATTAGCATATAAGAATTAAGATAACGAGAATACTTTTGAAATGGAAAAATAATTACTTGTGGACAATAAAACGTAATATTTGTTCTTCTTTTTTATGTAATAAGAACCCTTAGTACCACTCTAAGACGAATTGAGAAAGTGATAAATTCGAATCTCATTATTACGTAGAGATTTGGAGCATTATGTCCTTGACTATTGTTGATCGACTTTGCTAAATTGATTTCGGATATTTTTTCTCTAAAAACGTGAGAGAAAAATGAAATATTTATCGTGTAACATTGGTAGGTAGGTAAATAAAGGCTACATTGATTCCTTTGTAAAGCATCCATGAATAGGCACCCAATATTGCTAGATTCTTACAAAATTCCTTTAATATTATAATACGAGTATGTAGCAGTTTAGATATTATTTGGATCAGTCAGCTTTTTGTCATTTTATGGCTCGTGAAGTTTTGACCGAGCGAACGCGAAGCATCTATCTATCGATAGCTATCATCAATAGCTCATATACGTCCCCACAGATGGGTTTAAGCCTGTAACGAGGCATTCGTCTTCTTTCATGTTTTATGACTGGCAACCTTTCTTGCTGGCAGTTTTATCTTACATTTTAAATTCATTTTCAAATTTAGATTTCTTACGTTTCGATTTTGTTTTTTTTTTTCTGCTAAATTCTTCACTTCATGTCCTGATCTCCAACAGTGAAAAGCTTATCCTTGTTACTATTTTTCCAGTTTTATAATATATAAATACATAAATACCTTTTCTTCGGACTGTGCCCTGGTTTTTGCCACACTTTATGTTATTATCTTCTATAACATTCTTCGTGTGGTGCTCAGCAGCTTCGTGGCGGCTACTGGGCAACAAGCCTACCCTGAATTAGGGCAATCAGGTCGTAGTCAACCACGCTGGCCCAGTGCGGGTTCGTTCATACCTATCCTGATTGAGTTTCATGCAAGTTGGTGACATGTGGCACATGTTACTGTTTCAAAGTGTGCGAGATGCCACCTAACCCAAGCATTGTAACAGGTTGAGATTTCGACGCCCACGGAGGTTCCGGGTTCAATTCTCGGTTCCCGGTTCAATTACTGTCAAGCAAAAATCACTTTCCCCAGTTTGGTTAGGACATTGCAGGCTGAATCACCTGATTGTCCGAAAAGAAAGATGATTCCGTGCTTCGGGAGGCACGTTAAGCCGTTGGTCCCGGCTACTACCTAGTCGTTACATGAGCCAAGTTAGCGGCCTTTGGCGGCTCTATAACACTGACACCAGGGTTCGTGAGGTCGGCTCGACCTCAACCTACACGATGATGATGATGATGATGATGAAGGTTTCAAACCAACGCACTTCGGATGGAAACCTAGCCACTACACCACAGACCCATCTATCCCACGCATGAGTTCCCAAATTACTTATTTTCTCATCATATCGATATCGAGAGAATTTATATGGATTTATTCCGTCGTCTCTGTCATCGATTCTTTAATGTGACAAGCTACAGTGACGAGGGGCGAGTGGTGACCGCGAAACGTATATCGTAAGACCCTATATTGACAGATGTGGATTCTTTACACATAGGCAGTTTTATTGATAGAACGACATTAGTATCTCAAGCAATTTTATTCTTTGCTGAAAATGCCTTTTCTTAGAATCTTTTTGAGATGTACTCCCTTACCGATATGTCGTAAAAGTAGGTAAATAAGGCAGCGGGTAAGCTCGCCTTTGTACATTCCTTTCTTATCCAGTGTATGTTTAATTGTGCAATAAAGTGATATATAAGTGTTATAAGGATGGCCAGAAAATCTTTCTTTTTCATCGTGTGGGTTGGTCGACATCCAACCTCACAAAACCTGGTATTAATATAAATTATGATAAACAGAGGGCGTACACTGGTAGTGAACGTGCCATCCATGATAGCTTTGACGTCGAAAAATGATTTGTTCTTATCTTAATTCGAATAAAAAAAAATTTACTTTGACTTTGAGTTATTATTGCTACAGATTACGTCCGTTAACGAAATATGCTGTAATGCACTTCGAGTATTACAGTAAAAAGCAGTATCAAATTTCGTCGACCTTTCACAGAGCTTGGTGGCAAAATTGGTAATGCGCCTGTTTCTGGTCCGGATAACCAAGGAGATGCAGGTTCGAATCCTGTTCAAGATCGACAAATATTTTTAATTTTTCGCTTTCGCATATATTTACCTAATTAGCCGCGTGGTGACGGCAGAGTAGAATACATTTGTCACCAACCCCTACTCTTCCCGTGGGTGTCGTAAGAGGTGACTTAGGGGACTACACATTGAACAGGGAACGGGCAGCAGCGCTCTCTCATACAGTAACCTTTTAATCTGCGATCTCCAACCCGCTTGCCAACTGCCAAGCGTGGAGATTATGGCAAAACCCTCCACTTAAGTGGATGCTCATAGTCCAGCAGTGGACTGTAAAGGGCCGTTGATATAATTACCTGGTATTAGTGTTATAGAACCGCCACCAAACGTCATTAAACATGGCCGGTGTAAAGACTGCGAGTACTTCCGCTGATAGAAGAACTAAACCAGATAAAGTCTAACAAAGAGTTTTTTTGGTTTGGTTGTGTCCTCACTGGGATTCCGGAACCTTTGTAATAATAATTAAGAAAAAATTTATAATAATGCTTTATTTGATTAATTTGTAATGAGAGTCGAACGTGTCTCGAATGATGAAGTAGATTAATAAATGAAATTTAGATTTTTTTTCTTTGTCCTATTTCTCTTTTAGTGGATTCCTATTATGTTGAGAACAAAAAATATTACCGAAACACTTAATTGAGCATTAACCTGAATTGCAATTCTACTAATTAGACAAGGAATGTACAACAGCAACATTTTAGAAACGCTGACTCCATCTAAGCTGGACAATCAACTAAGTGGAATACAACCTTAGTATTTGGAACTGTATTATAATTTATGATTAACTGTAAAGGGTTAAGCTCCATTTGTTTCCATAGATAATATTGATTTCAGTCAACAACAGTGTTAATATTTATAAGATTGCGTAATACCTATTCTGATTGATTTGTGTGTGTTATGACACTCAAAAACTAGTTGTTGACGAATATTGAAACAAGTTTTGCAAAAATTTCGAACGGTTGAAAAAATTCTATTAAAATTATAAATTTTCCTAATGTAAACAATCAGTTCTGGCACTCTTTAGTTAAGTTGATTATCATGATCAAAATTACTAAGTTGCAAATTGTAACAGAGTAATTACTATTGATATTACATTGGGTTTACTCAAGCACTTACAAGACAGTCTATGTACTTAGTTCAAGATAATGTTAAATAGAATTCGAACACAGAATGATTAGGGGCTTATTTAATGAAACTTTAAATTTTAATTCATAAAAAATAAATAGTTTGTAATTTAAGCTGTTACGTAATGTACGTCAAATTTATTGTAATTTTATTGTAAATAACAATTGTTTATTTTATTTTATAGACCCCTGGAAGCATACTAGGTACACTTCACATCAATTATCATGCTGCGTCTTCTGATTACTGCACCTTATAACAGTGAAAACAAGTTAACGTTTATTATAGTTGTGTTGTGTATTCTTTACAAACATTTTTCTCATCTCTCTACATAAAACATTCTCTAAATATTCCTTGCACAATAAAACACCGATTTTTTTTTTTTTAAAAACCAATTTGGAGTTCAATCCTCACTGAAAACTCGTTGGCCTTAAAGTAATTTCTTTCCTGTACAGCATCGCATTCTAAAATTATTACTGCGGTGAGCTAAAGCTTTATAAAATATTCACTACACTAGAAGATGAAATACCGCAGACATTGTTTTGACGGCGCACAGTATAGAAAACTAAGTACACTAACTGCTTATTTCATGCAGCAGACTAGACGGTAAAGATCGGTAGCCCATCAATGGCCCATGCAGTTTGAGATTGCTTTATGCTATTTATGCTCGACTGAGTTAAGGTGAAGTAAGACTTAATGATATTTTTAAAACGCAGCCGCCGCCTTCTATTATAAATAATTATTCCTTCGCCTTATATGCGTGTATGAAATCTTATTTGAAAAGTAATCAAGACACCATTTTGTCTGCGCACAGTTAGGATAAATATATTAAAAGTTGGCAATAAAGAAATAATTTCAGACTGGATTTGATAATAAAAGATTATAATATTACATCACTTATCACTATTATAACAGCTCGATTCAATAACTTTAAAAATCTGATGTTTATAATTTTTTTTTTCCATAGGATGTTATTACATCACATAGATCTGTCATTACATTTTTTTTTTTGGGTGAGTTCACTAACTCAATGGCAGAATCTGTGGAGAAGAGCTCACCGCAGAAACTCCACATTCGTCGTATCTTTTGCATTTCCTTTTTTAAATAAAAAATTAAAATGTTACAAAATTAATGCTAATTAAATATCGAAAAAGCCTGCCACTCAAGCATATATAATATTCGGTCTCCTTGATTTACTGAGATCTAAAGTATCTAGTAGGTATTATTATTTTAGTTCACTTACTGCAGTATTTTTACTTTGTAAACAAGTTTTAATACGTAAAGTGTTTTATCAGTTATTAGAATAATTGTAGTTTACGAAACGAGCTACAAATTGTTTAGCAACTAAATATTTAGGTTAATTCTATAAAACTCTTAACGAGTCTACTGAAACTAAATGTTAGGATAATTAGTATTTTAACACAAAACGGATGTTTCCCTGAGGGAGCTTTCTACGGCAGATTAATAATGTTGAGGTAAAAGTTTATTAAGAGAACGGTTTGAAAATGTACAGGTTTTCTCGGTACAGCCTTTTCCAGGTTTTTTCCTTGTTAATATTATATAAATAAAAAAAAACTAAGTTCTCCTTCTTCTTCTTCTTAGCGAGTCGATGAAAGTCTTGGGGTGCATGAAAGGAGCCTCCCCAAGTGACGTACCGCTATTTATTAGTAAGTCTGGCGCACCCTGGGCAACAGTCTAGCGAAGTTCACTCTTAACTGACTGGCAAATCCTTTCCCCACGATGGCAAATCAAAATAAAAAAATTAAGTTTAAATAATATTTTGTACTTTCATAATTAGCTCCAACATACCTGCGCCGTGGGTGCTTTGTGCCGTGTGGTAACGGCGGGCGGAGTAGAATACATTTGTCACCAACCCCTACTCTTCCCGTGGGTGTCGTAAGAGGCGATTTAGGGACTACACATTGAACAGGGAACGGACAGCAGCGCTCTCTGATACAGTAACCTTTTAATCTGCGATCTCCAACCCGCCTGCCAAGCGTGGAGATTATGACAAAACCAAACACTTGAGTGGAGGAGGCTCATAGTCCAGCAGTGGACTGTAACGGGCCGTTGATGTTGATGATACCCACTTTGCATTGTGCCAAGGCGATCAGACATGAACACAAGATGTAAGGTTTTTTTTTCGAGATGTTTCACCGTGATTGTCGGATTAACCAATTTTGTAACGTTATTGGACTACATGAGTAATTATTATTATGGAAAATAAATTCACTGATTGACTATATTATTATTAAAAAATATATTAATAGGAAAAGTAGCGGAGTGCGGGTTGGTCAAATTCACACACAACAACCTTAGGTTTTTGCTCAGGTTACCTCACGACATTCTTTTTATTTATTTTTTTATTTGTTAGGTTTGCCAACAGGTAAACATCTCAAAAGTAGAACAATAATATTTACTAGTGATAATTTCGAGATGTAGACCCAATTACAGGCAAACATAGCATGCACATAGTGTTTTATCAATTTAATGATTCTTTTATTTAACGATTATAATTTAACCAATAAAAAAGTCTAATTTAAACTTAACGTGAGTTGGAATCCATTTTCAAAGTAATGAGAGATTTTTTGAATTTACTGAGTGACGTGTTGAAGATATGAATAGGTGAAGATAGGAAAATGTTGTAATCGCGACAAATTATAGGTAGCAGGCTGTTGCGTCCCAAATTGGTTCTGCATGCAAAGGTCTGTAGTTAATTAACCTAGCATTAACTTTAGGACTTTTTCAACGTAAGAGCTACGTCCGATCCGTAGAACTATTTTGTATGGTAAAGGGTGTCCAAAAAGGGTGTTGGCAGTTTATACTAAAAAATTATATATGAAAAATATATCATTTCATAATTTTATTACTATTTGCAAAAAGTACATACAATGGAAAGTTTACGACAAAAAAATATGTTGTCCAAATGACTTCCATTACGTCTTAATCCATTTTCTAATGATATTCGTACTGGGAGATAAAAAATGTCCCGTACATTGAACTGCGCGCGATGTAAGCGGCGAGCTGTTATTATCGAATTATTGTTTTGATAATGAGCTCTTACACAAAATGCGCGCTGAACTCCGGTATACGAATCTATTTCAACTAAATTTCCAATAAACTTCACATATGACATCATATTTGTTTTTGCTATCTACCCTCATTAAGACGATTTATTGATACTTAAAAGTGCAAATACTCTTTTTGGACACGGACTAGATCCGATGTACATCATCCAAACTAACATACAAATAGTTCTACAAACACTATGTACCGATTTTCACGGATTGGATTCGAATCAGACGTAGCTAGCAAAACCACTTTAAAAGCGTCGAATAATAATAAACTAATGGTTTTGTGCGCTGTAGACCTCGCGAGTCCGTACATCTTTTTATATTTATTTTTTTCTCCAGAAACATCCCCGACCCCTTAAAATTTAATTATCTCATTTTTTTTTATTGTTTGAGAAATGTGACCTGTCGAGGAAAACAGCCTCAGCAATAGACCTTATATGCTGGTAACCCCCATAACTCCGCCATTTACTCTATTAACTCTTTACATAACAGAGAAACAGCTACAAAAAATATGTTTGGTTTTCTTCATACTTCTCATAGAAGCCAACCGGCGATATCCAGCTCAATTTATCATCATTCATCAATATGAGAGTTATCAGTCCTCTAAGGCAGCTCCAACTTATTTTTCTATACAGGATATTAGAAAAAGCTCTGAGAAAAAGGAAAAAAAACGGCAAATGGGTTCGCGTTTGACCACACTACTAACCTAAAAACTAAGGTGACACATTCATCGCGATTTTCTAAGTCCTACGAAATACTCAAAGCTTAGGTAGGCTCGAACTTCTCGATATAAGCTGATTATCAAGCAAGATAATTTCTTCCCCGCTATAATCTTGTTTAGGGAAGTATTAAAGGGGGTAAAAAAAATGTAATGACGGATCAAGTGGTGGATAACATCCTATGGAAATAAATAATTTTGACTTTGACTTTGACTTTGGGTCGAAAATGGCCCGAACTGCTTCGAGAAAAGGATTTTTTGCTTTTTTGCTCGACTTGGCGGAGGCACTGCCGTGCCCCCAGATAATATATTTTGTTAGGTACAATTATCTATAGGTATGTTAAAGGCGTAGATTTAATTTAAAGGCATATGGCGGGTTTGTTAGATTTATTGGTCCTCGGCCTTACAACCGCAAAATATTCGAACCCAAGACTCAGTGCCTTGTAGTCAGCCGTACTAGTAACTAAGCTACAGAGGCGTCAATAATGATTATATCTGTGATCAGGCCAGACTGAATGCTTATGTTTTGTTAAATTCAGGATTATCATTCTAAAATGAAGCATGAAACAATGATAGAACTTGGCAAAGTATTTCAATGTAACAGAATCGACAGAAATGTTAGCATATTCTATAAATTGTTGGTGAAAGAAAATTTATCTGTCTGTTTAACTAGCTCATCCTAGGTTGACAAGGTTCCAGGTTTCTCTCAATAGATGGCGCGACGCGACAATACCTGTCGATGCGGTAAGACTAGATACGTTAGCAATCTAATTATGACGTATGTTGGTTGGAGTACTGTCAAGGAGAAAAGTGTCCTTAATATGATGCTTGTATGAAAGACACTTCTAATATTGTTCTTTTTTTTCGGACAAAAGTTAAGAACGCTGACATAGAATACGCCCCTATCTTTACCCCTTTTATCATTGCTGGACAAAAGCTTCCTCTAAAGATCTCCACAATAATGGCCGATCTAGCGCTACCCGCATCCAGCGTCTAGCCTCAACTTTCACAAAAACTTTGATGTACAAAGTGAATCTGAGGTTCATCAACGGTCATTACAGTCCACTGCTGGACTATGAGCCTCCTCCACTTAAGTGGAGGGTTTTGCCATAATCTCCACGCTTGGCAGGCGGGTTGGAGATCACAGATTAAAGGTCACTGTATCAGAGAGCGCTGCTGCCCGTTCTCTGTTCAGTGTGTAGTCCCTAAGTCGCCTCTTACGACACCCACGGGAAGAGTAGGGGTTGATGACAAATGTATTCTACTCTGCCGTCACCATACGGCAATCTGAGGTTCACTTCTAATTTAAGAATAAGAATACATTTATTTTAATTTCGCTGAGTGCTCATCCCCTCATTCTAGCCTACTCGTAATTTTACTAGCCTTAGTCGACCAATATCAGTTTCACTCACTTTTATTTTTTCTCTTTGTAATTGTTTTTCAATGTATAGCGTAGAAAACTAGATGTTAATATGAAAATCGAAAAAAAAAACCTAAAGACGTGCTGGAATTTAAACAACACAACCTCCTTAACACTAACAGCTGTTTCCTTATGAACGTAATAAAAAGAAAAATCTCCTTTTAATACCCAATCTTTATTTTTTAGCAAAATCAAAACTTTTGCACTCGCCATTACAACAACGAACCTAGTACACATACAACTTGTAGACAAAACTTTAGTGATTTAGGTATCTACTTCACTCTACTGACATATTTGGCTTAAGTTACTTACATGTTAGTTCTCTGGTTACTAAACTAGGAAAACTTTGCTGTAATTAATTCCAAGTATAGTTCGTATTTAGGACTATTCGGGGAAGATATTATTGTATGGATGCTTAAAAAAATAACCTTGTAACGGCACTATGAAAATTTATAATTATTATTAAGTTTGAATTGAAAATGTATATTCTTTTATCAAATTTAATAAAATCTAGAAGCGTTTTATTACTTACACAAAAGAAAATCAAGCTGGTAAGCCAAAATAATCTCAATATAATAGGTCATGATTACGAATGCCTACATAGAGAAAAAGTCAACTGTAAATGTAAGAACCTTCAAGTTGTAGAAAACTATAAATACTTGGGTTTAACTATCGATAGGAACTTCAATTGGAAAACACATATTTTTGATGTCTGCAACAGACTAAGGTCCATATTAGGTAGGTTTACCACTTGAACCACATACTTAGCAAGAGTACAATGCTCGTAGTGTACCACGCGCTAGCGGATTCCTTGATAAGCTACGGGTTTAGTGTATATGGCCGCACTTTTAACACATATGTAAGCGAAATAAAGAAATTACAAATTAGGCTTCTTAAAATCTTAGTCACAAAAAATGTTAAAAAATTATGCAGACACGATTATGACAAACTCTTCACTATTTGTAAGGTCTTGCCAGTAGATAAAAAGTTGTATTATTTAATAGGTTTAGAACATTATTTTAATTATGAATTTAAAACGAAAATTAATATTAAGTACAATACGAGAAGCGTCAGAGAGGGTAAATTAATACAACCTACAAAAAATAACTATTATGGAGAAAGGTCAACCAAGTTTTTAGTTCCTAAAATATTTAATAAGCTAGATGTGCTAAGAAAAGAACCCAAATTTAAAACGTTAAATATGTTAAAAAATAAATTGAGGGTGTCTCTGCTTGGTGTCAGTGACATCAAGCAGGAACAGTATTTTCATTATCTTCTTTTTTGGTATCATATATATTTTTTCAATACACCTTGCTCGAAAATTGTTCTTATGAAGGCAGTAAACTGTTCGTGGTTTCGTGGTTGGCGCCGAGAAGCTTGTAAGATTTTCATTTCATTGTTTTACATTAAATGTTGTTTTATGAGTGTTTTGGTGTTGATATGTAATGATAAATGTTAATAGTAAGGATACTCAAACTGGGCGCGATATAATAGGGGTTGGTTTTTACAACTTCTACATGATATATTTTACCTGTAGTATCATAGCTTTTGTAGGGTACTATGTGTGTAGCTTTCTTAACCATTTCAATTTAACTATTTACGATAAGTTTTCTCAAAAGTGTATTGAAAAACGTCGTGCAACACACGGATCTTGGGTTTTATAACAAGCTAGTGACATTATAAACTCGCTGGTAATGTGCCACCTACGATCCTTGTATCGTAATGTACAATTTTTTCTATTATTGTATGCGGTTATAATGTGCCTATAGTATAAGCCTAGACTTATTTAAGGTAGGTATAAAATTTGTATTAGAGCGTGATCTCGCCATCAAACGTAACAGTTTGGCGAGTAGAATTAAGTTTATAAAAATTGTACTTACCTTGCAATAAATAAATAATAAAAAAAAAGCTCATGTCGCATTTGGGACTAAAACTATAGCACCGATATTTTTTAAGTATAGAGACAAAAACGAATTGTATTTCAAATTAAATTTATCTAACCGCTAATCGAATACGGGACCAAAGTTTAGTTTTTAGTTTGCAGTCTAGGTAGTGTCTGTCAAATACAGTAATATCAAGATCAAGTAGCAAAGAATCTCTTTCTTTGATAAAAGAGCAAAGATTACAAAAAAGCAAGTTACAACGTTCTTCGCGACATGTTTCATTGTGTTTTTGTAGGTACCAAACTTTCGTACAAGTCTCTGGTACGAGTTAAGGTGGTTTTACTTTAAACCAAATCTACACAATTATACTTACTAATAACAATTTGGACTCGGCTTTGACCTAAACAAGCTGTTTACAGAGCCGCATTTTTTTTTTTCGTCTCTATATTTCTATATTTTCTGTGTCGTAAGGTAGACAGAACGTCTCGATGGTCTAGTGGTTTGGGCCTCCCGGCGTTCGGGAGACGCGGGTTCGATCTTCACCACGTACCAATGTGATTTTGAATTTATATGTACGGTTATTCGACGCTCTTACGGTGAAGGAAAACATCGTGATAAAACCTGCACACTCATGCGAAGATAATCAAAGGGTTGTGTGTGAAGTCGACCAACCAGCGTGGTCGACTAGGGCCTAATCGCTCCAATTTAGGGAAGGCTTGAGCCCCTCGGTGGGGAAGTATATGAGTTGTTGATGATGGTAGACAAACTATCTCACAAATCTTGGAGTCAGTGTAGTAGAGCCGCCAAAGGACACTGACATAGCTCGTGTAATACTACTTACGTGAATAGTAGCTGGGACAAACGGCTTAACATGCTTTAATTTTTTTTATATAAAGTAATTGTGGTAAACTACTGCAAAATATGAATTTCCTCTTGCATTCAATTTCCTTATATCAAAATCTGCACCTTCCCAGAGGGTCAAAATTCACTTCGGGTGAATTTGTGTAATCTAAGCTAAATTCTCTAGGAGCGCTGCGGTCGAGTAAAATTACCAAGATTTAATAGTCTAGGAGAATTCCTAGGAACCGAATAATTAAAGAAACGGAGACTGTTGTTATGCTCTCTTGATTATCTTTAAAGGCTCTTATTTGGAAATTAAAATTGTAAGCTTTTTGGGAAAATAATCACACTAATACGAGTATTATAAATGTGAAAATAACATTTGGATGTTTAGATGTTTGGATGTTTGTTCCGCTTTCACACCTAAACTACTCGACGGATTTAAGTGAAATTTGGAATAAAGATAGTTCGTACCTTGGATTAACACATAGGATACTTTTTACCGGGAAAAGTCATATTCGCACGGGAAAATCTTACATAACGCGAGCATAGCCGCAGTCGGACCGCTAGTTAAAAGATATTTTGTACGGAAAACTAAACGTAATGTCTAGTATGTAAGTAATGAGTAATAAGAATCTATTTCAATCAGTCCACTGCTGGACAAAGCTATTTAAGCTTTTTAATTTTAAAATCATAAAAAAGAGTTCGAAATACTACTCTACTTTCCAAAACCCGCATTACTGACGTAAGCGAAAAAACCGCGAAGCTTAAATGGGAGTGGGCGGGTCATGTGTGTCGAATGCACCCCGAGAGATGGGCCCGAGCCACTACTGAATGGGTTCCCCTAGACAGCCGTCAGGGAAGAGGGCAAGAGGGAAGAGGCCTAAGAAGCGATGGCGCGACGAACGAGATGCATTCGAACGGCAATGGATGAAAGTGGTCCGAGATCGAGATCAGTGGAAGAAAAAAGGAGAGACCTTTTCCCAGCAGTGCGACAGATAAAAAGGGCTATTAAAAAAAAAAAGAAGACTTTATGAAAAAGTTAAATGAATTCGTGAATCGGACAGTTTACTGCTTAACAACTTTGTTTCTTCAATTGTTTTACAATTTTTTTTATAACGTGATTGACCACAGTCTCTCCCGATGACAAGCTTATCTGGATAAGCTGGATTATTCCTGTAAGATAGATAGATAGATGAACTGTTTATTCAATGTTATAGTACAAGAACAACAAAGACAACATTATAAGTAACATTCACATGACACTTCATTTTCCGATTCGCAGATTTAAAATATAAAATGACAAAAAAGAAATATCTTAATCCCTCTAATCTAATACTAAACAATGCCACTTATGGCAGGAGATTTATCTAAATCCTTCCTTAGAAGTTAAACCAGCTTGACACAAATTGACCACTACTCAATTATTTAAGCCAAGCCGATTGGGGTAAAATTTAGTGCACCATAAAAGAGACACCGGGTCCTGACCAGGTTTCTTTGGCTGGCCATCGGTGGAATAATTCAGCAAGCAGCCGAGTTAATGTCCAAAGAATACGGGGTAAGAGACAAATGGGCAATTGTGGGTGGGAGTAGTTTCTACAGGAATTCTGGGAACGATTTGCGGGTTGCGAAGGTTTTTTTTTTTTTTTTTAAGAAACTGTGCGCTTTTTTGCTATAAAGAAAGCTAAATAATGGTACAATGCAATTAAAATTACAATTCCTGTGGCCTGTGCAAACTTAACAAAACCCGCTTGCTTTTCTATCTGTGGCCGGTCATACAACACGAGATTGGAGTTGGAGATGCACAGAATAGTACATTGTTATACTAGGGGTGAAAGAAAGTAAAAATAAAAACACGAATTAGCTAAAGAAAAAATGAGTGACTTCCATATCTGAATCAGATGAACTCATTGTAAACAAACCCCTACAACTCGAGAAACAAATTTAATGATAATCTGATTGTTGCTTTCCCGCCTATTTTTTATTTTTTGCTGTGGCCGTGCCAGCCAGCTTTTGAGCCATTATTTTTAATTTCCATCATTGAAAAATGTTAAATATTTTGCCCATTTCTATTTATTTTAAAGAAATAGTTGAAAGTTAATTATCATAAAGTCATTTAAAAATATATATATTCTTTAATTAATACTTAACTTTATGTTATTTCAATTTAATATTGCGCTGTAATTGAGTGGCTGTATAGAAAGATGGATCATAGTTCAATAGAAATGTGAAATTAGAACCAGTTTTTTTTTTAATAATTTGCTAGAATGAATGTAAATGAATGAATGAATGACAGCTGTCAGTTGAAAGTGATTCTCCCTCCGGGCTGAAAAGTTTTGCTTTCAATCCACTCCTCAGGCAACTTCCGAACTACTTTCAGGGTATGAGTAATGAAAAAAATATTAAATTAGTTTAACCGCATTGTACCTAGGTCTCGTCAATGTTTTTGCAGTTTTAATTTCAGAGCATTGTCATTATTGCCGGCTGCTTGAAAGAACATGTTGACGGTTTTGTTTTTGTTAAACAAAATAACTCTATGAAAACTTTAACTTTATTTTTTAAACAATGCCGCATTTACTTAAAAAACAATAATTAAATACCATTGTATTTTTTTTAGTATTCGGTTACGTCCTTTTCTAATTTCATTGTTTTGTAACCAAATACTAAGAAAATACAACATTATTGTAGACAGGTATTTACTTATTGTTTATGAAGTAAATTCGGTAAGTATTGTTTAAAAATATTTTTTTTTTCTAACTACTCTGTTACAACAGTGTTATAAAGTTATTTTATTTGAAATTTATAAAATGCGTCAACATTAACCTAGGCTACACACACATGGTAAGAGTTTTATTGAGATTGATAAGGGGTAAGCATGTATGAGACAGCCTGTAGGTACATGATTGAAATTGAATTCAGATAAGTGAATAGAATAGCTGAAGTGTTTCAGCCTGAAATACGCCTTTCTTGAAATATAACAAAATAAAAACCTTTTTATGACAATAGCCTTTGAATTCTACGAGAACTTTGATAAGATATTTTCATAATATATTTGCTGTCGATATAAAAACATAACATGACGTGACATGTTTATCGACAGCTCATAGTTTGTCACAGAGTACCTTTTTATATACGGGGAAGTTGTTTGTTCTATACATTGATGTAAGAACTCCTCGCTATCGCAGCAAAGGAGTTTTTATTCTGAGTTTCTATGTGAGTGCTCTCTCTAAAGCAGATTTTGACATTTAAACATCTTAAGCAAGCTATATAAAAAAAACAAAACAAAAAACATATAATGCAAAGATTTCTGACGCGCGTCGCCTCGCGCTGTTCGTCTTTTGTTCCTCGGAGACATAATGCCTATTTGGCACTAGGCCTTGGACGATTCGTCCAAGCACTAAACCCAAACTCTTTACACGTCCTGTACCTTTTGACCCACAGATTCCTTTTTTTACATTACACCATTGTCCAAAAGCCGCTCTTTTCTTAAACAATAGTTATAGCATGTGTATAAAAATATATAACAAACTTCCTTGCGAGCTAAGAAAACTGCCAAATAATTTACTCACTTGCAAACTTTTCCGATGGCTAGTAGAAAACAATTTTTATAGTGTCAATGATTTCTTACTTAGTAGTTATAGTGAAATTATGTATAGATTAAGTTTCAATTTGCATGCTTTTTATTACATATTATACGTGGCATGACCCTTCTACTTTAACTAGTGGCTCTGTGAGCTGTAGACCTCGCGAGTCTGTATATATCTTTTCAATTTTTTTTCTCGACTAACATCCCCAACCCCTTGTTTTTTTTATTTTATTTTATTATATTTTATTTTAAGAAATGTGACCTGTAGAGGAAAACAGCCTCAGCGGTAGACCTTGTAAGCTGGCAACCCCCACAACTCCGTCATTTTTTAAAATTTCCAAAATCGGATTCGACTGAAAAATTCGATTAATTTATCAAACCTGCTCACAAAATTTCACGAGAATCGGTTGAGAAACGCGACCTGTAGAGTGAAACAAACAAACAAATCCACAAACAGATGGACATACAAAAGCAAATTTGGCCAAGCTGAAACAGTGACGCTTCGCTCGCTTTGCTCGCTCGGTCAAAAACATTTTCTCCATTTTTCTGCACAGTACAAAAAAATGCCTCTATATTTTTCTCCTTAATAAGCTTTCTTTCAAGTTGATACAATACTTTCTCAAAGTATCGGCGGCCGTTAGAGCGCAAATATGTTTGCGCGCACTAATGGCCCAACTCAACGGGTTAATCGATCTTTGTTTGCTGACCAATGTTTGGGAATCATTGGCTAGAAAGGGTTCGGTGCAGGGGTAAATAACCTTTCAAGACAAAGAATTTAAGTATTTAGTATTATTTTTGTACTTTATTTAACGATATCTTATTTGAAAACAATTTTTAAACATTCAAATAATAATCTTATACAATTTAAAATTTGTGTTAAATATATATTTTTTTAAATGTAAATAATTGTGTCCAAAATTTTATTATTATACTAACTAATGCTTAAATCCAAATTAAAACCTTATTTTCTTTGATATTAAAACAAAAAAAGACGTTTTTTAGTAGAATGAGTAATCAATAATTTATTAAATTTTTGACAAACATTTTCATTTTTATGTGCATATTTTTAACATCCTAATAAATTAAGTTTTTTTTTATTTGGATGCTAGGATAACGTTACTAGTTACACATTTTTAGGGTCCGTAGTCAAAAAGGAACCCTTATAGTTTCGCCATGTCTGTCTGTCCGTCCGCGGCTTAGCTCAGAGACTCTTAGTACTAGAAGGCTGTAATTTAGCATGGATAGGTTAGGTATATAGGTATACATAATATTAATCATGCTGACAAAGCTAAAAATTAAGAAATAATTTTTTTAGCGTTCCTCTGGTACACGTGAAGTGGGGGTTATTTTTTTATTCACATAGTGTGAGGTATCGTTGGATAGGTTTTTTAAAAATAGTGAGAACGCAATAATTTACCTTCGGGAAAAAGAACATCTTGTCAAAAACCTCGTTAGTGGAGTGGGGACCAATGATATTATATACATGCAGAGGTAGATACGCCATCAACGCACCAAACGCATGCCGAGAATTGGTCCTACCTAATTGTGACCACTGCAGTCAGTCGAGCTGTGACCTGTCATTGTGAGCGCACGTGTCGACTACCTACTAAAAAAACGTTAAAATGCCTTCCTGTGTGTTTAGAAAATGCAAAATTACGACTAAAAGATAAAAAATTAAAAAAATACTAAAAGATAACACTATCACAAATAAGTGTATGAAAATATTTAATTTTAAATAGATAAATCTATAATTTGTAATTTTAATGAATCACAGCTTATTTCCAAACGATAACGGAGCGAACTATTCGCGGCAGCAATGATTACAAATAGCTGTCTCTTTCACTCTCACGCTTTGCCTATTTTCTGTCGCACTTATAGCGTGTGTTTAGATACGTATCTATATCTGTATGTATGTATATCTGTCGCGGAACAATTATGTTGTGCGTGCAGTATGAACATGGCGTATCTTTCTTAAAATATCATTGGTGGGGACATTATAATATGAGTAGTTGACGCCCTTTTTATGAACAGGTGCATAATGCAATAAACAAAAGTTATTACTTGTAGTTCTAACTGAAATAATTCGATAATAAAATTGTTAGTTCCATTTGGTCAGGTATGTACCAAGCCCATTTATCTAAATGAAAACATATGTTCCGACAAGGAAAAGCATAATTATTTCGTTAGCTTAATGCACGTTGCACACAATTAGCTAAATGGAATCCAAATACCGTTGTGCAGTCTGAATAATAATTTACTAGTTGTATGAATTATAGCCTAGAGCGTCGGTGGTGTAGTCGTCCATCTTTGGCCTTGACGTCTATTGCAGACGATTCAAACAGTGTGTGTAAGACAACTTTTTTCGTGGCTGTGTAAGCCAATACGGGAATGACAATGACGTCCGCAGGTTTTGCAGATGTACTCGTCACCCGCAGAAGGCGACGATGCAGCTTGGTGACGTTTTGCCCTTTTTTTGAGCCAAGTCAGTAAACCAGGCATCGTCGTCGTTAAACTGTCTCTATTAGGTACAGTCAACGAATTTTCTATAGTCTAGAAGAGTAACCGTCTAACAAAGCCCGCTAAAACGTGGCAGCTAATTAATTTTGACAGACGACGACGACGACAGACGGGCAGATGATGTCGCTGCTGTACATTGAAGCTTACTTTTGACGTTCTTACAAACCGAGTCATATAAAACATCATTGTACCGCGTATTCGAATGTCGTATGGTATAGTTTTGCTTTTTTGGTATTCATTTGGTGGTGTCAAGTTTGAAGTGTAGTTACTCTTCTTTCGTTGGGTACAGTACAAAAAGTGGCAGCGATTTGAATGAATGAATGAAATGAATGAAAAACATTTATTTGAGAACAGTTATTCCATACAGCCAGCAAAGTCAAGCAATAAATATGAAAAATCAATTTACAAAAATAATGTCAAAAATTAATACTAAACAAAAAATAACAATTAAATAGAAAGAAATGTCGAAATGAAAATAAAAATAAAATATAAATATTACATTATTATCATTTCACTTTACTAACATCGTCCAATGGTGGGCAATGGGATACTTACTTACCCCCCACGACCCTCAGGATGGTGTTAGGGCTGCCGCACACTCTAACCATAGTGGAAACTACTTTTTTGCGGATAATAGAGTGAAAGCCATCGGTACGCGCCTCGGCGAACATACCGAAGGTGTTACAGCGCCACGGCAGCCCCAATAGCATCCTGAATGCATTATTGTATTGGACCCGTAGAGCGCTGTAGGCCTTCTGCGTATATCTCACCCAGAGGCTGCTCGTTTTTTTTGAACCCCTCCACGTACTAATTGCGTTTTAAAATTTCTTGATGTTTATTGGTTGAATTTTCTTATTCTATTCTTCATTTAATCGATGCTTTAAAAATGAGAGAAAAACGTCGTAAACAGAAACCCGTCTGCAAAGATGTTCTTGACCAATCCGCACTGGGCTTCCTTGGTTGATTGCTCTGATTCAAAAAAGGCTCAAACTCTTTTTGGGATTTTTAGTAAACTGAAAAACAGATTTATCTTTATAATTATTAATATTCTGTTACAAAATACATTTTCTATAAGAAGAGAGGCAACCTTCTTACCTTTATTTATAAGGTCAGAAAGTTTGAGTTATAAACAAAGGTTTTCTGATCTCATCTTTATCGGCTCGATATTTTGGCATTGGCGCTAATGTCTTTAAAACACAAATCCAATCACCATTACTTTTGAGTGCACGTTCTAAATGGCCAACAAAAAATTACAGTATTTGAACATGTGCGCAGTGAACCATATTGAATCCTAAAACGATTGAAATGAAGACATTATTTTCGAAACAAGTCGCACTTGATTAAGCAGTCCCGAAATTATGATTTTTGAATTTGATACGAAATAAAAACAATTTTCTTATTTTTGGGAAAAAAGTATTATTTTAAAATCAAATAAAACTGAATACATTACTAGCTTGCTCACTACAAAACTTTGAGTTGCCTGAAATAATTTTTTTTAAATATATTTTTGATATATTTTTTTTTGTGAAGTGAACTTGAAACTTTAGTTTAGAGGAACAGACCTCAGAACAATAATAAAAGGTGAAACCAGACCGTCTTGTCTATACGCTCTGTAGTTGCAGTATAGACTTCACTCAACCACTTAAAATATTTATTCGCACTAATAATTCATACTATAAAGTTAGGAAATATCATACTTGTTCAAATAAATATCGTGAAACTTAAGTGCAAGGTATGCACTTCAAGACTCAGAACTCGTAGCAGTTTACTACGAGTTAGTGTAGCAAACAAAGGTGCTACGATGCGGAGTTGTTTTGCTACGCTTTTGATTTTGCTTTGTTACTGCATTGCTCTCACAATTTAAATGGATTACTTAACAAACATTCTAGATGCAAGCAATAAATATCATATTTTTGTTTAGTTGCTTTGAAATACACGTGTTTTAATTAATTATAATCCTTCATGATCTTGATATTGTCTTCATTGTGTGCGTTATAAGGCAAATAACCAATCATCATAAATGTTTCTGCGACTATCATCGCCTGCAATGTCCTAAAAAACTGGTAAAAATTTCACATAGATTTTTTTATTTTGACAGTGTTGATCCAGGTTTTGAAACTGGTAAGTACCTCCGTCATGAAAGTCAAACGCTCAACTGCTCTTCTTTCTTTGGTTTACCACAATGGAATTAACGATAACAAAGACTTAAGGTATTGTAGGTCTACCCTGAAACTCTCTATAATCTCTATGATCTCTCGATAATCTTCTTTATTTTGTTCATATTTGTACAGTTAAATCGTAGTAAAACATTATACAGTAAATTTTATAGTTAGTTAGTTTTTTAGTTCATTTTGTGTTTATTAATTTTGATTAGCATTTTATTTTCATCTTTTCAAAATACTATATTAGTACATTTATTTAAAAATCAACTGCTTACGTACCTATTTAATTAAAAACAGATTTATTAATTCTTCCTGAAAAATAGGTATCCCATTAAAAATACATTTTTACCCCGTTGTTTCAACCCCGATAATTCAAAATCTTTCCTAAAACATCCGGTCATGTTTCTTCCCGAATACCCTTAACAATATTCAAATTCGGCCAGGTCCCGGATTGGGCAAAAATACCGTCGCGTATCCGGGCGAATCTAATAATCCGCTGTAGGGGAACGGATAATTCCCTTATCTGGCTTAAGTGTTACTTTGGCCGTCGTTTAAGGGCGAGTCGGAGTTAAAACTTTTCGATTTTTCGTTTTTTACCTTCCGCTAATTCACGCTCCCTTAGCCCACCCCTCAGTCAGTCGAGTTAGGGGGCTAGTTAGGAGTAGCCGTCGCGCGCAGTGTCAGTCTAAGGCTGAAAATCCACCAGAGATGTGCGAGGCAAATGTCCCATATGCGATATCCTCGCAGCGGAGCTGTCAAAATGTGTTAGCGTTTTCATCAGAGATGTGCGAGGAAGATGAGCGGTGTGAAAATGCGTAGCGTACTAATTTCAAATATCCGAACTTGTCACACGCGTCCCTCGCACACATTCCTTAAGGCGCTACGCCGAAAAAAAATTGTTGCGCAAGAGGCGTGTGTAAGGTAGACGGCGCGGGCAGCGCCCCGCGTCGTCCAGCCGCTCCCCGCGCCGCCCCGCACAGTCCCCGCTCTAAAACATCGAGGCGGGTCTATGACCTCTGCGACAATGATAAAATATTATATTTGTTTAATTTGTGTAATCGCGCTAAGTATATTACTGTGTATGATTCGATCTTTGAGTATATATTTTTTATTTTATTTTAATTGATCTTTAGTGTAGTGGAGTGTAGGGTAGTAATGATTATAATTTCACCTAAAAATAAAAGATTTAGTATTTCAAGGTTCCAGACATTTTGACATTGTAATAGTAAGTATAATTTGAATTACTATAATACGGTCCGCCCGCGGCTACGCTCGCGTTGTGTAAGAATTTCCCGTGGGAATAAGCCTTTTCCTGTAAAAAGTATCCTATGTTTTATTCCAGGATATAAACTAACTTTATTCCAAATTTCTTTCATACCAATCCGTTCAGTAGTTGTTGTCATCCAGTACCTTCACTTCAAAATTATATAGGGGACAAGGGGAAAATAATTCCCGTTGTCACCACTTTAATTTATTTATAAAATACCTACAGATTTTCGAGTATTTTTATTCCATTGTTTCCAAACTGAAGTCAATTTATTAATTGGATGCAAAAAAAGAAAAATGTGATGTTTATTTACGATTTACAATACGATCGATACGTATCTACTTATTTCTGATACGATCAATATTGTGAATGTTTCCGGAAATACATAATGTTTTCATCATGTCTATTTATTTCTTTGTGTTAAATCTAACACATCATAATAATCATACAGGATGATCACTATAAATGTCTTTATAATATTTTTATCACACACACGTCACTTCAACACATCAATTATTTGTTTCTTTCACTGTCATTATGACGAGTAATTAGTACCAAAGAAATATTATATCAAATATTTGGTTCAAATCAAGATACTTTAATAATATTAAATAAACTTTCTGTTTTGTCAATAAAATTGGATATGCAAAGTTTTAAAAAAGTATGCTAAATGCAAAACCATTTCGAGATATAAGGTTGGTTCCTAAATATATTTTGCAATTTTTTTGCTCAAAATACTACACGGTTGTTAATTTTTTTATAAAATCATTTAATTTCCAAGTGCCCTCCAAAAAGTAACCTGTAGCCGTGCCAACCATGGTAGCTTTGACGTCGAAAAATGATTCATAAAAATCTTAATTTGAATAAAACATTTTTATTTGATTTGATATATGGCTGATTCTCTGCCTTGACAAACGAGATATATAAAAAAAATACACAAATGTCAAACTTCATCTTTGAATATGGCACAGAATCTTGCGCCACGTGTAAAGCTTGATCTGCTATTTAAATATATTTAATTGTAAAACTTTTACTTTAGTATTATATCAGACTGCCCACGCCGCGAAATTTTATTAATAAAGCATCGACTATTTGTATTTACCATTGAAATTATTGGGGCGCTTGGTCTGGCATCGCTAAAACACATTTGATGACATACGATGACAGCTAACTTCATACCTACATTTTTTGCTTGTCACTAGGCAAAAAATGTATTTTATTCAGCCTACTGTAGTGTATGTATGACTAACTTCAACCACATCTAGATAGATATTATTTAGCATCTAAGTAGCTTGTAGTCAATACGTTTGTCTGACGCACAACACGTCTTTCATTCTGACACGCTCCTGTGTCTCCATACCTAATGTATGGTGACCCTGCCAACACTGCCTATAATGACTATAGTATGGGCAGTCCTGTGCCTCGCGATTCACTAGTGATAAAAATATAACGTGTTCGTTCGTAAAAATTGTAATAATGTGTTAAAACGAGGATCTGATAGGATGATATTTACGTGCTAAAAGTGGGTCTTTTTCGATGGGTGTGGAGTTATTGAGGAAGCTGCGGCGACTCTTGAGACGGGCAAGAGGAGGGTTGTGCCGTAAAGGAGGTGCCTGCTATCTTGAGACTGTTTCGCTCTTTCAATATCGCAAGCGTCACGTCTCACGCTGGGTGGAACAATTCCTGCCAGGGAGTAAAGCTTTCTCAGTGGTGTCGGTGTCGGGTGCCCGTGACTATACGACATGATTCGTAGAGAGCCGTGTCCACATTTTTCGCATGGGCTAAACGAGCCCAAACTGGACTCGAATATTCACCTGCTGAGTAGGCGAGAGCAAGACAACTCGTTCGAAGAACGTGTGCGCTGTCTCCCCAGCGGGCAGCGGGTAAGGCGTCTCAGGATATTGTTCCGGGCACCAACTTTACTCTTAAGCTTGCGGCAGTTCTCTCTTTATGTCAAAGATCGATCCCACGTGACACCTAAGTACCGTCAAAAATGTTTTAAACTGTCATACAAAATAATTCGATCAGCTGATCACCTTGTTTGAAAAAAATACAAGTTTAAAAATGTTTTGGAATGAAAGTTGTTCAGTTTCATGGGCCGATTATTACCACACGAGAGGTTTTACGTTATTTTGCTAAGACGTTGACACGTTGTAGTTTTTATTTGTCACGGCAAAGCTAACGATATTAAGCTAATTCATTAAGTATTTTAGAATTTCTAAAGTGTGACAATATTTCCTTATATTTATTAGAGGTTCTATTTTGTCATAAAAACTAAGATTCTTGGATTTTTTTTTATTTTTAACATTGCCTCATTGTTTCCTTGGCAAAATAGTGCTCTGAACCGAGTTTCATCAAACCCATTAACTCATAGAAAAAAAAAATGTTGTTTTCTTAATGGAATAGTCCACTAACCCAAGTTTTATCGTAATCAGAGCACTAACAAAATAATAAACTGTCAGTTAAAAAATATGAGTTCATTTTGTTCAATATTATAATTATTTATTAATAAATAATTATTACTCATCCAAAATATCATTTGAATAAAAATACTCGTAAATCAGTCATTCATTTTATAATTATAATTTGTAACGTGGGAGAACGGAAATATTTATTCCCACTGTCCCCTGTGTTTTTTTTCGAGTGAACATACTGGGGGACAGCGGGAAAAATCCTTAGTTGTCCCCCCGTGAGGGATATAATCCTTTGGAAATAACACTTGGCCCCGCACACACTTGGCTGGTTTTTTGTAAGCTAGGTATAGGCTATAAAATTACGTAACGAGTATGCAACTTTATTTTTGAATCAATAAATAAATTATATGTTACCTACCTAATACAATAAAAATTATTCTAAAAAACCGCATTTGGTTGAAGAATAGAACTACCTAACTATATTCCTCTCGCGCCTGTGTTGTACTAGAAAAATAAAATGATCGACATATGTAACTAGGTAGTATAATAATAACATCTAGTTTGAAAAAAAAATGTATACCTTGATGTGCCGTCCACTGTACATACACATACCCTTTGCGTAGTGTACTCGTATTATTAGTGTCGACCTTGAAAGTGATAGTATCACAAACTTGACTAAACCTTACTAAGTATACCTACCAACCTATATTTATTTAATTAAAAATCGATTTAGAAATATTGTCAATGTAACGGATCGGACGGACGGATGTGACGTACCTACTCATGGTACGTCTTCTCCAAATAAAATTATTTCGTGAGCCGGGCGGCTTGGAGCGCCACCGAGCGCACATCCGTCGTCGGCAAAGATCATGGGCGACTGAGCTCAAGAAAGGAAAGTGATGACGCTAAGCTTCTCCGCACGTGTTTAACAGAGAAAGAAATAATGTTCGCGCGCTCCAAGTAAATGGCGTAAGTGCCAAATTTACTTTCTCAGTTTATATAAAAAGTACTAATTTGATTTGTAAATTGTCTAGGAAAAAACATAAAGCAGTCGGAGACCTATCTTGTAACTAAATTTCGGCGACCAATAAATTACCATTTACCTCTCAGATACAAATAACGAGAATCGAAGACGCTGCTTTGGATAACATTTGTATCGAGAAGATTTTTACCAAACATGTTTTGGCCTTAGTGTAAGCGTAGATAATAGAGTCTAATAACATATTTTAGAAAATCAATACATTTACTGGCGTAGATAATGAGATTTGATTCAACAAAAATCTTGAAAATTCCCGGACTAGCCCCTTAAGGTTAGAAATTGCTACCTTAGCAATAAGGCCGCCTATCTGTACACCCCTTCATCTATCTTTTATACTTTCAAGCTATATTATATCCTTGTGTGCAATAAAGTATATTCTATTCTATTCCTTGAAACACATTCCTCGCAACACATTTCTCACAACGCATTGCTAGCACACATTTCTCGCTTGTTTTGACAGTTTTGTATTTAGAAAAAACCTCGCTTCACTAAGCTCTATTCCACTAGAGCTGAGCTGAGCGAGGCTAGAAAAATGAAGTGATACAATTTTTTTCCTAGCACACCGCTCATTTTCCTCGCAAATCGCTGGTGGAATCGCAGACTTATAGCGTACTACGCGTCCTAGGCGCGCAACGACAATTCTAAAAGCTTTGCGCACACTATACTAGTAAATGGAATAGTAGGCATTGAAACTGCGACGATTGTATGGAGTGTTATTGTCACGTACATGAAAAATCTCAGTTTACGTGTTCGTAAACTGAGCTTCTCCTTAACCCAGTGCAAAAATTGTAGGACTTCAAAGATCTTGCCTTGAAAATAACGCCGGTGCGAACGTTTTCATTCTGGGCCATAAGTAACCGGAATTTACGTGACGTTTTAATCTCACCCCTGGGCAAGTGCGAGCGGGCCGGGGGGAAAATTACAGATAAATTAAAACATTCTGCCTCATTACTTTGCAACTTGGCTGGATCTCTTAATCCGCATTGAGAGAATCTTGAAAGTTAAACTTCGGTTTGCAAGAAGCTATTCGGGGAGAGTTTTTGTACACAAAAATACTTTTGTGACAAGCGTTATCTCTTTTGCAACTTTGTAAGAATCTGTCTGCCAATGGACCTTTTTTATTTATTTGGAAAAAAAGTTGTTAAACCATTCTATTCATTAATTCTACAGACGTCCAAGATTTTTTGAGGTATTTGAATAAATTGGTTGAAAGGTCAAAAAAATATATGATATGTAAAAATGAATTGTTGTTCGTTAGTCTCGCTAATACTCGAGAACGACTGAACCGATTTGGCTAATTTTAGTCTTGAAATATTCGTGGAAGTCCAGGGAAGGTTTAAACGGTGAGAAAATATGGGTAGGTAGGGTAGGTGTAGGGTAGGTGTAGGGTAGGTGTAGGGTAGGTGTAGGGTAGGTGTAGGGTAGGTGTAGGGTAGGTGTAGGGTAGGTGTAGGGTAGGTGTTGGGAAAAAAGGCAGGACAACGTCTGCCGGGTCAGCTAGTATTCAATAAATATTCAAGTATCTTTAATATTCTGTTTTTTTTAGAACATTCTGAAAGACTTGTTTTTCATTGAAATTACAATATTGATTTATTTTAATAAAATGAGTGAGTGCGAAGCGTTTCCGTTTCAGTTTGAGCAAAAATACGTATGTCTGTTCGGCTGTTTTCCTTTACAGGTCGCATTTCTCAACCGTTTCTTGTGAAATTTTGTGAGTTCGATAATTATATAAAACCACTACCACTGATCGATCCGCATATTTAGGTCAGCGTGGCTGACTAAGGCCCGATCGCCCTAATTTAAGGTAGACTCGAGCCCCTCGGTTGGGACAATCACAAGCTGATGATGATCATTATTATTTTTACCAAAAGTTTCGCCACGGTTTTTCTTTATTCAACATTTTCTCCAAAAACATTTTGTAAATTCTATTACTTGTCCACTCAATTAGTCTGTCTACATTTTATGCTAACCGTATGCCTAAAAAGATTTTATTTTCAAGTTAAAATACCCGGAGAGCTGTCATCGTCTGTCTTTGGTCCAAAGTACCGGATATTTTTTCTTGTAAGCCTCTTAGAAGGGCCTGTTTCGTAAAATATGCAGGTAAACAGAATGCCGAAAACCTCTTTGGGCAAAACTATTTTGTGGGTGAAGTGCTTGTGAAGAAAAATGGGTTTGGAATTTCGTGTTCGATTCTCGTGGAAAACAAGATTGATATCTGCTTAACGTGAGCCGTTTTTTAATGTTCTCAAAAATAACTTAGTTAAAAAAGTATTTCGTTTTTTATTTTTTACTTTGTACGTTTTTAAGTTTTTTTTTTCAATGTTGCAATAAGTTGTAAAAGTCTGTTGTAAGTTTTAGATGCTGCCGTCATACCGCGCTGGGATTGCGACACTTTCAGGGCCGTGTGCTTTTTACAAGGCAATCCGCCCTGCGCCGGCCATTTTTCGGATTTTTTAAACGCCCATAAAAAAATCACTTATATATTTAACTACCTACTTTTTTCTGTTACTATGAAAACTTTCTTTTATGTATATTTTCTATTTATGAAATAAAACAATTAAATATATTATTATGTCATTATTTTTAAAAAATCACATAAATGGACAGTTAGGGACAAAAAAAAAGTCTAACATAACAGTCCGTAAGCAGCGGAACGACGACGCACTGGCGCCGCGGCGCGTGACTGTGTTCGCTCTCACGCCTACACCCGACGCACCACACTCACAATTTTTTAATTAATCGCACTGGGTCGAAGTGATTTTGTAGAAAACAGTATGAAAATCAAACAACGTGACATAATGACATAATTGTGTAAAACAAACGCTGTGTAATAAAACTTACTATAAGTTAGTTGATTATTTAAATGACAAAGAGGCTTGGTATTCGGATGGTCCAGCTCGGCACAGGAAACATTAAAATTGTACATTGACTACTGTAAACAATATTTTATTTAAAAAAATGGAAAGGACAAAAGATACGAGTCCTGTGGAGTTTCTTCTGGCCGTTCTTCTCCACAGAAGGCGTACACTTGTAGTGGCCATCTTGCTTTGACGTCGAAAAATGATTTTGTTAAATCTTACTTCGAATAAAGACACTTTTATCTAAAATTATCATCACGTAAATGTCACGTGATTGGCCCTGAAAGTGTTAACGTATTAAGCAAAAATACATAGATATTATGATCGATCACTCCTAATTAGTTGCGTCTCGAGGGTAGTTTTTTTTTTTGTTTTATTTTTTTTATTTTAGAACGCCAACAGTACATGCATTGATACTCTTACAAATTTTAACTTAAGTCTAGGTCTGATGCATGTACCTATTACAGGCGAGCACAGCATTCTAGGTAAACACAATACATAACAACTAACATAAAAGTAAAATAACTAAAGAGGACTACCAGAATTGGACCCAAAACTTAAAAAAAAAAAATGAAGCTAAGTGTTAAATAATTAAGAGTGGTAAAATAATAATAATAATAAAGCTAAAGTTCAAGTTGGAAGTTACAAAGTACACGTAAACTAGAAACAATATTAGTAGACCTTATTTTTAAAAATGCAGAAGGAATCGCCGAAGATATCAAGTTTGTCATTCTGAGTGTTAAGGTCGTTATACAAGGAACACATTCTTGAAATAGGTGACTTCAAACCAATATTAGTTTTACAATGAGGGCGCGAGAAGGTTTTACAAATTCTAGATCGAGGGTAATGACAGGGTACGGACAATTTAATACGGCCGAGGATAGGGGTACAATCAATGATATTATTGATCATTTTATAAAGGAAAATTATATCCCGTGACTTGCGCCGGCTGCGCAGCGATTGCATTTTAAAATGACTTAAACGAAAATCGTAGGTGTTGCGGTGAGATATATCACGAGATGAGAAGGCAAGATGTCTGGTAAAAGACCGCTGGACCTTCTCTATTCGTTGTGACTGAGTAGCATAAAAAGGGGACCAGGCGGTGGATGAAAACTCTAAGTGACTGCGAACAAACGCGTTGTATAAAATAATCTTAGTTCGTGGTGAACGAAAATGACGAGAGTTTCTCACAATAAAGCCCAACATTCGAGAGGACTTTTTGACCACTGCATCCACATGAGAGTCGAACGAGAGCCTGCTATCAATAATAACACCCAAGTCCCGAATCTCGCTGACCTCTTGTATCACATTGTTACCAAGAGTATAAGAGGACTGGAAGGGCGATTTCTTTCGAGTGTATTTGATGTGACAACATTTATCAACGTTTAATACCATACGGTTATTGGAGCACCACTGTGATATACTCTCGATATCATTCTGTAAAAGTAGCATGTCATTGACGGCGCTGACAGCCCGGTAGATTTTGAGATCATCCGCGAATAAGGAGAACCTACAGTGATGAATCTGCTTCGTAATATCATTGAAGAATACAGAAAAGAGAGCCGGCGCCAAGTGGGATCCTTGTGGAACTCCCGAAACAGCCTCATAAGCAGATGATGAGAAACCGTTCACTGATACTACGAGAGGCCTCTCCCTTAGATATGAGTCAAACCAACGCAGCAACTTACCCTGGATACCTACGTCATGAAGCCTCGAAAGAAGGATGGAGTGGTTAACTTTATCAAAAGCGCTACTCAGGTCCGCGTAGACTGCATCTATTTGAACATTTCTATCCAAAGACTCTGAGAGATCCGAGATAAATGACACCAGATTGGTTTCGGTTGAACGGCCTTTTTTAAACCCATGCTGATGCGACGATATCAGATGTTCCACGTGATGACTGATTACAGGGCTTATAATGGACTCGAATAATTTGGAAAAGCACGACAGTATAGATATTGGACGGTAATTAGCAACATCACTAACATCGCCTTTTTTGTGCAGAGGTAGGATGGTGGCTTTTTTCCATTCATCGGGAAAGACACCGTCAGTCAGAGACCTATTCATAATAAGAAAGAGTGGATATGCAAGAGCACGACCGCAGCGTTTTACAAACACAGGCGGGATGCCATCAGGACCGGGACCTTGAAACACTTTAAGACGCTTAATTTTCTTAAGTATATCCTGTTCTGTCACCTCAAAAGTACAAAACGACTGGACGAACGAAGAACCAGGGTCAGACGGGGGAACAACAGCATTCGCATCTCGCGAAAAAACGCTCGAAAACTTATCAGCAAATAAATTTGCAATGGCTGGACCAGATTCAGCAGATTTTTTATCCATGTGCAGTTTAGTTTATCATAAAAAAGTGAAACCATGTCATTTACATTAGTGCAATGGCTGAACAACTCGCTCCAATTTATTATACTCAACTCTGAGTATTCATTTATTATACTTTATATATTATATTATATATAATTAAATTATATTATATATAATTATTCTATTATATATAATTATTATATTATATTATATAATTTATTATACTCAACTGTAGTTGAAAACAAGATAAAATTTAAGCTCATAGAAACTCGTTTCCTAGGGCACCCTGTCATTTTGGCAACCAAATCAAGAGTGAGTCATCATCGCATCATCTTAGCCGAAATACTTCCAAGGATCTCCACAACGACCCGTCAGGCACTGCCTGCATTCAGCAGCTTCCCGCGACTTTCACCAGATATTATGGTGAGTACATCAATTAAATTACAAAAATAACAAAAAAAAGGTTTATTATAATAAAAATAGCATAAATTACAACAAAAAAAAAAACAATAACATTTTTTTTATTATAACAAAAATTTCAGAAAAAAGGACAATGTTATAGCAAAATGACTGGCTCAGTTGAAAGTCACAGAACATTTTTAAACCCGAAAACTAGCCCTCTAGAGAACATTATGGAAAGAAAACGTTTCGCGTTTTAACCGACTAATCCTGCATGCATAATAGAAAAAAAAAATCGCACATTTAACCTTTATCTTCCTTAAGACTCCGTTCGTAGTCAAAGAAACTCTTTTTCGCTCATTATTTTAATACTTTCGTTTAAATTATATGAAAATCTTTACGAACAGTGAGTTTTTAAATTATTATTGCTTGATTATACCCATGATTATACAAAGAAAAAAATAGTTCTTCTTTACAATCGAAAATTAACTTCTTGTCGGAATATCAAGGTTCGAGTAAGCTATTGACCAGTCCAATAAAATCATATAAAAAAAAATAGTATCACTAAAAAAAGTCACGGATTTTGATACCTGGAATGAAGATAGACAGATTATGTGTGTTGCGTTATCTCAACTTACAACTTTTTCAATATTATAACTCTTGAAGGAACATTTTACTTTTTTTATAGTACAATATTTTGGTACGACTAATTACTTGAACCAACAAGCGTTGGAGCAGACGGGTTCTCGAATGGAGACCACGTGTCGAGAAACGTTGTATGGGACGCCCCCTGCCAGGTGGACTGATGACCTGAGGAAGGTCGCTGGTGGTGGCTGGATGAGAAAAGCGGGTGATCGTGCGCTTTGGCGTGCCTTGGGGAGGCATACGTCCAGCAGTGGACTGCAATAGGCTGATTGATTGATTGAATGCTCAATCGTACAGTTATTTGAAAAAGACGAAAAAATGTATTCGGAAAAATATTGTTATCCTAGTTAAGTTTACATCGTTGGTTTCTATAAGTTTAGTTATAAGTGTATTATTAAGTTATCTTGTTGTCCGGCCACGTATTACTAAACCATTTATTGAATATAACAGAACGTTTTGTCACAGGCAAAAATAATACAACTTAACGAATATTAACTTACCTACTTAAACTACCAAACAAGTTTTCCATAACTACCGTTCTTCTTAACCAAGTTATTTTCTTACGCAAATATTATCCCAGATACGCACCAATATGTATAATTCTGTAACTAGGTCGAGAAAGGAAAGGAAAGTCGTTCATCAAATCGTTGTTTTTCACAAGTTGGCCGGCGAGGCCTTTGCGAAGTTTTATTCTGTAATCTCTATCAACAAATCGACGCTTTGGTTTGATTTCGTCAGAACAATGACTTATATTTAAATATACAGTCGGACAACTTCGAAAGAGCATTTTCAAAATAGTTGTTTAAAAGCAATCAAGTTGCATTAAACATAATAATTGCTAAAACAGCCTCTAAGGCGGAGCTGTAAGATGTTTGGTTCTCATAACGGAGGCATCAAGTCCAAATCATGATGAGGACACTCTTGAGAAACAAAAAGAACTTTGCAGACTGAAACAGCTGATTGTCTGAAAAAAGGAATAAATCATCTCGCCTGATTTATCTGAGGAAAATATTAATCACACGAGAATTTTGGGTGCTTTTAGCGGCTTTAACTATAATACTCTGACGACAGAATTATAATTAGGTTGTATCCAACTTATAAAGCCACGAGGAAGTAGAATCTGCTTTCTGAGTGTTAGTAACTTTTTATTATTATGGGACATACACGAAAAACATTATTTAAGCGTATTTGAACATAAATTTGATTTGATTTTTGACGATTGATTTCCGCGGCCTCGATGTAAGCGGAGATAGGAGCGGAGCGGCAAGCAGGGCGGTGAGCGGCGAGAAATGTGTCAAATTCCATATATTTTCACTGGGGTGGCCACCATGGCAGCGGCTGCGACGCCGCTGCTGGCGTCGTAGTCACTCACTAACTCCATGATGGATCTGGACGATGGATCTACTGAGAACAAAGACGGTGTGCGAAGGTGTCACTTTTTTTAAACAGATTTTGATTCTTTTTCAATCTGTTTAATGTTGTCGGCTGTTGTTGTGTCGGTAAGCATAGATTTTTTGGTGTGAAACCAGCCGTTACCGCCCCGCTTGCCGCCCCGGTCACCGTCCCGCTCGCCGCGCCGCTGACATCGAGGCCGGGACACTATTGATGATGATAATATGAGCGATGACTACTATTTTGCAAGTAAACAGGATTAAATCCTTCAGTAAAGACATTTCAGTCGTAATGATGATCTTTCGGTGAAGATATCGTGGAACATCAGGGTTTCTTTCGCATTCATTCAATGAAGAATATGCTAAATTAAAGCAGCCTCACACCGTCACATCAGCGGAAACAAAATAAACAAATTACTCTTATAAATGTCTGTTACAAGACTTAAATATCTCGAGAGAACAGTCTACTAAATCACAGAAAGCGCTCACATTAGACTGTAGGTAATAAAATAGTCGTTTTACATTACGAATGGGGTAGGTTGTGACTGTCAAACGTGTTGATTTATTTACATAATGTGTTAGCTTGCTCTGTTATCGCGACTACGTTGTTGAACGAAGAGATTTATGCTTGCGTTTCCGTGACGAACCAAGATGGACTACTTTTATAAGGTTTCACTATTGTGTGTTGGGTTGGGAGATATTGTAGATGTGGTTTGGAATGCGTTGGTGTTGTAATGTTTTGGTAATAGCTTAGTTTTTCAAGTAATTAGTAGATAAACATTTTTAATGTTGTTTTTTTGTTGTTGTGTTTTTATATGTGTGTGTGTTTTATTTGTTTTGTGTGTGTTTATGTTTTTGTTAAGACATCTCGAAAATTGCGGTTTGTTACTTCGGCACGTCATTATCATCAAAACTGAAGGGCTCGAGCACGCTGACCTAATACGGGCTGGTTAACTTTACACACAACCTTCGCGTCGATGGTCTAGTAACTAGGGCCTCTGCCTCCCGTCCGAGAGACGCGGGTTCGATCCATACCACGTACCAATGTGTTTTCAAATTTTGAATTCATATTTACGTTTATTCGACGCTCTTACGGTGAAGGAAAACATCGTGATGAAACCTGCACACTCCTGCGAAGAAATTCAAAAGTTGTCTGTGAAGTCGACCAACCCGCACTGGACCAGCGTGGTCGACTAAGGCCTTATCGACCTAATTCAGGGTATTGTGTGGATTTATTTGATAATTAATTAGAAAAATAATATAAAAAAAACGCAACTATTACTCGCAACTGTAGGTATATAAGTGAGAAAAAATCCCATTGGTCCGGTCAACCCAAAATATGTTTAACATAAAATATCTACTGGGAATAAACGGA
Source organism: Carpatolechia fugitivella (assembly GCA_951230895.1). Taxonomy (NCBI): domain Eukaryota; kingdom Metazoa; phylum Arthropoda; class Insecta; order Lepidoptera; family Gelechiidae; genus Carpatolechia; species Carpatolechia fugitivella. The sequence goes on along the minus strand of OX579669.1, from coordinate 8,093,775 downwards.
GTTTCAAACACCTATCCTATGGAGTTCTGAATAGAATGTACATGTGTCTCCATTTACTTCTTTTCTCTCATGGGAATGACATATTTCCCTGTAAAAGCCAGGACTTTCATGTCAATACTTTAGAAAAACAGATCTCTTTTCGTGTTCATTTTGCCGTACTAACATTGGTAAATGCTCCCCAATCTTTAGGATGTGTCATAGATACAACGACCGTTTCTCCGCAGTAGATCCATTCTGCACATCTTTACCTAGTTTTAAAAGAAAAGTTTTGTCTATTTTAAAAGAAGAAGCCCCAACCTAACCATCCAATGTAACGATGTATAGATTGAATTAGTTTGTTTATTGTTGATATATATATACATATATTTTTTTCTTACTTTTTATAGGTGATTACCTTCGCTGTTACTATGATCCAGCTCACTCACAAACATAATATTTCATTCCGTTTCTCTATATACCTATCTAAAAATTGTATTCTTAAATTCAATTACATCTACCTACTTGTGGCTTAGCTCAGCCTGTGCTATCTTAATAAGTGGCGGCGGTGGCGTGAGTGATCTGGGTGATAGCCGAGTTAGCAAATTCCTTACTTTTATTATCAGTGGAACATGTCGCTGGTTAGTACTTACTCTATTGTGTCATGCTCATGTAATTATCAAGTGTTGTACTTAACTGTTTTTGTTCACCTTATAAATAAATAAATAATAAAAAAAAATACTTGTTTAAATAGAGTTAGCTAACTATTAAAATACTTATTTCATGTTAGAATTAATTTCATGAAATAAAAAGCGGGCCTAGTCAGACAGCTAGACGTGAGCTGTAAAATGATGGATAATAAGAATATGGCCTTTAACCAGTGTATATTGACAGTAATGATCTATGGCACTGAGATCGTCACTAATAGGGGATCGGACTACTTTTATTTTATTTTATAAATCCAAACTTCTTAGTTTCTGCTATCTAACACTAAAAGAATTTTTGCTCTATCTTTAAAATTGACCGAGTTATAAAGGTTCAAAATTCAAGATTAGACAGAGAGGCACATACCCACTTGTGACGTCATTTGTTAGTAACGCCATATAATCTCCATACAAAAAATCGTTTTTGAAAGAGACAGACATATTGAAACTTTAAAAAATCACTTTAAATTCGTTTTTCAACCGATTCTGTTTTTTTCTTCACGAATCGTCTGCTACTAATCTATATTTTAAAAATAATTCATAAAATATGGTGAATCGTCCGATGCCCTATTATTGATCTCATGAATAAACTCAGGGTCAATTAACGTGCGATGGAGAGGCCAGAATACATAGAGTTGGTGGGTGGACAGATGATTTGGTGAATGTTGCTGGGCGCCGGTGAATGCAAGTAGCGTATGACCGTTCACGTTGAAAACCTATGGGTAGGCCTATGTTTAGGAGTGGACGTCTTCCAGCAGTATGAAGTCAATTATACTTTTCTACTTATTAGCATTGGATGTATTAACTAGTCGCTCTTGCAATACTAATTTGCCGTCGTAATACATATATTTGTGACCCAAACCCAGCAATTTAACTCAAATTAGGTACAAGATGCACAAGGGTTTAATCGTTCTTATATTAATGAGAACCCCAAAAGTTTAACAGGCATAGATACCTATCCAAAAACGTTTAATATTTAACGCGAAAAAAACTTGACAAACAGAAACCCTGATCCCGGCAATTTTGCGAAAGGTTGACATGTTAGAACAACCAAAGGAAAGTTTTAATTTTTGTACGCGTTTGTGAATAAGCGATTGGGTTTAGGATGAGCTCAGTACCAAAATTATGGACGTTAAATATTAAAAAAAGTTTCATGGAGGTATCATTACAATTCATAATCAAATAATAAAAATGCTAAAGTAATGTTTTGTCGGTTTGTCTTTATTCCACTAAGCAAAAAACTAACAAATTTTCTTTGGTTGTAAGGTTGACAACCAACCACACAAACCACGGTGTCAGTATTATAGAGCCGCTAAAGACCACTGACATGGCACATGTAATTGACTAGATAGCAGCCGGGATCAACGGCTTAGCGTGCCTTCCGAAGCACGGAATCAATTCAGCCTGCGATGTCCTAACCAAACTGGGGAAGTCTCAGAAAGAGAAGAGAGGTTCGATCCCCACTACGTATCAATGTGTTTTTGAATTTCGAATTTCGAATTCATATACACGTTTATTCGACGCTCTTACGGTGAAGAAGAACATCGTGATGAAACCTGCACACTCCTGCGAAGACAATCAAAAGTTGTGTGTGAAGTCGACCAACCCGCACTGGGCAAGCGTGGTCGACTAAGGCCTAATCGCTCTACTTTAGGGTAGGCTCGAGCCCCTCGGTGGGGACGTTTATAAGCTGTTAATGATGATAAAACCGAGCAAATAAGTTATCATTTCTTAATTGTTGATAACAACAATATTCATAATTATCGTTGTTAGTAGAGTTTTATTACAACTAATCATTTGGAGCTACTTATGCTATCGCACCCATAATATTAAAGTGGATTATATGGCGACCCTTGGTGGGCACCGACTTTGTCCTAGGGATATTCACACTATACAAAAGGTCACTCAACCCATGTTTTAGTGACCACTTTACTTTTGCAGGCTATAAACTGGCGCTTGGTGGTAAAACGTACCTATAGGTACTTATATTATTATTAGCTATCCGCCCGGGGCTACGCTCGCGTTATGTAAGATTTTCCCGTGGGAATAAGACTTTTTCCCTTAAAAGTACCCTATGTATTAATCCAGAGTACAAACTATCTCCATTCCAAATCTCATCCAAATCCGTTTAGTAGTTACGGCGAGAAAGCGGTACAAACATCCAAACATCTGTTTAGACATACAAATATATTTTCTCATTTATAAAATTAGTCTTATGTGATGTGATAAGTATGGGTAAGTACCTTTAGTACCGTGGACATATCTAGCTTCTAGAATAGTGTATTTTTTATAATCATTTATTTATTTATAATTTTTTATTGAATTATGTAAGTCTCTAGTTCTTTTATGCAAAACTACTTTAACAGGATACTTTTTCTCGTAAAAAGTATCCTGTGTGTAAATCCAGGGTACAAACTATCTAAATTCTACTGAACGGTCGTAAAAGTGGAACAAACTTAAAAACATCCAAACGCACTTTCAAAATATAAGAGTGTGAATTATTTAAATAAATTATTTTGTAATTATTGTTTATTTCAACCATGCAATAAAAAAAAATGAGTTGATTTAGGTAAGCAGGAATCAATATGCAGTGATTTCATTAAACTAACTGAAAGTTTGTGTATCAAATAGGGTGAGGTGCATAATATGGCGCGTTTGGTATGTAGCCCATGTTATATTTTTTTTTACAAACTGTTTTGTTTACTTTCCTCGCAATCGAGATGAAATTGTATTTACAGCTTTAGTTCACTAATGGCTGGTTTACACGTATTAAGTTGTCAAGTAGTAATTAAATTTTAACTAAATTTTAAGTGACTTAATTTTAAGTAAGTGTTTACACGTCATTTTAGTAGTTAAGCTCTTTAGTTGGCCCAAGATGGACGATCAACAGCGAATTCAAATCTGTAATAAATATAATAAATAAAATAATAAAGTTTAATAAAATATTTATTTTGATATTGTCATTATTATATATTTTTTATTATTAATAATATTTAATATTAATAAAATATTAATCATTAATATTTTTATAGATTTTTTATATATACCTATATAATAATATATATAAAAATATTACAAAAAATAAACATACAACACTCGCACTTAACTTCGCACTTCGCATTTAATTAAAAATGAACTAAATTGTGCCCGTCCAAACGTGTCGTGACTGGCCACGCCCACCAACTTACTCGAAAAGTAGAAAAAGTTCTAATCTACTTGTTGTACTTGCACGCAAAATTTTAACTTACTACTAAATTCGTTGTTTACACGCATTAACAACTTAATACGTGTAAACCAGCCATAAAGGCACGTAAATCAAGACGTCAAGAGGGCAAGTGACGTCATCGTGAGCTAAGAGAAGAGTCAAGTGAATTACGCTGGAGCGTGACGCTCATTGTTCTGTTTCCGCTTTTTGCGCCCTTTCTCGTTTCAAGAGCCTCGCGCCTTGACTAGTATATCGTACTGAATGAAATAGGCATAAATTAAGGCCAATGTTTACTGTTTATAGGTAAAAAATAAAATAAAAATCTTACCATCTTTTCCCCTTTATTAGTTATTAAAACTTTAAGCGAGAACTTTAAGAGCGTTGGTGGTCTAGTGGCTAGGGCCGCTGCCTCCCGTCCGGGAGACGCGGGTTCGATCCTCACCACGTACCAATGTGTTTTCGAATTTCGAATTCATATGTAGGATTAATCGACGCTCTTACGGTGAACGAAAACGTCGTGATGAAACCTGCATACTCCTGCGCATAAATTCAAAGGTTGTGTGTGAAGTCGACCAACCCGCACTGGGCCAGCGTGGTCAACTAAGGCCTAATCGCCCTAAATCAGGGTAGGCTCGAGCCCCTCGGTGGGGACGTATATGAGCTGTTGACGAATAAAAAACTTAAAGATAGCAGGATTTAAAAATTAGGATTAAAACAATATAGATCCGGAAAAAAAAAACAGTCGTATCGCAAAATTTATGACACATTTACTAATATTAAATGTTTCCTTGTAAATATGTGCAAATTATTAATTTTAACATCAAAGCTACATGAAGGGTTACAATAATGTAATCAAAAGCGAGCGAATCACACAAATATGTATTATAACCTTCTCACGGCATAAGACGGAAAATTAAAACGTAAAATTAAATTCCGTCTAAATTAAACTTTGTTACGATGTTGATTCACAAATGACTCGTTATAAGTCACACAACACCACACGTGCATAAAAGTAAAAAAAAAAAAAAAATATGTTTATTCCATATTTTTAAAGGGCAGGTGTCTTCTAGGAAGCTAATTAAAGTGTGCTCAAGAGTTGCATGAACTCATTCCGCCTTCCCCCTTCCCTCCATCGGACGTCCAGACGCACGGCAGGTTACCACCCTTTCTTGGTGACTATTCCTCGCTTGCGCACCAAACGCTTCTCAACATTTTTTATAATGCGTACCGCAAAGGAGTGGAATCTCCTGCCGGCGTCTGTATTTCTGTCTCTCTTTAAAGCCAGAGTGAATAGACTCCTTCTGGGTAAGCTCGCTACATCGTAGATCCCATCCCTGCTCTCGGGCTGGATCGGGGTCAAGAGCAAACCCATACAATAAAAAAAAAATGCCTATGTTAGGAGGCACCGCTCTTCTTACATACAACAAAGAACATATTGAAATGAAATATAGTTATGATGCCTTGTATTGAACTTAAATAGTTATGATGTGTGCGTGTGTGTGTGCGTGTGAGAGTGTTTCTATGTAAGTGTGCGTTAAGTTATATTCAGTAAGAAGTTAAGGCTGCTTTAATATGTTAAGCACTAACATATTATAAAGAGCAACTGACGCTTTAAGATCTTCTTCTTGGTTATGTGGATTGTATTATCGGCAACCGAAATTGTTTATAGATATCAGTCAGGACCTACCTGCCTAACATGCCTTCTAAAAACGTGCCTGCCTACCGTCATCCTAACTAAGACGGAAAAGAGGAATTACAAAGATATTTTTAGTGCCCCCACCGGAATTTGAACCCAGACCCTCCATAATGAGAGTCATACGCTCGATCACTCGGCAACGGAGGCGGTTTTCAGATGTAAGGAATGTAATCTTTCATACCCAGATACTTTATAGCGAAATGAACCAAATGACGAACGTTCATACAAACTTACAACCTTCTCTTCTGTTCATCATCATCACCATTTCAGCCTGTTAAAGTCCACTGTTGAACATAGGCCTCTCCAATCGCACTCCAGCGCGACCGGTCAATAGCCACTTGCATCCAACGAGACCCAGCGGTCCTCACCAGGTCGTCGGTCCATCTCGTAGGTGCGGCCACCTACTGCGCCCCACACTGCGCTTGCCAGTACGTGGTCTCCATTCAAGGACTTTCTTGCCCCATCGGCCATCCGATCTTCGCGCTATGTGGCCTGCCCATTGCCACCTCAGCTTGCTTATCCTACGGGCTATGTTTGCAACTTTGGTTCTTCTACGGATCTCCTCATTTCTGACTCGATCTCGTAGAGAAATACCAAACTTAGCCCTCTCCATAGCTCGCTGCGCGACACTGAGCCTCTGAAAAAGTCCTTTTGTGAAGCACCCTCTTCTGTTATGTTGTTGTAATAACGGAATCGGAGGTGAAGATCATTTTCATTCCATTTCATAGTAAACGTTAAGTAAATACAATACTTTCATTCCTATTTTCTTGTCCAGTCACATAACAGATTTTTTAGATAGTAGGTTTAGGACCTGTACCTCAGGGCCTATCTTAATTAAGGGTTAGTAGATCATGCTAACCTTGTAACGAGGCAAACGTCCTCTTTCCTGTTTTATGACTGGCAACCTTTCTTGCTGGCAGTTTTATCTTTCATTTTAAATTCATTTTCAAATTTAGATTTCTTACGTTTCGATTTTGTCTTTTTTCTGCCAAATTCTCCACTTCATGTCCTGATCTCCGATAGTAAACAGCTTATTTACTATTTTCTACCGTTTTACATGACAGTTATATATTAAATAATATAATATATAAATTCCTTTTCTTCGGACTGAACCTTGGTTATAGCCACATAACCCTCTACAACACTCTTCGTGTAGTGCTCAGCAGCTCCGTGGCGGTTGAACTTCTTTGCAGATGTGTGCATGTTTCCTAGCTATGTTTTCCTTTACTAAAGAGCGTCGAATAAACGTACAATGGCCAGCACGCTCCGTTGAACACTTTGACCTTGAGAGTGGCTTTATCCCATGGTAGCAGGACCGCATGTATCCAGCCGCATGTGCTAAATTTTGTACATATTTTGTTAAAGGAATAAAGGTAAAATCAAAGAGTCTATTCGCCACATAATTTAACATATTCCCTATCGACAGAATATAATAAATTGTCACGTACATTACTCTGTAACTTTGAAGCCGACGGGTATTAACACAAATTATCCAAACAAAACCTTGCCCACACAAACATGCTCAGAACAAACACATCGAGTGAAATATTAACACTACTCTAGGGTAGACCCTGGAGGGTTACCGCGAGTTCTCGGAACTTTTTAAATGTTTAACATAATATAATAATACAAAATAAGTTTTTTTTTTTATATATTATTCAAGATTTATTAACCAAATAAAAATTAAAAAGGTCGGTTTGTAAGGTTGACAAAGTTTCTTTTTTTTTACGGACCTTATCGCTATTTCCACAGAGTACTATACTCGAGATAATTGTACATTTCTACCTAAATGGTAATATAGCGGGCGTGGAATTGATTGTCAAAATTAAAATTTTGCTTTATAAATATTAGACAATAAGTGTAAAACTTAAAAACTATAAAAGTTAGTATTAAAACAACTTTGGCCCATTTCAGGGTAACATTAAACAAATATATCGCCGCTGTACAGCGAAAACCAGCTATTTCATTATTTTTCGTAAAATTACTTTTGAATGCCAATCACTGTACTTTTTCATAGGATTTGAAGTACTAAATCTCATAAAATGTTTATTACAGAGAAAAAAATGTTACAGTGTAAATACGTTTTTAGAAGTAAAACATACTTTCAGAACATAACTTAATATCGTTGTGGACAAAGGAAATAATTTAATACATTGGCATTCAAAAGTAATTTTACGAAAAATAATGAAATAGCTGGTTTTCGCTGTACAGCGGCGATATAATAATAAAATAAATATGTAGAAATAAATAAATATAAAAAAAAAAAATTATATATAAAAAAAATAAAAAAAATAAATATATAAATATAAATATGTAAATATGTAGTTTTTGTTCTAACCCTTACTTTTTTATTAATAGTTAAGAAACATAATGAAAAATGGATCAATCTATTGATATCCTGAAAAGCCAAAGTTAACTGAATAGAATCAATATTTATTTTTAACTAAATTAATGTATTAAGAATCGAACAATCCAAGCAGCGAAAAACACAAAGCTTTTCTTGTCCTATCGACAGGCGAAGGAGTCTTTGAGAGAACAATTTGTAGGTCAACGCAAACGACAATAAAGTGAGAACTCATAGTAACTTAGTCACTATACTCACAGTCGATTTGCTTGCAACTTTCACGCCGTTTCCGACACCTGTACCGGCTGCTACCTTTAATTCCTTACTGCTTCATTTACACCCAAGGGGAATTCAGCTTTAGTGTCGAAACAACTAGAACAGTGAGAGTTGTCAGCGAGGATTCTGGTACATTGAATGATAATTTGGAGAAGGTACCACTTTAAGAGCGTCGGTGGTCTAGTGGCTAGGGCCGCTGCCTTCCATCCAGGAGACGCGGGTTCGATCCCCACCACGTACCAATGTGTTTTAGAATTTCGAAAACATTATGTACGTTTATTCGACACTCTTCGGTGAAGGAAAACATCGTGATGAAATCTGCACACTTATGCGAAGAAATTCAAAGGTAATGTGTGAATTCGACCAACCCGCACTGGACCAGCGTGGTCGACTAAGGCCTAATCATCCTAATTCAGGGTAGGCTCGAGCCCCTGGTGGGGACGTGAGCTGTTGATGACCATTTTAACAGAGTGCAAAATTTTGAGTTATACTGTCACAAGAAAACATAATATATATGGTGTGAATGGATAGAAAGAAATGTTCTTGTCTACGTTGTGGAAATATTCCATTGCTGGTTTAATAAACAATTTTTGGTACGAAAAATATAAATTAACTAGGCGATAGTTGTCGCAGACAAACAAGAATGTGATTGGAAAGTACCCAGTACAAAGTAACCCTATCTGAAAAACACACAATTCTAGTTTTTTTTAAACTGAACCTTCTAAGTCCCAGCGTACAAAATTTTGTACAAAATGAAATACCTCTATCAGACCCAGCTTTTTAATAAAGTTTATAGTAGTAACCGCCCACTGTACAAATATTTGTACATTTTTTTTTTTTTATTTTTTTTATTAGGGTTATCAAACGGTTGCACAATAGGGTATTACTTATTCTAACTTACAAGCTAAACAGAGTTTATTGTGCAACCTGCACCGACAACCACAGATTACTAAATGTATTGGTAGTTCATGCAGTTTCTTACGCTATTTTACGCTATTTTCCCTGACACCTTGCTAAATATACAAAATAATATGTGGCGATCTGATCCCAAACTAAGCAGAGCCCGCACCATGGGTATCAGACAGCTAATATACATTACCCACATAGATAAATACATACCTATGTAGATAAACAACATCCAGACACAAGGCAAACACAAGTGCTTACTTTTCTCTAGGTTGGAGGTATATTTCCTAATACTGCTATTAATTTTCTTTTAAACTCACCTACGCTTACGGTCATAATATCAATATCATTGAAATAGATATTGTACGATTGAGTAATACGATACAATGGTGAACGTTTACCTGCATTACTTCTGCAAGTTTTAGTGGTAAATAATGCGTTAGCTCTTCGAATATGGAAATTACGAGGCACATTGAAATACAATTCATTACTAAGAGCGATACTATCATACTTACTATTACAGATATCATATAAGAAAAGTGACTGTAACTGAAGACGTCTATTTTTAAGGGTCAGTAAATTAAATTTTTTAAGCAGATTTACATACGGTTGGCGTCTATGAGAGAATTTAAAATATATCCGTCTTAAATACTTTCTCTGAACTAATTCAAGGGCTTCTGTATACTTGTTATAATAAGGATTCCAGACTGGCACTGCATACTCCAACTGTGATCGTATAAGACTCTTATATATATACAAGAATGTTGAGGGGCGAGTAAAATTACAGCATGTTCGCATAACAAAGCCATACATTTTGTATGATCTATTGATAATATTGTCTATGTGCAAATCTAGATGTAATTTAGCGTCAAGTGTGACTCCAAGGTCTCTTATAAACTGGACTCGGTCGATTCTGTCATTATATAGCGAGTAAGGGTAATAAACCGTGTTCAATTTCTTTGAAAATGTTATTACTTTACATTTGTTTAAACTAAGTTCTAATTTGTTTTGTGTACAATAAGAAGAAAAGCGGTCCAAGTCCTGTTGAATTCTTATACAATCATTATAGTTGTCAATTTTATGAAATATTTTAAGATCATCCGCGTAAAGAAGATAATTGCTAAACTTAAAACATGCGCCTACGTCGTTTATGAATAAGACAAACATCAGTGGGCCCAGTATCGAGCCTTGAGGAACCCCAGAAGTGACCGGGATGAAACCGGAATCAAATCCATTGACGACAACTTTTTGACTGCGATTAGATATATAAGACTTGAACCACCTCCACAAATTACCACGTATTTCGTTATAGGCTAATTTCTCCAGTAATATTTTGTGGTCTACTCTGTCAAAGGCCTTGCGAAAATCTGTATAAATACTATCAGTTTGCTTGTTTTCGTCCATTCCGTCAAACAAATATGAAGTGTAAATTAAAAGATTAGTCGTAGTTGAACGTCTTTGCACGAAGCCATGTTGTTGTTCTGAAATAATTCTGTGTAAATATGGATAAATTTTATTGTGTACTAACTTTTCGAAGACCTTTGACAGAGCAGGCAATATAGAAATGGGCCTATAATTTTCTATGTCATTTTTGGATCCCCCTTTATGTACAGGTACTATACGGGCTGTTTTCCAAATTGTAGGAAAGACTCCTTCTTGTAAGCATCGATTAAAAATGTATTGTATTGGGATATAAAGTGCATCAGCCGTTCTTTTAAAAAACAAAGAGGGAATATTATCTACTCCAGATCCTTTAGAGGCATCAAGTGAGCGAAGTTCTTTAAGAACTTCGTCCTGCGTTAAACTGATGTTGCTTAGAATCAGATCTGAATCAGCATTTGAATCTGGTATATGATTGACGTCAAAATCGTCTTTAACTTCAGATTCTTGAAACACTGAACCAAAAAATGATGAGAACATATTACAGATTCCTTCTGGTGTTTTTGTAGTTTCATTTCTGTAAGTCATATTATCTGGTATATCATTATTGTTTTTTTTTATTATGTATATATGTCCAAAAGAACTTAATGTTGTTTCGAATACTGTCCTCAACAGTAGCCATATATTTTTTGTAATGAAATTCGGCTTCAGTCTTGAACCTGTCCCTAAACATAGAAAATACATCATAGTCCGATTTATTTTTATATTTTTTCCATTTTCTCCAGGCATCATTTTTATTTTTGTATATGTGTATCTTATATTATTAAGTTTAAATATTTTTTAAGTTTCTATAGTTTTTCTTAATCTTCCTGCGACTAGTTTCACACGTCAAAATTACTTTGTTAATCTATATTGTCTATGTTATCAACGCTGCCAACAGTGCCAAATAAAAAAAAGTGAACTGTTAAAACCAGCTGCGATGAACGACAAGACAAGCCGCGACAGCGTATCTTTGGGTCTGATAGCAATAAATTAATTTGTGCATAATTTTGTACAATGGGTTTTTACGACTACCTTGTTATTTCAAGTCTGGGGGTTAATTTAAAGGCATGTTGTTGTTCAATATTCCCAGTTGTGTACTTAGGGTTGTAACATTCCCTTTTTCTCACGATAACAAAGGTTCACGATTGAACTCCCAACCGACTAATTCGAAGTCTAGACTAGAGAATTATTGAAACAAATCCTACTGAATAAAACAAACTTTGAAGAAAATAAATAATACCATTAATAAGACGTGAATTATTTACAAGGAGTACAAACAGTTGAAGTTAAAATATTTTAATTCATAAAAAAAAGTTTAAAAAGGAGAACCGTGGTCGCATGCTACCTGCCTTAAGGCTTGCTTAATGAACTATACATTTTAGGGTACGTGGTATGCGACCACAGCTATTCTCTGAACATCACTAAAGCCTATGCATTTAATTGAAACATATATATATATAAGTTGTTTACTTATTAGAATCTGATATTAAATATATAACTGAATAGTTAATTAATAGATAGGTAAGAATTTGAAGATATTTTCTCGTATTCGGGTTATAGTTTTTAAACTTATTTTTTATGAAACCACAGCGAAGCGAAAGTAGATAGCTTGAAAAAAAAACGACCAAGTGATGATTCATAATTTCTAAATACGGAATCTCCAAAATGAGGGTCGAAGGCTCGACCACTTGGCTACGGAAGCTGCAATTCATTGTATATAGACACAGACTTACCAACCGATAGGTATATGAAATGATTGACATTTCGATAGTAACGGTTTTAGTTGAAATTTTGCCTATTTCACTATATTATTTGTAGGTCTGTAATATCACCACATGTAATATCCGTGTGGTGACGGCAGAGTAGAATACATTTGTCACCAACCCCTACTCTTGCCATGGGCGTCGTAAGAGGCGACTTAGGGACTACAAATTGAACAGTAACCTTTTAATTTGCGATCTCCAACCCGCCTGCCAAGCGTGGAGATTATGGCAAAACCCTCCACTTAAGTGGAGGAGACTCATAGTCCAGCAGTGGACTGTAACGGGCCGTTGATGAATATCACCACCACCCTTTTTCTCTTCTGTGAATAATAAAGTCTATAGTAGTCTTATATCGGTCCCCTTTTGCCAAATATCACAAAAGGGATTGGCTCTTACATGGAAACTCAATAAAATTATAATTTTTGGCGTTAAAGCGTATATTATATTTCATGTTTTAACATCAAAGCAAATAAACAGATTTCCTTCCACACCTTTACACCTCGTAATAACGTTTCACACTTTATATTGGGGTTGGAAAACTTTCCAAATTAAGCCGAAGGGAATTTTGGAAATTTCATATTTTATGTCATCAGAATGTTAATGAACGAAACAAAACAAGTTTTGTGTGTAAATAGCTTTAAATACTAAAATCACAAAATAGAAGTAGAAAATAGTTTGATTCCATAGTTAGTTTGCTCTCAGAATTTATACGTCATTCATTTTTCTGTACTACGAGTATTAGAAAAGTACCTAAGCATTGCAAAAAGCTCAAACTGCACTCAAAACACGAAGACTGAAATATTACTAATGAGGAAGTGTTGAAGATCGAAGGGGAAAAATGTACTTTTATAAAAACCGTTGAGAGAATAGTATAATTTTTATTGTAACATCTGGCTACAAAAAAGACGATAAATATAATGGAAATAATGAAAGTGAAAAAGGAAATAAAAGACCAAACCGTGCATTTATGAAATGAAAATATTATTCAATGTATTTTAGAGGTGAATTATAAAACCAACGGGATAAAAATTTGGCTTTGGACAGAAAAAAACTATTTCTCCATAAACACAAACCATTTAAATTTTTGCGAACATTAATATTTATTAACATTGCAAAATGTTAATTATTACAGAAACTTCAACTACTCACCAACTTACCAAAGTAACAAACAAGTCCACAAGTAACCACACGAGCCCTAGAGAAACTCAACGAGAAATTCCAAGAAATTGCTAAGAAGCGTCGTCGTGTAGCAAAATTTACATTTTATTAATCTCCGAATTGGCGAGGGCCTCAGTTTTTTCTCACGAAAACAATATAAAAGAGAGCTGGCAAAGACGATGGAAATCAGCCCGAACTGATGAAAAGTTCCAACGAAAATTTTGTGAGATTAAACTTGTCATTTTATTGAAAGGGGTCTTGAAAATTCGTCGCTCAAGTGCCACGAGTTGTTCGTAAATACTTCAATTTTAACTTTTTTATAATGTCAGGCAACTGATGATTTTTTTTAACCGCGCAACAGATTAAAAATGGTTTATTTTTACACTGTGTATACAATTCTTCGTACTTGTTAGATCTAGGTTCTCGTAATAAACTAATTATCATCATCAATCATCCACTGCTGGACTGTGAGCCTCCTCCACTTACGTGGAGGGTTTTGCCATAATCTCCACGCTTGGCAGGCGGGTTAGAGATCGCAGATTAAAAGGTTACTGTATCAGAGAGCGCTACTGCCCGTTCCCTATTCAATGTGTAGTCCCTAAGTCGCCTCTTACGACACCCACGGGAAGAGTAAAGGTTGGTGACAAATGTATTCTACTCTGCCGTCACCACACGGCGCGGCCACGGACGGCCATAACTAATTATGACTATTTGTAATTAAACACTGGTGTAAAATTTTAAAATAAGTTGAGTCCTAAGTACCAATTGTCTTTCACCTATGTATATGGAGAAATCTGAATTAAATTATATTTAATTTAATTTATTTAGCATATTCTGAAGGTGGACAATCCTTAAACGACCACCGTAGATCCTAATTGATAGACTACATAAACAAACAAACAGACAAACAGGTTATTTTCCAACATTTTTTCTACGGTAAACGCACTAATGAACATACTCATGTAGCCAAAATTCGAACCATATTGCTTCATGATGATTATATTATATGAACTGCATTCTTCCAAACAGGAGACATTTTAGGGAGACAACGACCCTTGTTAGACTCCGGCGACAGTATTTGAGTTATTTTGTGATATAGTGGGTTTATCTTACAAGCGGATAAGACATAAAAATCCAAATCTCTATAATTTGACTAAAATTAAAATGTTCTTCAGTAATCTTGACTTCGGTAAAGAAATAAACTACGTGCTATATAATAACTTAATACCTCTTCTCAGTTAATATTTAATTTGTTTAGTTTGTGAACCTGAATTAGAAATAATAAATATATTAAGATTTTCGTGGTTATCCACTACACTAACATTATCATTATTTGTCTACTCGTGACCATGGAGCGTGCAACCGTTCCGAAATATCGAGGTAACAATATTCATTTAACCGTGGTAACAAACCCGAAAATTGAGACAAACCCGAAAATTGTGATGTGGGCTAGAAGGATATAATTTGTCATCGACACGCAAAGAAGAACAAGATTGTGATAATGTTAGTGTAGAAATAATAAATCAAAAGTGTGGAACAAATGATTTTATTTTCAAGCCAAAGAGAATTTTGCGTTATCGTCGGTTCAATACCGCGTAAGAGCATTTTGTGAATTCCGCGTATGTGTTAAAAGTAGCAAAATTGAAATATCGCGTCGCACGAGCACGATCTTGGCGCTCAAGATATTAAATTTTTCATACTTCTGTACAACTATTGACGGCTTCGTAGCCTAGTTGGTGGTACGCCTGCCTTCGAAGCACAAGGCCGCGGGTACGAATCCCGCCCAGGGCAAACATTCGTGTGATGAGCACTTGTGTTTGCCTTGTGTCTGGATGTTGTTTATCTTATAAGTATGTATTTTATCTATTTAGATACCTGGATGTTGCAATGTGCTCTTACGCGTGTAGAACTATGACTATTTAACTACATACATAATAACATCACGCTCATATCCCCGAAGAAGGGGTGAGCGAAGCTTTTGCATAACCGACGTTCATGTTTCTTAACAAGTTGCCAGCCTGTCATCTATCTGGCACTAAACCTAAAATCCCTTAGTCGCCTTCTGCGACAGACATGGGTTGGTCCGATTCGAATGCCGGATTCATAGAAAAAATAATGTCTGCTTTGGTTGAAAGCCCTTTAGGCTCCATATAATCACGTCATTGCAAAATTATACACTTTCAATTTTAGGACATGTCATGTTGCCATTAAAATTTCCAAGGAAGATACTAACACAATTGTGTGAAAAGTAAATATACGCGTTGATGGACCGAACAAAAACATGCCTAACAATATTTATACCTACTTTACCTAAAAATGCCGCGTGGTGACGGCAGAGTAGAATACATTTGTCACCAACCCCTACTCTTCCCGTGAGTGTCGTAAGAGGCAACTTAGAGACTACACATTGAACAGGGAACGGGCAGCAGCGCTCTCTGATACAGTAACCTTTTAATCTGCGATCTCCAACCCGCCTGCCAAGCGTGGAGTTTACGGCAAAACCCTCCACTTAAGTGGAGGAGGCTCATAGTCCAGCAGTGGACTGTAACGGGCCGTTGATGTTACCTAAAAAAATGTACCTAAATCATCTCTAATGTAAAATTTGTCGTGTAATCTGTCTGTGTACTTCCGCTAACTGCGGGCCGCTCTCAGATCTTCAACTAATTAAACTTTGTGGTCCACAGGGAGGGTCGGATGAGCCGCCTTGTTTATTCTAATACCTATATATATGCACAAGTTGCTATGTGAATATTAAGTCTTATGAAAATTAAAAGTAGTACCTATATCGCATTATGCCGTCTTTTACCTCCGAATTTGTCCCCGAAACGCATGAATCTTTTTGACTAAATCGAATATCGCCGTCAAAAGATTTGAGTTCATAATTCATAATAATTTATTGCAAGTCACAAAATTTTCACAAGGTGGTAGAACAAAGGTAAGTACATTGTGACACCCTGCTAGGGCACAGCAACATGCAGAGGACAATCAGTTGCCCATTTATACCTATTAAATCACAATAATTATGCATTAAAATATTAAATTTATAAAGTGACTAAATTAAACATAAATTAAATTATATAAGTAATATCAACAATAAAATAAGTATAAGAAATTCAATAAGTATAAAAAAAATAAAAAAAATACCCTAAGATTACATAAGAGTTTAAATTATAAGATTATATATTATAAGATTATAAATTTACATAAGAGTTTACCCTAAATTAGAGCGTTCAGGCTTAAGCCTTAGTTGATTACGCTGTATTTTTGAAGGTTGGTCGACTTCAAACACAACTTTAGAATTTCTTTGAAAGAAAGAAAGAAAAAAAGAATTATTCGCTCACAATATTAAGAAAACAAAAATAAAACCATTATACCTATTTGTTTGTATTTCTAGTATTTTTTTATATACATGTACCTTATTCGAGTAACAACCAATTTTCTCAAGCTATCAATCAATCCAAGCATAATTTATTTTCCATTACTCATTGGAAAGAGAGTGGAAAAACGATAATAAAAGTGTACGGAGAAGTGAATGTAAATATTTGGAAGAAAAATACACCGGATAGCGTACGCATATCACGCATATCACGCATTACGAAAAATATTTAGAAAAAGAATAGAATAGAATATACTTTATTGCACACAAGAGATATACAGAAAAAATAAATAGCAGTTTAAATAATAGTGTACAGATAGGTGGCCTTATTGCTAAGGTAGCCATTTCTTCCAGGCAACTTTCCAGGAAAAAGAAAAGTATTTGGTCTGTTGAGAAGTTAATACAAAAGGTTGCACTCGTACATACCTACACGTATATAGGTAGGAACAAGAATTCAAAATTGAACGGCCATTTTAATTTTCGGCAGAAACTGCACGAAAGCAGTGATGATGGATTGGTCTATATACTATATTAAATGCAATGTTATATACTATACATATACACACACACTACATCATGCTCATACATATACCGGATTATTTTTCTGTTATCTCGTCTGTATGGGAGTGTCCGAATATTGTGTATTCACATATTTACCTACAAATAAAAAGCCATTACGATTCTGATCGCCTCGATGACACAATACAAATGTAATAAAATAACTTTACCTCGATTGAAAATCTGCACAAATAAAATTGTATAATAATGCAATTTTGACTTTATACTAAAGCTTTGTTAGAAAAGTAAATTTATTATTTAAATAAACCTATTGATTTTAATTACACCCTAAAAATATAACGTACTCGTAGAATGTAAAAAATAATGAGAATAACCTCTCTATTTATCTTTGAATATTACTTTGCTTACATTTTGTTTTAAAATAATTGGTAAATTTAAATAAACCAAGTATTGAAATGAAACTTAAAAATGCTATTGGCCCCGATTCACACTGTCACGCTCTAATCCTTAATTTAAGTTAGTCTCAAGGACGTTTAAACAGGTAAGTCTGTCCTTTTTACCTTTTAAAGATTGAATAGGGACAGGAGATGGCCATCCTAATATTAGAGCTGTCAAACATCGAATACGAACCTTATGGCCGTGTCGATTGCACAATTTTAGAGCACTTAAAACATGCGACTTAAAAATCTTTTAAACTGACAGCTATGCCCCCTTATTTTAA
This sequence comes from Carpatolechia fugitivella, assembly GCA_951230895.1. Lineage (NCBI taxonomy): Eukaryota > Metazoa > Arthropoda > Insecta > Lepidoptera > Gelechiidae > Carpatolechia > Carpatolechia fugitivella. The sequence goes on along the minus strand of OX579669.1, from coordinate 8,075,709 downwards.
GTTATCATTCGTTCAAATTAATATCATTCGTTCATTACCTCTCTTTCATTGGTCATAAAAACGAAAAGGATAGCTGGATTTTTAAATTTGAATTAGAGCATGACATCCCGAATCCAGTCCTCTTTTACAAAATAGTTTTAAAAAAATTCCACATAAAAGTCAAGTCAACAGCCAGCGGCTAAAATGAATTCATCAAAAAATAAATTAGCACAGTCTTTTCACAATAAAAGAATAAAATTCATAGTAATATTTAGTCTTCGGAAGTCTTACAAAAGGGTGGTATTCTACGTGGAGGCTTGAAAGGGGAAATTTGACAGGTGAAGGACACAAAGAATGAGGGACGAGACGTTAATTTCAGAATAAAAGATGGTAATTTCCCGAAACGGCAGTTTTTCTATAGCTTTTTCATTCGAAACGAGCGAGATCCCCGGACGACGATGGTTTGTTTTTTTGACTGAACGCTATTCATTTGTTTTTGTTCTAAGAAATGTGAAATTTATGATAATATTTTTTTTTTCATATTTCTTTGGGAAGTTAGTATGTAATTTTTTTAATGACCTATTATAGTTGATAAGTAAGTAGGCTATAAAATAGACTTAAAGTAGACGTAAATAGTGTCTTTCTGAAAATTATATAAGTTTCGTTTTTCTGTAGGCCTAAGGTTTTCTATAAAACATTGCTACATTTGTTTAATACGAATAGTGACGAAACTACGTTTCTAATTCTAATTTTCCAAATCTATTTTTACTAAAAATGAATTATAGCTAGGTCGATTTAACGCCCCCAAAACCCCCTATATGCTAAATTTCATCGAAATCGGAGCAGCCGTTTCTGAGATTCATATTACATAAAAGTATTAGATAGGTTGTGGGTTGAAAACGATCGTAAATAACAAGATCATGAAAGTATTTTATATTTTACTTATATCCCTAGATGGACAGAGAAAAACCCTAAAAGAATATTAGACATTGGTTCAACAACAATTTACATCCATTGTAATGTATCACAATGCAAAACGAGAAAAGGTATTCTGACGAGAAACAAAAAACAAGGTAAGTGTAAGTTCTCTGTAAAATGGGTTGCTATCGTATGCTTTTGTTTTGTTTCTCATGATTTAAATAAGCATTCATTACCCAAGAAAAAAATATTATGGTTATTTTTTTATTGAAATGTCAAACAAAACTGTTTTTTTTTTTTTTTAATTATGGCACTAGTTGGACTTTGTGCCAGTGTCAAGTTTTATAAAAGGTAGGGAAACTAAAAAAACGGTAAAAAAAAAGAGCTCAACAAAGTTGAAAGTTAGGTAAAATTATTATACATATCTACATCAAAAATAAATAAAAAATTAAATAACTCCCTATATAATATAACACTACGTACACAGATACAATTTATAATACTTAAGCAAAAAATAAACTACAGCATTAAAGATATTTATTGTCTGTGTGTCTGCCAAACGATGAACTTCAATCTTGAGTTTTTTTCCTAATGAACTGTTACTTGTTACCAAAGACTTCTGACGCGCGTCGCATAGCGATCGTCTTTTATTTCCTCTGAGCTTGTTAATGATCTTTGAGCTGTCAATTTCATATTTTTTATCTTGTTTTATATTCCGTGTTTCTGCCCATATCTACCCGTATGTCCAGCCCATCGTGAGTTAGTGATAAAAAAAAGTTATTCTCATATCAAAAATCTTCACTAATCATGCTGCTAATACATTTGACAGCTACTTGCTACTTGTAGAGTTAAGTTGACAGATTAAGCTCGCGGCTGTACTAGCGCAAACAATATCTACTTATTTATTTCCTTGATCTTACCTCTACCCTGTCCTGTCTTTTCCAAATTATTCCGTTGATATTATAATTGTTTAAGCGCGTTTAGTTTCCCAAACTTGACACTGGCACAAAGTTAATCTAGTGCCATAACAAAAAAAAAGTATAAATAAGCCTACGGAACCTTAAAAAACCTTAGTATTCTTACAGAGCTCCGGTCCATTTCCTTATTGTATGGGATTGTATGATTTCTATATCCATTCATCATGGCTGTCAGATGGGTTTCAGTTCATGGCTCGATGAATACATTACGGGCTTTGTTGGTAAAAATATGGTGGGATTACAATATTTGCGGATACAAAATGGATACAAACATATGTGGGCTAATATTTTCAAAGTGAGCCAAGCGTCGGTGGTCTAGTGGTTAGGTTAGGTTAGACGCGGGTTCGATCCCCACCACGTACCAATGTGTTTTCGAATTTTGAATTCATATTTCGTTTACGGTGAAGGAAAACATCGTGATGAAACGTACACACTCCTGCGAAAATCAAAGGTTGTGTGTGAAGTCGACTAACCCGCACTGGGCCAGCGTGGTCGACTAAGGCCTAATCGCCCTAATTCAGGGTAGGCTTGAGCCCCTCGGTGGGGGACGTATATGAGCTGTTGATGAGCAAAGCTTATGTCCTATTAACACGAAAAAAAAAACTTTTTATCAAACAGTAACAGTTGCTACTATTATTTCTTCTGTGACAGTACTCATAATAAAATAGCGTCCGAGTCGGGTGGTTGATTTTTCGACGCGCATTATGGATATTCCGGGTTCGAATCCCGGTGGGGATTCCGTCAAGCAAAAGTCCTTCTCTAGTCGTTACACGAGCCAAGTCAGTGGCCTTTGGTGGCTCTATAACACTGACACTAGGGTGTGTGAGGTCGGTTGATGACCTTACAACTCTCACTCAGACTATCGTTAAGAAACTAAACTTGCAAGTACTTACTGAATGAGAATGAGTTAGTCATTCCTAAAACCGTTCGGTCACTTCATTTCCTTTTCTGAACGAAGCTACTTTTTCTCCCACTTCTGATCCGCTGTGACGGAAACATCGTGACGTCAGCAATTTGTTCGGCTGACGGGTGCTAGTTCCAGTCGCCGAGATTTATTTGCAGTAAAATGGCGGGAAATGCGCATAATCAGACATTGTCTTCAGCGTGCTAGCAGAATAACGCAAGACCCTCGAGTGGTAGGTAAGCCCATGAAACTGATCGACTTTTGTTCCACAACATTTTTAATGACAAGAGAAAGTAAAACCAAAAAATTGCGAATTTAAGACGACTTTTGGCTAATATTATGATTATTTATTACGATGATCTGTCATCTGATTGGTAACCGATTGGCCAGAAGGCCAAATTGTTACGCTTGCCGTGCAGTCAACAGCACTCAAACTATTCTCTGTCACAGTAGCAAGCGTAAATAGTGGTGGCAGAACTTCAACGCTTCGCCAGGGCCATACATTGAACAGACAAATTGCATGTGTCAGTGCCTTGAGAGCTATGTAGGTTTCTCTGGCAACACCATGTCACCGACGTATTTAATCGCTGCTGAGTGTTGGTTGGTGAAAAATTGAATTGAATATATTATATTATTGAAAAAATAATAATCGCATGCGAGAGCATGAGAAAGAGATTTGGTGAGGACGTGTATGAATAAGATAATAAATAACATAACCAAACCAACCAACCAAAATCCAATCCATTATTATCTATTTAAAACGGAAACATTCACTAAAACGCTATGATGGAAGGTATTATGAATACTTGATGCCTCCGACTGCTATTTGTGAACACTATCAACCACGATCATCAAAACAAAACAAAAAAAAAACAACTTTCTCGCATCTTTTGAGTTCATTTATGTATTTAGTTTGAAAGTTTTAAATTTTTCACGCAGTCGGGTTTTCTTTTTATTTTTTTTTTTTTACTATAATAATATTAATAACGACGTAGGCTTGCCATAGTAACTAAAGCTTTCAATCCTGATAAATCTACCGGCAGTCCGTTCATAAAATGTCGACATGTCGTCTTTTCTTCGAGGCTTAAATGAAATCGATGGTTGGTATCGATCTAGGGCATACGGTCGACGTTTATGCATTGAGGAATCTTATAGTGTTAATTAGGTAAGAGAAGAAAGAGTATCGGTGGTGTAGTGACTGGCTGCTGTCTTCCGTTCGGGAGACGCGGGTTCGATCCCCACCTCGTGTTTTCACCAATGTGTTTTCAAATTACAAATTTACTCTTCAAATCAAATCAACGGCCCGTTACTGTCCACTGCTGGACTATGAGCCTCCTCCACTTAAGTGGAGGGTTTTGCCATAATCTCCACGCTTGGCAGGCGGGTTGGAGATCGCAGATTAAAAGGTTACTGTATCAGAGAGCGCTGCTGCCCGTTTCCTGTTCAATGTGTGGTCCCTAAGTCGCCTCTTACGACACCCACGGGAAGAGTAGGGATTGGTGACAAATGTATTCAACTCTGCCGTCACCACACGGCAATTTACTCTTACGGTGTGAAGGAAAACAACGTTAAGAATCCTGCATAACGAATACGAAAAAATTCGAAGTTTATGTGTGAAGTCGTCAACCCGCATTGGGCCAGAGCGTGTCGACTAATAGCCTGAATAATTCAGACTAGGTTCGAGCCACTCGGTGGGGACGTAACTATGTGAGCTGTTGATTATGAATAAGGTAAGGATTCTGAGCTTCGGTGTTTTATTTTTTGCTTCTTTTTTTTGCTTCTGTTTTATGTAGGTACTCCTAATATTACGATAGAAGAAAATATCTCAAGGAAATTTGTTTGATTAACAAGTAAACCGAACAATTTTATTTATGTTCTACAACTTTACGAAAGTTCCCTTTCAATTCCTACAAAAGTTTCCCTTTTAAAATTTTTATACAAAAACCCGATCACTATTACTGAACAGCTTGTATAAAAATTACATTTTTGAAATTTTTGAAAAATTCTGTTTAAAAAAAGAAACAGATAGGCGGTTTTGTGTTAGCTGACACTTACAGAAATAAATTGTAGTTATACGTGTGGGGTCGGCAGATGAAATAAAGTGTTTTTTTTTTTTTTTATTAAAGAATCCTACCAATCGTTCCATTTCTTACTGACTAATCATCCGTCACTTTGACATTTACTTGACAATTTGGTGGTGTTGCCATTTAAAAGCTGACAAAATAAAAAATAAACATGCAAAATCTCACCTTAAATCTAACTTTTCCCATAAACTTTCCAAACCAAAAATTTTCTTCATACACTTTTTTATCAATTAAAGTATGTACGCAAGAGAACAAAATATAACTGAAATAAACTTGTATTTAAAAAAACTTAGGTCAGAAATCAATAGATTTCTGAATTATTTTTTATCACTTCTGTTATTTGTGTATAGTTACCAGCGTATAGTATAATGAAATGAAAATTGTTTTATTCCGACAAAAATATCAGGCATTTCACACAAAGAGCCCGCCAAACTGCACAGCAGTTTGTTGGCGGAGACACGATACTCTCAATATACATAGGTACATACATGCCAAGTTATACTATCTATATGAATCTATTACATAGTTTAGTTGTATAGTGTTATTTTAATGGACTTTAGACAATAACAATTGTTGAATTTTTCGCTTGAATGCATACTTTGACACTAGTATAGGTACTTATCTAGTAATTCTATAGTTTCAAGGTTATCATTTGTATTATAACTCGTGAATAACTTTTAATAACTGCTGTACAAATAACGCCATGCCATTTTAAATAAATATTATACTATCTTTTTTCGCTTTATATGGTAAAAAAAAAAATAGCAGCAGAATTTCTCTTATTTTTAAACGGTTTTAAATTCTTTTGTTGGCCAGCTCGGTTGTAAATAAGTTAGACACCACGCTGTTGTAACAGGCAACCGTCTAGGATAAGCAGGCCGGTGCGAATATGAACTATGTTCAAAGGGTTCCGTAGTGAAAAACTAGCACCGGATATAAAATATGAAGAAACCAAAGTAATCTCGAAAGAGAATCTAAAAAATTAATACTAGCAGGATTTTTTAAAATTTCTTTAATGAATTTATGGCAAGTCTGTACGTTAACATTTAGGTAGAACCACAACTAATAATTTAAATTTAAATGTAAAAAATGCAAAATGCCAATGCCAATGTACATTATTGTAAAAATATCTTATGTGTTAATCCAGGGTACAAACTATCTTCATTACAAATTTCATCCAAATCAGTTTAGTACTTTAGGCGTGAAATAAAAAACGCCGCGGTACAGAATAAATAATAGTAGTTACCAATGGAGCCAGGTGGTCTACTGGCTAGGGCCGCTGTCTCCCGCCCGGGAGACGCGAGTTTGATCCCCACCACGTACCAATGTGTTTTTGAATTTCGAATCCATATGTACGTTTATTCGACGCTCTTACGGTGAAGGAAAACATCGTGATGAAACCTGCACACTCCTGCGAAGAAATTCAAAGGTTGAGTGTTAAGTCAACCAACCCGCACTGGGCCAGCATGATCGATTGAAGCCTAATCGCCCTAACTCAGGGTAGGCTCGAGCCCCTCGGTGGAGACGTATATGAGCTTTTAATGATGGAGGTTTAGCATTACGTGTATCCTGGAGTTGCTTACAATATCCTCATGGGACAATTGAGACCTTTTTGGTACGGTACCCTAATACGTCGTAACGCTGTGTTGGACAGTTGAAATGCAATTTCTATTTTTGAAACGTTTTTATTCGTTAAAATTTGAACATGGGATTGATATGAAGCCTAAAAATGTCAGTTTGAATTCGTTGCTGAAAAATTGAAAAGGTTGTTTTTTTGCTATTGGAGGAAGTTTGCCGAAACGCATGTAACAGGGGTTTGATATTTGTATCAATAAGACTCGAAAACAATGAATTACGTTTTTTAAAAAATCCGCATTTTTCGTGTAGCTTTAGCTATAATAGGGGATCGGACTGTTCCTAAACTTACCATATTTTAAGAATTATTTTTAAAATATAGATTAATAGCAGACAATTCGCGAAAAAAAACAGAATCGGTTGAAAAACGAATTTACAGTAATTTTTTAAAGTTTTAATATGTCTGTCTCTTTCAAAAACGTTTTTTTGTATGGAGATTATATGGCGTTACTAACAAATGACGTCATAAGTAGGTATGTGCCTCTCTGTCTAATCTTGAATTTCAAACCTTTATAACTCGGTCAATTTTAAAGTGTTCGATAGCAGAAACTAAGAAGTTTGGATTTATAAAATAATAAAAACTAGTCCGATCCCCTATTACAAGGTAGAACCGTATGTAAATGAATTTACTTTGAAATGTTTCAGTGGATTTCACTGAATATTTTATGACCTGTTTATGTCATATTTACACAGATTCTGTTGGATTCGCCAAAGGTTTTGGATTTAAACTTAAAAGTTAAATGAACTTGAAAAGTTGCGTTGCGTCATCGTTGGTGTTTGTAAATTAAACAGAAATATTTTATAGAATAAAATATTATCTATATTATTTTTTATTTTATCTAAAGGTCCCTGGTTCGATCCCGGGTTTCGGCACCAAATTCTGTTTGTAAATTAAACAGAAATATTTTATAGAATATTTTTATTGCAGCACACAGCGCTGTAGGTTAATGACGTAGAGAAAAAGAGAGAGGGGCGGGACGGGAAAATGTTGCCAAGACATAAAATAAATCTACATTTGTATGTTTTTTAAACAGTTGGTTTGAATGATCTCTGTGTACAGTAATTGTTAGGTATGTAACATATGCGAATAAATATTTCAAGTTTAAGATTGAGTGTAAATAAATGAAATTAAAGAAAGACCACGCTTTAAAGGTACAGACCAAAAGTTATAAGAAGTTTTCATCTAGACAGAAAATAAGACACTGTATAATATTAATATTAAAACCACTATTGTAATGAATCAATTTGGAAATAAATAACATTTTTTTTTTCTTTTTTAAATAGAATTCTCAATGGCTACGATGCAAATAGTCAAAAGATGGACTTGGATGTTTTCGGTGACTCTTTTTACAAATTTAAATGCAGAATTGTTAAATATTTTGAAATTAAAAATTAAAATTAATTATATATTAATTAATTAATTTAATGTAACTTAATTAACTTAATGTCTACTGTTAATCTTTGGGAAAAGCTATGTATACCTTAATTGTCTTAAACATCAGCCGTAATACCATAAGAATGTATCCCTAGTTATAGTTGTAATGTTTAAGATGTGGTTGTACTATTTGGATAAATAAATAAATAATTTGTTTTAATAGACCGTTAAAAAGAACAAAAAATATTTAAATAGAATATGAAAAAAGGCGTTATCAGAAAAATAACTAAAACATTAAACAATTTATAACATTATAATTAAATAATAATTTCTACGAAGTTATAAAACTAAAACAATTATAACTGTTATCATCTTCGCTTGCATTGTTTTATAGGCACCGCCTCACCACCAGCGCGCCGCCGCGCCGCCACCCACACATAGAACACATGCATTGTATTTTTAATTAATCTATCACAAAAGATAATCTGTGTAGAAAGATAAAATAATATTTTTATCACAAGAATGATAACTCAGCAAAAGCAACTTGATCCTTTCCACGAACAACGTCACAGGTAGCGAATGCATTATCTACTAATGACGTCACTGATAGAAAGTTCAACCCTTTTCGTAAGTATAATAAAAAGGAAGTGTATGAAGAAGATTTAGTACTTAAAGTAGGATTTTTAATTGAACGGAGTAATTTGACATTAGACAGAAAAATAATGTTGCCAGCTCCATAATCTTAGTGATGTTTTCAGTTCAATTCTAACTCAAGTGAGTTGAATCATTCACACTATTAAATATAAAAAAATGCTTGTTACCCCAGCCTATAAACATAGACTTCGTCTACATATCATGCAGTTCGCAATAGTTGGAATCCATCAGAATTGGTGAGTTGGTTTTAGTATTACTGGTAACAACAGTCAGGCTTTTTATGTAGGTAGGTAATAAAAGTAATTAGTGTTTTTTTTATATTTCTAAGAGATAACTTGCAGCTGCGACACAAACGAATGACTCATCCATACAACTAATTTCCTATTGGATGACGGGAGAAGCGTCTATTTTTTTATTATTATTACTTTCCTATTGTTCGTCATTCGGCTTCTTACCTCCGGTCTGAGTGTTCGAATGTTTCTCTTGCCTTTGCATTTCATCGTTGAACTTTTCGTTAAGTTTTTCGTTAAGTTTTTTGTTAAGTTTTTGGTGAAGTTTTTTTTTGTTTTTGTTATTTCGTTGTTGTTTATAAAACTGTTATGGATCCTGGCCCAGGGACCTCAAGTAATGACAATTTCATGTCTCCGAGAAAAAAGAGACCAAAGCGTGCTTTAAGTATGACTGAAAAAGTCATGGTGCGCAATGCTTATAAGTACGTAGTCCAAGAGCAATCTTCTCTGTTGGAATCTCCAAATATTCAAAACTGTGCTATTAAAACTGCTGAAATACTGGGAATCACTGCAAGCACTGTATTCAAGGTTCTTAAAGAATATAAAGAAAACAAAGAATAACTTGTTACTAGTAAATTGTTGCTTTGTGAAACGTGGCCCAGATGAGTGATTGAATCATATCTTTTTAGCACAACACTATATTTTTTTCTCAAAAAAGCGGCAACCCACCATATTATGTCAGATTACTCCGTTCAATTAAAAATCCTACTTTAGTGATTTTCCCGCTTACCTGTCAAGACCTCCAATACCAAAATGAAGAACGAAAATTTTGTCAGTTCCTTAGTAAAGAAGCAATGAAAGCTGAAATTGTCAAGGCAACGCCGCATTCAGTGTTAACAAGCCAGAAACCGAAGAATGGAGCTGTGTTTAAAGAAAGTCCTTAAAGCGAAGGAATTGGAACTACATATTCTAGAAACAGAACATGATGTCGAATCATCGTAAGTTTTTTTTTTATTATTTTTTACCTTTAACTTTTGTCAATTCAATGTCGAAAAGAAAGTTTTTCTAACTGAGATAATATCTAAAACCATCAACCTCGAACCTTTTTCGTGGTGCATGATGATATTTTTTGTTCAAAAATACTTCCCAAATAGTGATGGTTCACTGTGGTGTTTTTGGCGGATAAAACTTTTTGTTTTTATTACTACAGGCCAAAACTTCAAATCTGCGAAAAGCAAAGCCGTATTCAACGTTTTTATCCAAAAAACTTAGTATGGAGATGCAAATGGAGAATGCTTTAGTACCTGAAAACTTGATCCAAGAAAATTGGGAAAGAATACCGTTAGTATAATTTATTTTTCTTCTATCATCAAAATTTTTTTTTCTGCTCTGAGTGGTATTTTAAGTCTATTAGTAATATTATTTTAAATTAATGCATTTTTATTAGTTTTTCTTATTTAATTTGGTATTGATTTAATATTTCTTGTTACAGACTACAAGTACAAGTCTGCGAGGAGCCCCCAATGTGGAACAGCACATTTTTCTATAATTACCGAGATGTCGACAGTGGTGTCAATTCCCGCAGCGAAACTTAAGTCTTGTCACCTTCTTGTCACTTTCTGACCAACGACCATGAAAAAGGACGGGAGATCTTCGGCTCTTTTGAACGTAAAATTTTATGTCACAAACGTCAAGATCCTAAAACAAGCCGTTTAAAATTACATGGCACACGTCAAAACTTGACATTTGCACTATAAAATTTGGCGCTCATAATGGTTGACAATCTCCTGTCCTTCTTCATTGTCGTGAGTCAGAAAGTGACAGGACTATGATTAAATTAAAATTTAAGTTTCGCTGCGGGAATTGACACCAGTATGAGCATCTGCGACAATCTGAGAATAATGTAAGGTTTTTCTCCATCTTAGCAATGTTTTTAATTATATTTTCTTCTACAAAATTTGTTTCTCTATTTCTTGTCATTTCTTATAAATGTTACTATTATTTTTATTCATTCCATAATTTAAATATTTTTTATCTACAGAGCCAAATCCCACGTGCGTGCAAATCGCCAGATAACGTCTTTTATCGGAAGGAAAAAGAAAGGCCTGATATAATGTAGGATGTATACACAGTGAAATTTACATCGTTTTGTTCCCGCCGTGTAGTGACAGTACTCGTCAAACTGAACAACTTTTCGCGAAAAAAAAAATTTGGTCTCTATACAAAGTGAGACTCCCGACCGACTTATTTTGTATGGAGAGCACAAAAATTGTTTTGTCGCAGGAACTTTTTTTTTCGTGAAAAGTTGTTCAGTTTGACGGGTACTATCACTACACGGCCGGAACAAAACGATGTAAATTTCATGCTGCATAAGTTTTTGATTAGCGTAATTCTACTAATACTAATTCTACCAAAGGGGAAATATAGCCGGCGCGGGCGGCGGCGCGGACTTGCGGGGGAGCAGAAGGCTCAGAGAGTTTATGACAATAGCCTAGGGGCGCTCTCAGACGGGTCAAATCAAATCAAATCAACGGCCCGTTACAGTCTACTGCTGGACTATGAGCCTCCTCCACTTAAGTGGAAGGCTTTGCCATAATCTCCACGCTTGGCAGGCGGGTTGGAGATCGCAGATTAAAAGGTTACTGTATCAGAGAGCGCTGCTGCCCGTTCCCTGTTCAATGTGTAGACCCTAAGTCGCCTCTTACGACACCCACGGGAAGAGTAGGGGTTGGTGACAAATGTATTCTACACTGCCGTCACCATACGGCAACGGGTACGGACCTCAAAAAAATGAGTCTGAGAAATATGGCCCAGACGAGGCCTTCCTGAGTAACACGTTGTTCCGCGTCCCCACCGGCGGCGGCGTACGACATCTCGGACGCGCGTTCTACATCTCCTAGCAGAAACATCACACAAGTATTTTCAGAATTTTCGTCTCTAATAGGGAAAAAGTGGGGTTGAAATAAGTATGCATCTCCGTCGTTTTAATAAAAAACCGCAGACGATGAAGTCACGGCCGGAATGCTAGTGTAATTTAATCATTTATGATATTGTTAGTTAGTTCTTAGTCAGCCATGAACTTCCACTAGTCGAACTCCAGAAACTGACGATTCGAGCTTCGTTTGTTGTTCAAGTCTAACCGGAAACATTGTTGAACTTAAGTTGTATGTCTTAAGCAAATCAAAGCTACACAGAACTCTGTCAAAGTAACTGGAACGTTGAAAGGCAAAGCAGTGCTGTGGGCGAACGTAACTAGTTAATTTTCTCCAACACGCTCGAAAATGTGATCTAATGATCACAGTACGCAAAGTGACTCATTTTTGGACGAAACATTGCCACAGCGGCCAGCAAAGTAATTTCGTTTAGAAATGTCAATGTTGTTGAGTCTTTTTATAGCATACTCGTCCTAAATTCAAATTTTGTGTGAATCGTACACGGATAGTAGTAATTTTAATTGGCTGTATGCTCTGTATGACGTACTGGCACAAAACAAAAAAAATGCGTAATATGGCGCTTTGTAATTTTTGTCGCTCGTTTTTTATCGTATTATTTTATTTTATGACTATTTTTTTAAGATGGAGTTAACTAAAAATTTAATTAGGGAAATATTATAACAATGAATGGTTCAAGAAGTCGAAGTAGAGATTAAAGTGATACAGATTAGAACTTATAAGGTACCGAGTTAAGCTACTCTCACGAGGTGAACGATAGCATCGCTAACATCTTCTGATTTATTTCGTTTGTAACGTTTGTATCGCTGACGTAGCTTAGCTTGGTAGTTTATTTTTTATTTTATTTTATTTATTTATGATACAAAAAATGCATACAATTTAAATAAAAGCATCATTAAACCATTGTAGGTTTGTCTTGATGCCAGATTCGCTTGACGTTGTCAAACTATACAATAACGTAATGTATACAGTAATGTGATAAAATATACATTTCAAATTAAGATCGCGCACTATTCCCCTTGTCGCAGAAAGAAAAAGACACTATAGCTAAGACACGTTGTGAACCGAAGTATGTAAAGAGGTGAAACGATGCTCGCCCGGCTCGCTTGTTCGCTTGCCCGCTGGCGGTGTGACCTGCGCTTTAAGAACTATCTACGAGTACCTACGTAAGTATAAAAAAAAACAGTATTTTATTTATTTAATGCTGCAAGTCCGCGCCTGCTATATTACCACCCTGGTAGAAATAGCGATTAGGTCCATAAAAAAACATTAATGCTAGTATGAAGATAGTTCGACTCTTCAACACCTCTCCGTCAGAAATGAGCTCCACCGACCTGTTCTGATCGAAGGTGAAGGCATGGTGATGATGTTTTGGCGGGAAACCACCCAACCAATCACATGACGTTACATTTAGTTTGCATAACCTTCGGTAAGGTGGCGCCACCGTCAACTTTCATTCATTTGTTGATGAATCTCCACTGACATCTGTCAAACGATTATTGATAAAGCCCAAGTCACACAGAGCCGTGCCGGGGGCGGTCCGGGGCTGGGAAAGCGAGACGGTGCTATGGCGCGGCATAACGCCGTCCCGCTTGTCCCGGCCCCGGACCGCGCCGCTCCCGCTCTGTGTGACTTGGGCTTAAACCGCCAGGAGGCGCCATTTATATCTGTTAAATAGCCAGGGCAACACCACAATCAGCTGTCAAATGCTCAAAATAACGTGTTTTGAAAGATAGAAACAAAAATAATCATGACACTAATTTATATTACAATATATTATTTTAATATTTTATTACATTTTGCACACAAGGTCGGTAACGCATAAAAATAATGATAAATTTGATCTAAGATATTGACAAAAAAATTTACAGGTTTCATTCATCGTCTTCAAAAACAACACCCCAGGAATAATGAATGATTTCTTCTTCTTTTTCTTTCTTAATCACATCAACGTGATGCGTTTGCGCACTGAGAACAAAAAAACTAGTTGAAAAAATAACGTTACAGTATAAATCGATAAAAATAATGATAAAAGAAATATTTTAATAATATTATCAAATACAAGGGATGTCTAGTGCACATTAAACAAATCACTCTCTTTGATGATGATAATATCAAACAAGTGGGCAATTCATAAAAATAAACTTACATATTTTTTAAATTTTCTGATTTATTCGCGCACTCCTTTACCTGCATGGATGATACAACTTTTTCTTTTGATCTGAAATAAGAACACAATAATGAATTGTGATACGAAATACATTTTATATTTTCATATTAAAAAAATTAAACCAAACGATCAAAAAATATATATTTACAGTTCTTGTAAATATACTCAAACATAAGAAAAGAAAAATGTTAACAAGCTTACAGTTTTTTACAGTTGTCTAGGGATGTAAGTGTCTCGTTTTCACGTTGTTTCGTCTGAACATTTTTGCGATTGATCTTCTTTTTCTGATTGTTTTTTACATAATTTTGTATTTCAAGTCTGAATACAATTCACGAATAGTTTAGTAAAATATTAAATAATAAATTTATTGACAAAAAAGAACATCAAATAAAAAAAAACTTTTGTAAAAGCCAAACGCTAATACAATAATAACTTTGGCTGATAACAAGTTAAAGCACGTGCGGCTGGACACTTTTACCTTTAAAGCGGCCTTACCTCTACAATCCTAAATTCTAAATTATGCTATTATTATTATTTATATTTTAGCAACCCTGCTCCTGGTGGTATCATTATAATTATTGTGATTGTAATTTTGAATGCATGATGTAATTTAGTTTATGTGCTTACCGTTAAATTTGCAATGCCCTACCCTGGTAGGGCCCTGGTAGGACCCTGGTCCATATAATGTACTGGATATTCACTTAAGACCTTGTTGTATTACTATATGGAAGCAATAAAATCTTTTGAATTTGAATTTGAATTTAAGTTATACGAGATTGTCCGTTCAGCTGTATGAACTGTCTACTGTACCAAAAATTAATTTTTCATCGTCGTCAACATTGCACCAAATAAAAACAAGATTAAAATAAACAAATGACTGCTAGAACAGCTAGCAGTTAAAGTTAGTTTTTTTTTAATCCAGCTATCCTTTTTGTTTTTATGACTAATGAAAGAAAAGTCATGAATTCAGATGAACAAATGATATTATTTTGAATGAATGATAACCTAAAACAAGGGCATAGCTGTCAGATTGAAAGATTTTTAAGTCGCATGTTTTAAGTGCTCTCTAAAATTGTGCAATCGACGCGTTCATAGGGTTAAAATTCGATGTTTGACAGCTCTAATATTAGATTGACTATCTCCTGTCTCTTTTTAATAATTTTTTTCATTTTTAATCAAAGGTGAAAAGGACAGGTGAACTTAAATTAAGGATTGAAGCGTGACTGTGTGAATCGATTTTTAATTAGCATTAATTTTGTAATATTTTAATTTTTTTATTTAAAAAAGGAAACGCATAAGATGCCGACTGTGGAGTTTCTTCAGTGAGCTTTTCTCCACAGATTCCGCCATTGTGTTAGTGAACTCACCCAAAAAAAATTAATGACGTATCTAAGTGATGTAATAACATCCTATGGAAATAAATTATTTTGACTTTGACTTTGAATCGCTACTATAATTGTATATTACTACATATTTAAGAGCAATCTAATTCCTACATAAATATTTATTGAAGAAAATTTCAATTGTTTGCCGTGGCAATAGGTTTGCATTTTTTCAGCGAAATGTTCATGTTCATTTTAGAGCTTGCATATATTGTAAGGAATTTAAATAAACATACTTACCAAGGGAGACTTTAGCCTTATTACGATGTATTTTCGGACCTATGTTATAGGCTCATAATTTTGTGTCACGTCACACGTGAATGTCGTTTCCGTCACGTCTGAGGTCCCGGGTGCGCTAGACCGGATGATCCTAAGTGGGTGACAATTACGTGACCTAGATCTTTTGAACACTAACAATTTCTTAAAGAATTTTCTGAGCTAGTATGGTTGGCTATGTGCGAAATGTAACATTTACGTATACATACAGGGTGTCTTACGGCTATGTCACATCATGCGCTACTTACCTTCTTACTTATGTACTTTAAATATTGTAGTTGAGAATTTTTACTGAAATAATATTTCAACCTATTTTTTTAAAATTAATTTACTTGTGGTTAAGAACTGTTTGAAACGAATAAGTCACCTAAATCGGAAATCTCACTGACCGCTTGCTTGTTTGTTTAAAAAAAAAAGTGCAGTGACGTCACATACCAAACCCAAATAATGCAATTTATAAAACAAATATCTCTGTAACTAATTGCCGCATGACTGCACACATTTTAAAAATTCAATTAACGATGAGCTAATAAATCTAGACAGGCTAATTTTCTTTCGTTTATGAAAAAAGGCAAGATTTTAAAAGTGTTCATTTGATTTTGATTTAATGTACCTGTCGATGGTCAATAATGTATAAGCGTTCAGATAAGATAAAAAGCGGTACCTAAATTTACCAACGGGCTTTTTCTAGGAAGTTTGAATTTTTACGATAAGGTAGGAAATCAATCAATCAATTAATCAGGCTATTACAGTCCACTGCTGGACGTAGGCCTCCCCAAGGGCACGCCAAAGCGCACGATCACCCGCTTTCCTCATTCAGCTACCACCAGCGACCTTCCTCAGGTCATCAGTCCACCTGGCAGGAGGGCGACCCACACTATGTTTTCCTACTAGATAGGAAATACATACAATCATTTCAATAATTTGCTTGCGCGTGCAGGGTAATAACTTAATTCTTAGAATCTTACAATTGCCAAAGATAAGAATTATGTTATTAGTCTTTGCATTTATTTTATTTACCACGTGTTAGTATAATAAAGAACAACCTTTTGGCCCTACCCGTGAAATTTAACAAATAAATTTATTTATTCATAAACAATTACAAAATTGTGTCCGAATTATAACATCAAATAAAAACAGCATAAACATAACAAAACAACAACAGGTACTTTTTCAATTTTTAAATGTCATTTGTTTTTCATGTCAATCTTCTTCTTTCAAATATTTATCTCTTTCTTTATCTTTTGTATTTTTATTTCTTTTTTTTTTTTTATGTCAGTCGAATGTATTTTTGAGTAACTATTTAGGACAGCTGTATAAAAACACACACTTTGAGAGCTGCGATATTTTGCTAATGTTTAAGTTTGAAACCACCAACTTCTCGGATACCAATCTTTCATAACCACTAGAACGATATAAACGAACTTTCATACGAAGTTCTTGTAGTTTTAGTTCTTGTTTCATGTATTTATCGACCGAAAGTCAAGCATACCATTTCGATATTTGAATTTGTTTCTTAGTAGCATGAGCTGTAAGTTAATAACTAACACTTTTTATAACATAAACCTAGGACAAAGACATGACAAATTGTCTGCTTGTTAAAAATACAGAGCCCGTATATTTTTTAAATCTTAAATATTATAGCCTATCAAATCAAATCAACGGCCCGTCACAGTCCACTGCTGGACCTACACTGAAGTGGAGGGTTTTGCCATAATCTCCACGCTTGGCAGGCGGGTTGGAGATCGCAGATTAAAAGGTTACTGTATCAGAGAGCGCTGCTGCCCGTTCCCTATTCAATGTGTAGTCCCTAAGTCGCCTCTTACGACACCCACGGGAAGAGTAGGGGTTGGTGACAAATGTATTCTACTCTGCCGTCACCACACGGCGTAAATATAGTATGTAATCTGAAATTCTGAAGGCTTCATAATCTCAGAGGGTACAACTTGAATGAATGAAACTATATTGCACACAAACAGAAACACACAGTAGTTACAACAGTAAAAATAGTACAACCGGCGGCTTTATTGCAATGGTAGATTTTTTTTCCAGGCAACCGAGATATTCTCGCGAACTTGGTACTTTTTTCCCTATTAATTTACCTTCTTTCATAAGTTTTATCTTCTCTATTAGTAAAAGGAAAATGTCTTAAGCAAACAGACGAAGCAGTTGCTAATCTTGCAATAAAGTAACGTGCTTTAAAGAACCTAGTCTTATAAATATTTCAAAAGGCGTATTTCCCTAAGCACTCGTGAGCTCTACTTTTAAGTTCAAAAAAACTTCAAAGCTGATAGAGGAGTCTTAAGAGAACTTCCACCCCTTTTTAGAATCTCAAGCCTCTTGCGAGATCATATGAACATTATTAACAATATTGGAAATAGTTTACAATCCACACACATCCAATCAAATCCATACATACACACACGCACACACCCACACATAGGTACATACATGTAGATACATTCATACGTCATGATGTTTACTTATAAATTTTACCTTTTATTTTAAAAACGTAGGGCTTGGCGATCCGTCCTTCACACAGGTTTTTACACGGACACCAGGTTCTTACATTTTTAAATTACTTTTACACTGTTATTAAAATTGAACTTTTAGTTTAAGTTTGAGAAACCCAATAAAAAACTTTATTATTATTAGGCTACTTTTTACCACGAGAAATACGTTTTTTCACACGGGGAAATTCAAAAATAAAGCGGGCGTGGCCGCTGGCAAGCCGCTAGTTGGTCGTAAAAACGAAAAAGATAGTTTTAGGATTTTAAAATAAGCATAACTAGGTGACTTGGGATACAAAAAAACACTCATTACAACATTAAAGTGATTATACAAAATCAAGATTATTACATCAAAGTAACACCTATGTTTCACAACTATCAGCAATAACATTTCATTTTGCAGAAGTTCTACACATTTCTACTGTGAAATAGAAAATATTTTAAGAAGTTTATATCATGTCCTCTTGAACTATGAAGCGTTCAACTCGCTCGTGTTACTTGTTAGATCGCAGGTCAACTTGCGCGGTCGCCTCGCGCAACAAACTTTGACACTATTTTATTCTTCTACAGTTTAAAACTCGGAGCTCGTAGAAAAGTGAAAAATTATTTTATTTGTACATAGGTATGTATAGATTGATTTCTCGGAAAAGAGTCTTACGATAAATATAATGTGTTAACTGTAATCACGGAATAAAGTCGTGACACAAAAAACATCTACAAAGTAGTCTTTAAAATTTTCTTAAATGATTCCGATTGATTGGTGATTACTACTAGTAAAAATACAATAAACTCTTTAAATTCTTTTTAACTCTTTTAATTATGAGTTGTGTTGAGCTTACCTTGATCGCACTGGAAGACGCAGCGTGGGCAGGGCAAACAATAAATAAAAATCTTCGGTGAGCTCTTCTCCACAGATTCCGCCATTGTGTTCACAGAGAACCTTTTTATAATACGGGGAATAGAGACTTCTCTTGGCGGTCAAAAGAAGCAACAAATTAAAAATAAGTCCAGTGCTTCCATCTGTGTTGCTCATATGGTCCAAATGTGTGTACAGTGCTCCACATGCATGCACTGGCTACTGTACATACCCCTATACGTACTCGTACTGCTAGTTCTAGTTAGGAAATTAAGATTTTTATTTAAATTTGCTTGAAATTACTTAAAAATTGCAAGCAAACAATAAATAAAAATCTTTAACAAAAGATATGACAGTAATAAATACAAATAATAACAAATAATAATAACATTTCTTTTATTGGAATGTTTACATTTTTAACATTTTCATAACATTTTTTTGCTTTATTTAAATATGAATTATTTTCAAAATAAAAATCTAAAATATTTTATTCGAATTAAGATTTTTACAAATCATTTTTCGACGTCAAAGCTATCATGGATGGCACGTTCACTAATACCAGTGTACGCCCTCTGTGGAGAAGAACGGCCAGAAGAAACTCCACAGGAAAGGAATTGTTACTTTAGTAATTTTCTTAATAATATATAAAGAATCATACATGAGTCATAATTACAATCTACTCCGCTGATTTGGAACAACAGTTGACCAGACATTTTTGTCATCTAAGTAATCATTTATAGTATCGCCTTAGAACATAAAATATTTTTAATTTTAGTTTTAAATTGGCTATCGGATAGATTTACAATATCATCTGGTATTTTATTATAGAAGCGAATACAGTTGAACGAATTGTGAAAAAAGGATAAATATGTTCTTAAACTCGGTAAATATTAAACTGATTATGATGATGATAATTTCCTACCTCCACTGTCCAAGCACCCAGGAACACAGCACTTTTTACTGGATACGGACATGATGCGTTTAAATTAAAAGTCTTATCTCGAATTTACACAGAAAACTTACAATATAAGGGTCGGGTCACACTTATCGCCGGCAATCGACGGTTTACCTATACAAAACGGGCGCAAAGTATGGAAATCCTTTCGCATCGACGCGGTAAAAGGATTTCCATACTTTTCGTGTGTTTTGTACAACACTAAACCAACTTAAGGCCGGAGGAGCAAGGGCTCAACTCAACTGACTTTTAAATAGAAGTAGCAAGAACAATATTTCACAAAGTTTTCACCATAAAACAAAGCTATTAATTCAACCTTTTATTTATGGCGTTTCGCTTTATTGAACTTGAAAACAGTGCACTTTTCTTGACAAACACAATCAAACTCGATTATGGCGGGCGGCAGTGTTGCCATACAATAGAGACTAAAAATCTGTACATCTCTCATGAAAATCCGTACGTACATGAAAAAAGTTAAAAACTCCGAAAGAAATATTTCTTATTTAAATCTATATAGATTTATTAAAGAAAGTAAAGAAATAATGCGTATTTTTCATACAAAATAACTTTTGTAAATTTTTGTTGTCATTCGAAATCAAACACTTCATTTAAACGAAACAAAGCTTCTTATCTTTATCTCTGTTTTTCTTAGTAAAACTCGACATCATGCTTTCTCTGTCTGTGGTAGTCAAACCTCATTTGCTACCCATCAATTCTATGTCTTAGGTGACTATATTTACAGAAAAATAAATAAAGAACTAAACATCTCTGACCTGAACAGATATGAAATTAAAAAGAAAATTACAACTTGGTTACTTAATTTAAACTATGATAAAACGGAGGATTTCATTACTTTTAATTCCTAAAACTTCCCAAATGTTCTTGTATTTAAAATAATCTGGTATACTTTGACACACTAATTCAATAACGCAATCACACTTCTCACAAAACACACACAACTCACGAACACGCATCATCCATACATACAACACACACACGCACACACAATCACATATACACACACACACACACACACATACACATTACACATACACTTATCTACTCGACTGGTCCCATGTAATTTTGTTATTTAATTCAATGATACACATTGTCCACTTGCCGCTACGACAACAATTATACACTAGGCAGTGTGTCTCAAGATACAGGTTTCCTAGTTTGAGAGACAGGGTTACATTTCAGCTACTAATCTGGCCACCTTTACTTTATTCTAAATTGTATCTAAATGTCTATTTACCTACTTGTCAATTTTATTGTAATATCAACCTGTACTCTCTGTATGGGTGGAAATAAATATTTTTATTGTTATATTATTATTATTAATATCGGCAAATCGGCAAAATTAACTACTACGAAAATAAAAATGAAATAAAGTAAATTAAAAAGTAAATTAATATTTTTAATAATAGCTGATGAATGGTTATGCGTGTAGCTTACTACAATAATGAAATATCGATAAAAAGAAAATCCGTACACATATCCGCACGCAACTTTTATCCGTACAGAATGCTCATTTTCCGTACGTGTACGGATAAATCCGTACATATGGCAACACTGGCGGGCGGGCGGGCGCGGTAAGTGTTGCTGTTAGTAGGAGATTGTTTTTCTACTACATAGGTTAAACTTATTGACAAAAAATATTTAAAACAATGGTGCAAACAGCACGTTTTTACGATAGAAAACCATAATGAAACAGCACACATCTTTTTTTACTATACCGTTTAATAAATTCGATTATAATACAATAAACTTTTTACGAAAAAACTAACAATTTAGTAAAAAAAAGATTGTCACCAAATTGTCACACTGATATTGTAATGTAATAAAATTCAGATGTACATTATCTTTAAGGAAACGACATGAGTTGTGTGACGTTGTAAATTCTACATCGTAATGTCGCTACTAGAGTATTCTGCAGGTCTGATAAAAAACTAAAACACAAAAAAAAGAAATATTAACCCCGTAAAATTGAAAAGCATCAAATTCGAAGGCACTCTCATATAAAGTATACTCAAAATCATTTAGTAGTGTCATAGGAATGTCTGCCAATGTCTACCCGTTTCTTTGTATTGAGATTGTATACCCTAATTGTGTTAGTGAACTCACCCAAAAAAATGTAATGACGGATCCAAGTGATGTAATAACATCCTGTGGAAACAAATAATTTTGACTTTGACTTTGACTTTAGGCTGGCTCCTCACAAGGTGGACCGACAATCTGGTGAAGGTCGCGAGAAGCCGCTGGATGCGGGCAGCGCAGGACTGATCATTGTGAAGATCCTCGGGAGATGCCTTGGTCCAACAGTGGACGTATTTCGGCTAATCTTCGAAAGGTATAGGCAAAATGAAGAAATTGGCAAACGTCCCGCTAGTTGAAAAAATGACTTTGATTGCTCCAGTATCTTCATCTCTCTCTTATTCATTCCTAAAATGAAATACATAGTAGGTGCGAGGCAACAATCCTAAAGTAATTTTACTCTATTTGTCTATGCAGTTTTTCTATGCTGATCTTGTCCATAATCGCAACTTTTGATTGTCATAATTTCCAGAAAGCTTAAGGAAAAATTTGAGTTTTTATGAATGAGTGAGTATCAAATACAGTTGAGTATCACGTTCAATTGAGCAGAAGAGGGTCAAAATGTATTGAGTTCCTTTTTTGCCCCAAACATTCAGCAAATAAACGGATGACTTAATCTTGAAAGTTGTATGTTTTGTTGTTTTCTGTCAGTTATACAATTTTATAACTGACCCTTGGCCACGTTATCTTGTTATGAATCCATATAAAAAAACAAATTCAAAATTTTTCATACCGTTTGTTTTTTTTTTGGCGAAAATGTCACCACATTATGTATTTATTTTTATTAATTAATTTATTGACCAACCGAGCGAAGCGTCTCTGTTTCAGCTTGGCCAAATTTTCTTTTGTACGTCCATCTGTTTCTTTGTTTGTTTCACTCTACAGGTCGCGTTTCTCAACCGATTCTCGTGAAATTTTGTGAGCAGGTTCGATAAATTAACCGAATTTTTTTGTCGAGCCAGTTTTTGGAAATTTTAAAAAATGACGGAGTTATGGGGGTTGCCAGCATACAAGGTCTACCGCTGAGGCTGTTTTCCTCTACAGGTCACAATTCTTAACAAATAAAAAAAAAAAAAGTCAAGTGGTCGGGGATGTTTGTGGAGAAAAAAAAAGAAAAAATATACAGACTCGCGAGGTCTACAGCTCACAGAGCCTTAAGTCTGTCTTAAAAACACACAACACTTTTATTTTCAATAAGAACAATTAAAATTAATTTACTATAGCTTTGGTCTGCAGATGCTTCCATGCAATCTTTAAGCTTTCTTGAGCATCTTAAGAGAAACTCATCCAGAGAGAAATCTTAAACTTAAACTTTAGTAAAAACTAAGCAGTTCGAGAGAACTTACCGCTTAGGCAGAACGTACAAACTTTGCCATACTTTCAGCTTTTTAACGGAAAAACAGAGTGGGTAAATAAAGAAGGAACTAAAACTAGGTACTCTCTCATACTTAAGCTTTAACTAAATTAACTGTGATGTTTAAAACTTTGGTTCTGGAATGCAGCTATAAAGTAAAACAAATAACATAACAGAACAGAGCGTCAGTGGTCTAGTGGCTAAAGCCGCTGCCTCCCGCGATCCCCACCACGTACGTACCCATGTGTTTTCGAATTTCAAATTCATATGTACGTTTATTCGACGCTGCACACTCCTGTAGAGAAATTAAAAGGTTGTGTGTGATGTCGACCAACCCGCACTGGGCCAGCGTGGTCGACTAAGGCCTTACCGCCCTAATTCAGAGTAGGCTTGAGCCCCTCGGTGGGAACGTACATGAGCTGTTGATGATGATTAATGGGACGTAATTTAATGCTCAGCCAAATAAGTATTCGATAAGCAAAAAAAAAATAAATTAGCAATAAAATAACTTGTTCAGCATAAAATTATATGGCTCACATCAAATAAATAAACTCGGCATAAAATAAATCTTCGGT
The DNA here is from genome assembly GCA_951230895.1 of Carpatolechia fugitivella. Classification (NCBI taxonomy): domain Eukaryota; kingdom Metazoa; phylum Arthropoda; class Insecta; order Lepidoptera; family Gelechiidae; genus Carpatolechia; species Carpatolechia fugitivella. The sequence continues at coordinate 8,051,830 of OX579669.1, read as the reverse complement.
CCAGTTTGATATCGTATCCGCGGTGAAATATCTTTTTGATCAGCAAGTTAATTTTTTGACCAGCATGATTATTGATTACTTTTTGATCAGCAAGACAATAATTGTCAAGCTTTTTTTAAAGTAAAAGCACTATATTACTCGTATGAGTTATTAAACGGCTATTTCAATTCCATTTTGTAGCTCCTTTTTGAAGTCATCGGTTATGTTCCGTTAAAATAGAAAAAGTCGCAAAGTACGTGATTTCTTATACCTGTATGAAAAAAATGGCATTCAATGACCCTATTAATTGCTGTAGCATCGGATAACAGTGTTGTTTTAATTTATCAAAAGGCACATTGGAACATTAAAAATTCTAGCTGTGGTTCTAAATAAAGTTGTTACGGGTAATCTGAGTAGATATACAATATAAAAGCTTGATAACGCTTTAAATAGTACTCAAATAGTAGATTCATTCTACTAGGATTTAATCCTACCAGAAATCTAGATGATTTTGTAAACATTATGGTTTTAAAAGATTTTCCGTGGAAAATCGACGTTCTCTCTGTACAAATACAAAACATATTTTTTGTGCCACGTCAAAAATATACCAACATAGAAGCATAAATAAACCCAAAACTCGTGTTTTAGAGCAGAAATTTTAAATTTAGTCTCAAAGAAAGAGGCCTGTCAGAATCACATTTGCTTTTAACTGTAAAACGGACGGGTCCCCACTGCTTGCTACGTATGTCCTACATGTGGGCAGATTAAAATAAAAGATTTGGCGATTGTATAAAACAAGTCAAAAACCACAAGTCAATTATATAGTTCGTGTACGATTTGAATGCAGCTCTGATGTATGTGACTACTATGGCTACGAATGTATGTATGTACAAGTATTAGTATTACTAGTTTGTAAGTAAATGGACATTTGCATGCTTTAAACTTAGGCTAGATATGTGCTTTATTTTTAATCATACTAGCATCTTTGTATCTACCATATCTATCGCAAATAAAATATCTTTATCTTTATTTAGAGCGCGCGCGAGCAGTAAGTACAGTATCAGCACATGCAGCTAGACACTAACATTACATTATACCGGCTCGAAACCTCTTTACTTAGGTAATTTTGCTCACTAGACTCAATCCAAAACTCGTCAAAGGCTTCAAGACCCTGTTCATGTATAAAATCTATTTCAGCCACCACAGATATGACAAAGTTGTAAAAACTATCAGCGACATCATCTACCTAATAAAAAAATATCGTTTTCGTGCCTAATTCCTACCTCGAATAAAAAATGCATTTTTTTTTTTCAAGAAATTTGATTTATTACACTATTTTCATAGGAACAAAATTCGCTGTGTTCTCTTACTTACGCCTTTCCGTAACACGTCGCCTCTCGTGAAGACATCTTATTCAAGCCCAGACTGCCGTGATGTCAAGATTTCCAGGAATTTCCGTCTCAATAAGGACAACCATAGAACCGGAAAACAAGGGAGAGTAGTCAAGCGTAACAATTTAAATTATCGTATTTTCTCTTTCCTCTCTCATTTTTTTTGCTCTCTTTTTCCGCTAAACCTGTTGTCAAGAGTACCGTTGGTGTGCAAAGATGATAACAAATCTACGAGAGAAGCTATGTAGCTCTTGCATAGGTGAAGCAAGCAAGTATCCTAAATGCTAAAGAACCAAAATGTTCATGAAATGAAAAATGTTTATCTTGTGAGTACTTTTGTTTTTGGAAAAAATCTAGAATCATCTAGATTTCACCTACTTTTAGGTTTCACAAAATCTTGTCCATGAATACGTATGTTTTTTTATGTTATGTGAATTCTTAGTCAAAATTGAATTTGCTTCAAAGAATGACGTGCGTGTGTGACCAAAGTTTTTGCTTTATGATGTAGTATGAGTGCTAATTTGTGGCGCATCTAATAATAATAATAATAAGACATTTATTCACGGTACACAAAACAAAACACACACAGAGGGTACAAATCAAATAAAAATAAAAAAGGCACATCAACAAAATAAAATAACATTAAAATAAACAATAATGAACGTGCACAGCGTCGCAGAATTACAGCGTGCGCTCCATTCCACGCACCGCAAAAAGGCAATAGCTCAGCACTATGCTGCACTATCTCCTCGCTTTTCTTCTTGTTTCTTCTATCTGTGGACATAACGGAGGACAGAATGTTCTACAAGGAATAAATTTGTATTGCAAGTGCTGAATAGTGAAGCGGATCTCTGGATTGGTGGATATAGGAAGTGACAGTGCACCGTGTTGGAGTGAATTTGTGCCAAGACATAAATGCAAGGTAGTACTCGTAAAGTATTTATTTTGTTAAAGAATAAAGCAGTCACAGAAAGCGCAAATATTGTGTATCTATGTAGCCCAAAGCCATATAATATACTTTAATGTACAGAATGAAATATAGTCCAAAACACATTAAGAAAAAAGAGGAGTACGTTTAGAGGCCGCATTGCTAAAGAAGTGTCGGAATAAGATGTTTATAAACATTATAATGAAAAAAAAAACACATCATCATTCTCCTGCCCTGTTCCCTTTATTTGGGGTCGGCGCAATATGTTTTCTTCTTCCATTCATCCCTGTCAGACGTCACATCACTATCCACTCCCTTCTTACACATATCATCTTTTACGCAATCCATCCATACTTTTCTGGGTCTACCCCTACCTGCTTTTCCATTCACTCTCATATCTAGAATACGTCTGCTGGTATTGGATTCCTCTCTTCGCATCACATGCCCATACCACGACCAGTCTGTTACTCCTCAACTTGTCCACTATGGGTGCCACTTTCAAGCTTCCTCTTACATACTCATTTCTTATCCTGTCTTTTCCGTCACACCAAAAAAACACATGTCTCAACATTTTCTTAATTGCGTCATATTTCACGGTCCTATGCAGTTTTCATCATGCACTTCTCTTGACCACTTTAAATTTTCTTTTAAGACAAGACGCAACAACATTTTAATAATAAAAAAAAAACAATTAGACATCTAATTTAATGGCGTATTCACAGTCTTCGCTTGTAACTCAATCAAAAAGCATAACAATTTTCAAGCAAGCTAATAGTAGATATTTGCGCAAACTATTGAGATTTTAACGTTATGTATTCGTAAAAAGGTCACGCGTTAGAAGAAAAATATTTTCGTCCGTAAAACCTTCATCCTTCCAAAACCTTGAAACTTTTTTTACGAAAACAGGCGCCAACTCGAAAGAACCGGAAAAACTTACGTAATCAAACAACGAAACAAATGAACTGAGCTCTTCCCACAATACCCACGTAATAAATTCCCTTTCACGAAAGTTTTCTCGGAGTAGGTAACTATAAAGACCCCGTAGCGAGGGATTAGGCTTTTTTTAAAGTACAGTCGACTACACGGTAAGCGTGAAAGTTTTGGCTGCTAATGGTCAGGTAAGCTGCATCTGACGGCCAATGCTTAATGGCAATATTATCGTCATCGTCATTTCTCGTCAGTAGATGGCAGCCTCCGTGGCCGAGTGGTCGAGATTTCGACGCCCATTACGGAGGTTCCGGGTTCGACACTGTCAAGCAAAAATCTCTTTGTGATACTTTCCCTAGTCTGGCTAGGACATTGCAGGCTGAATCACCTGATTGTCCGAAAGATGATTCCGTGCTTCGAAAGGCACGTTAAGCCGTTAGTCCTGGCTACTATCTAGTCGTTACATGAGCCAAGTCAGTGGCCTTTGGCGGCTCTATAACACTCAGGTTTGTGAGGTCGGTGGTCGACCACACGATGATGATGATGATGAGGATGAGCAGTTGGCTATCAAAGAATAAGAATAAGAAAACATTTATTCATAATACAAAACAAGTAAGTTACAAACAAAAAGACAAAACACACAGAAATCGGACAACGAAGGAATTATACAAAGCCGCTTTTCGTGGTTTTAGTTTTTGTAGGTAAATAAGTTTTTCAAGAAAGTTGTTGCCTATTGTTGCTATGAAACTTCAGAAGTAACATAGAATTTAAACAAGGTAAACAAGGTAAAAAAGTAAGGTATGCCGTGTGGTGACGGCAGAGTAGAATACATTTGTCACCAACCCCTACTCTTCCCGTGGGTGTCGTAAGAGGCGACTTAGGGGCTACACATTGAACGGGGAACGGGCAGCAGCGCTCTCTGATACAGTAACCTTTTAATCTGCGATCTCCAACCCGCCTGCCAAGCGTGGAGATTATGGCAAAACCCTCCACTTAAGTGGAGGAGGCTCATAGTCCAGCAGTGGACTGTAACGGGCCATTGATGAAAAGAGTAAGATTATAATATCTGTCTTAAAAATAAAACAATGTAGGTACCTATACTTTTGAAGCTGAAGAATACTCTTAGCTTCTCTAAATTAACAAAAACATTAAAGTAATTTAGGTCTGTTTTAAAAGCCTAGACTTCTCGTTAAGTCTTAATTACCTGTTATAAAGAAGACGATCGCTTTCTAATAAAAAGCGAATCACCCTTGTTTTATTATTCTTTTGTCTTACAAAGTTGCTAAAGATTTTTAATTAAAATAGTTTAAGGTAGGTTAGTGTATAGATTAAATTAAATATAAAGATGTCCTATCGGTTCATAATGGTTTGGGACCAAAAGAAAGAAAGAAAGAAAGAAAAACCATTTATTCAAACTGTTGTGACAGAGCACATACTTAAATGTAAAAACTTAAGTTACCACACTATAGTATGCAATAGGGCACAACAGTGAAAAGGCATCGACTCAGCAATGTCTACCTCGAGAGCTAGACGCTGTTTTTCAGTCGAGCCCTGTCAACCGGATCCCAAGGAGAGATGTCGACCCATAATGGCGAAGTGATGTTTTAATTAATTATACTAATAACCACTAGACCAGTCTTCGTCTCTTGTCGGCTGTTGTCGGACACTGTCGTGATCTATCGTAAGCTGCCGGTCTTGAGCCTAGGGCAGCAATCATCGTTTGCGATGGACGGCTCCATACATTTTCACACAAGGGGTCTAAAAAAATATTATTGAAATTATCCTCAAATTGGATAGCTGAACCACCTGATTGTCTGAAAAGTAGGTCAATTACCGTTCACTACAAGTCACTTAATTCATTGCCTATTTCCACGTTTGAATGTCCTTGTTAAACGAAATGAAGATTATTCGTAATATTGGTGTCGATTCGGCATACGCCCAACTAAACTAAAATAAAATTAGTCCTGTCAATTTCTATCATTTTTAATTAAAAAGGGACCGAAGATCATCGGTATTGTTTTTGTCTATGACTTCACGACTAACTGTCAAATTTAGTCTTGTTTTAGTGCCTACCTAACACCATGACGAATAAAAAGCCACTAAAATTGATAGTCCTGAAGTCAAAGACAAAAACAAAACAGATTATCTTCGGTCCCTTTTCAATAAAAAATGATAGAAAGTGACACAGGACTAATTTTAGTTTAGTTTAATTAGGCGTATGCCGAATCGACGCCATTATTTAGATTATTTTGGGTTTTGAACGTTAAGCCATAATCCCAGTTATTTTTTACGGAAACAAGTGTTACATAACATGAGCCTTGTTCAAAACAATAATTTGCTGTGTGGGTGTTGGGTTCTAGCGTAGGTCTAGGTTAGGTACCCAATACCAAAATGGAAATAATCCTGTTGTGTATTCCACAAAATCCACTGTATTGATATATCGCAAACGGCCAGGAAGATCATCATCATAATCAACATGGGGCCGTTTCACGAAGCTACAAGTTAAAAATTACAAGTAAAATTTGACGTACGTTGCGTAGACGATTAGATAAAACGATAATGGTCTACAGTTTAGGCGAATTGGCTACGCAAAGTATACTTTGCGTATTTGATATATCAAATTGTAACTTGTTACTAGTAATTTGTTGCTTCGTGAAACGGGGCCCATGTCGCGCAACCATAGATAACAAACGAACATAGGCTTAACTGGTGTTGCAACCTATAACAGAGAGGTCGGTCACTGACCCTACAACTCGCACAACTTGATGATGTTGACAGTGTAACGCACGATTGTTTTCTCTGACGCTTGTTGATACGAGTACAACAATCAACAGCTCATATACGTCCCCACCAAGGGGCTCGAGCCTACCCTGAATTAGGGCGATTAGGCCTTAGTCGACCACGCTGGCCCAGTGCGGGTTGGTCGACTTCATACACAACCTTTTTCTTCGCAGGAGTGTGCAGGTTTCATCACGATGTTTTCCTTCGCCGTAAGAGCGTCGAATAAACGTACGTTATGAATTCGAAAAGCACATTGATACGTGGTGAGGATCGAACCCGCGTCTTCCGGACGGAAGGCAGCAGCCCTAGCCACAAGACCACCGACGCTCTTACGAGTACAACACATCTGACGTGTTATCTTTTGATGTTATCGTAGCTTTCTTAAAACAAAGCAGGCAAGGTGCTTAAAGATTTACAACTTCGTGTCTGTATAGGCGGCGTAAAGACAAATTACTTCGGAAGCTGCTACAGAACTTTTAAATACGTTTAAGCCTACTTTAAGTTAACTTTTGGTAATACTAATCTGTGTTTTCTTAATTATTCCGAAGAAATCTTACACCAAAATGGCAGGTTTAGCTTTGTTGTGTGATACATTACATAATTAAATTTATAAAAACTACTACTACGTTTTTTTTTTTTACTTTTTTTTTATTTAGGTGTTCGCAGGGCGGTAGGACAAAGAGCGGTTACAGAATATATAGGTAATATAGTAAAAACTTCCGTTTTTACGGTATATTTCACTTATTGTTTACATTCAAACAATAGAAAGATATTAAATATTTTTTAGATTCATCGAAAACAACCAAAAATGTAAACCTTCCGGCGGGACTTGAACCCACGATCTTCGGCCTATACGCGGTATAAGCCCATTGTGGGTGACAACATGACTTCATAAAAAAACAAGCAAGAACGAATTTCGGTGCTGCCGCTATGCCCTCCGTGGTGTAGTTGGTAAGCACGTTGGGTTTTTTATAAAAGGGCTAAATTCTAATCTATAGTTTTTTGAGAAACACGGTTATGCTTTAAAATCTACTCCATGCACCACACGTTTTTCGTTTTAAGTCCTACAAGAGTACTACACCATTAAAAATCTCAATAAAAAAGTATTTTATACTTTATAATTATGTTTTGTTTGACCTTCTGATTTCAAACGCCACTAAATATACCTACAAGTTTCAAAATATCTTTTTTTGTTAACTTTACTGTTACACAAAAGAAAAACAAATTGTGACTTGGTGGAAATATATTTTGCTGTTGATTAAAAATTTCTTTTTCAGAAATCAAGAGAAAGAAAAACCTTTAAGTATGTGTACTTGGTTGGACTAATGGTGAATCTTCATAATTAAGAATGCTCTCGGAAAAAATATAACACAGCAAAAAAGTTAAAAGATGCATAAAGAGAAAAAAACTGATCACAACATAATACAAGAACAACAAAAAAAGCTGTAACGAACATAAACAATAACTTCCTTTTAATCACATTACGGGAGTTCAGAATTTCTACCTATTTCAAACAAATTCCTATCAAAAGCAAACATTGTCGTCCAACAAAAGGAAAACCGGACTCAATTCAGTTCAAAGAACGATACTCATCCTTCGCATCGAGAGAGACCAATGATCATTAACACACCGAGTGAACAATGCCGCTGGTATAATGTTAGAGTTCATTGAAGTTTCTCTGCGAAACATTCTACAAATTTCAAAAGTGAAAATGAGAATATTAATACGTCTAAAACATAAAACAAATATGAGTGAGGACTGGACTCTATTGTTATAGAATTCTGAACGAGATTTACATATTTGCGATTTGAATTACTTATTAAAAATAAGAATAAGAATCGAGAACTTACAAATCAAAAGCCGAACGTTCTTACTATAAGACAACAGCCTCCGTAGTGTAGGAGGCTGTTGTCTGAATTTAAAATGAACAAAATCAGGCAGCTAGCCGATAGTAAAGATGTAGTACGCAAAGTAACATTACAAAATGCGCGTCTATTTCTGCCGATGGAAATAAGGTTAAAAATATCCTCACAATAGGTACAGAAATGGACTAGCACATAATCTACATAATAGGTGCGGAACCGTCTTTGCGAATGATAAATTGAAGCTGTTTTATTCATGGACGTTAGTTCGGACCCATGTTTTTCCTACAGGGTATATTTGAATGTTCTCAGACGTTTTGGGATATACCTATAGATGAGGTACTAAGGTATTTGCAAATCCAACAAACATATTGTGTTTATGATGTGAATTAGTTTTTCCCAATTGCAACCGAGCGATTGACTGTCATTTTGGAAGTTCTAGGTTCGAATCCCGGTGATACGGTCAACATCAACAGCTCTTATACGTACCCACCGAAGGGCTCGAGCCTACCCTGAATAATTAGGCCTTAGTCGACCAATCCGCACTAGGCCAGCGTGGTCGACTTCACACACAACCTTTGAATTTCTTCGCACGAGTGTGCAGGTTTCATCACGATGTTCTCCTTCACCGTAAGAGCGTCGAATAAACGTTCATATGAATTCGAAATCACATTGGTACGTGGTGGGGATCGAACCCACGTCTCCCGGACGAGAAGAAGTGCCCCTAGCCACTACTAGACCACCGATGAATAAATAATTTTGAATTTGTCACACAAATAATATTTTTAGAGACTGACTTGGCTGAATCACCTGTGTACCCAAAAAGTAATATAAATCAAGCTAAGATATTACTTATTTATAATGATTCCAAACGATAGTATTGATTTAGGAATAATTACAAACAATGTTCGAAACAATATTGGGTTTGGTTGATCAAATAGCCTGTGAAAGCAAAGTTTAATTAAATACACACAGATGTTTAAAACCAGTAAATATGGTTGAAGTCTTTTCAATTTTGTAGGATAATTTATTAATGATTATACAAAATCAATTAATTTCAATTAAAATTAACTATTATGTAGGTATTTTGTGAATGATATAGACTGCTCCGTATGTAATTGTGTTAGAATTCAATAAAATAATTAAAGCGCATCTTCGGTCACATACATAGATAGACTGATGTACCATGAAAACATTGCATTCCTTTTTTAACGCAGCCGTGTAAAAATAATTTGGTATTTTGGTATAATAATTATTTATTTGCCGTGTGGTGACGGCAGAGTAGAATACATTTGTCACCAACCTTTACTCTTCCCGTGGGTGTCGTAAGAGGCGACTTAGGGACTACACATTGAATAGGGAACGGGCAGCAGCGCTCTCTGATACAGTAACCTTATAATCTGCGATCTCCAACCCGCCTGCCAAGCGTGGAGATTATGGCAAAAACCTCCATGGATGAGGCTCATTAGTCCAGCAGTGGACTGTAACGGGCCCTTGATGAACTATTTATCCTATTCTTTTTATTTATCCTTTGGTTATGTGTGAAGTTGACCAACCCGTGCTGGGCCAGCGAGATCTACAAAAGCCTGATAGCCCTAATTTAGGGTAGGTTCGAGCCTCATTAAAAAACAACCCGAACCCGACTTGATTAGTTCAGTATTATCACAGTATCACTATTTTAATATCTAACTTTGTTTCAATAATTTCTTCGCTTCTTTTGAAATGAAAGATAAAGCACAAATTCCCAGACGTACAAGTAAATAAACAAAAACTAAAAATATTACCCTGTGTTGGATAAAAAAACAGCCGCTAGTTAAAAAAATGGAAATTTCTTTCTAAAAATATTTTCAGAGCTGCAGTGAAACAAAGCAAACGCGAAACAAGTAGGTATGCCATTCCGAATGAACATTTCAGTTCAAAACTAAAATAACTCTAGCAACATTTACCAGAGTTTCAAAGCTACATCGTTCATGTCGTACAACGAAATGTCTTGATATTTTTTAACTATAACAGCCACTTGCTTCTCCGGTACGAAATTAAATCTTACCTGCAAGTTTTACTGCAGATTATTACTTTTACAGATTGCGTCTTTTATATTGTTGTTGTTTTCAAAACATAAACGTTTTCACTGTGGGGCTGGAGCAGGCCTAAAATTCGGGCAAACACGCCTTACCTCGCTAGGTCAGTACGAGTTGGACAGCTTTACACACAACCTATGAATTCCTTCGCAAATGTGTGAAATTTTCCTTGCAATCTTTTTTTTTGCCGTAAGAGCGTCGAATAAACGCCTCCGAAATTAGAAAAACATTGATACGTGTGGTGGGATTTTATTCGGCACCCTAGAACTACGTCACCAAACTATGTAATAATTATAATGCATACTTACGACTTGTTAGCAAACATCGCAAAACATTTTGGGTAGGTCAGCGCATGAAACTGAACAACTTTTGTACCACAACTTTTTAAAATTCGCAGAAATGATTTTTTCTCCGACACGCTCGAAAATGTGATCATTACTGCCAAAAAACAGTACACGAAGTAACTCATTTTTGGACGAAACATTTCCCCAACGAAACAGCGGCCAGCAATGTGCCCTCAAATGGACTAGGCCAGCAAAGTAACTTTCGTCTGGAAATTTCAATGTATTTGAGCCTTTTTACAGCATACTCTTAAGTTCTGAATTCAAATTTTATATGAATCGTGCACGAATCGTAGGGATTGGAGTTGACTGTATGACATTGGTATAGAAAAAAAAAAGAAAAGCATGCAATATGGCGGTTTGTAATTTTCGTCTCTTTTATTTTAATCGCACTATTTTCTTACTTATTTATCATGATGAAGTTAACTAATCATTGAATTAGGGAAATATTATAACAATGATAGTTTCCTCGCATATTTCAGAGAAAAGCACTATACAAGCCACGGCCGCAATAACTCTTGCTGGACTCGTACACAATAAAAGTCCTCGCCTGCGGCTCGGCCTTTAAACGTGCCCTCGTCTACCAACAGCAAATTTTGCGGCCGCGGCAGTAATGTACTATTTAACTCCTATACAAATTAACTCGATCAGCTGATCAATTGACCCCAAGAGGTTTTGCGCTCTTTTGCTAACACGCTGTATATTTATTTGCAATTTTATCTAATAGTTTTAATATATTCTGAGCTGATGAAAAAAGTGACGATCTATTTGTCGACAATTTATTTATCGTATGCATTTTATATCAATAGCAGTAAATATTAATTAGGCTACACGAAGTTTGGACGCGATATTACATATTGATGAGAAAATTAAGCAATTTGAAAATAATAAATTAGTTGGCTAACTGTAGATGAAAATGTAATTAAAACAGACTACTGAAGCTTACACTCGTTAAAACATAAAATTTAATAGAAACGCCGTTGAATTACTGATTTAACAGTCAATTTGATGCAACATGTTGCCTCGTTTAATTGCACGAACTTTATTAAAGCTTGGGAAAAACAAAAATTAACTACTTCATGTGAAATATTTAATGATATAGCAAGCATTATGAAAGTCAGGCTGATCAACGTGGTATGACAGACAAGCCCGTGCCTGCTTTAATACCATTCTGGTAGAAATTGTGCACTGGGCCTGTGTAGTTCATCATCATCATCATCAACGGCCCGTTACGATCCACTGCTGGACTATGAGCCTCCTCCACTTAATTGGAGTGTTTTGCCATAATCTCCACGCTTGGCAGGCGGGTTGGAGATCGCAGATTAAAAGGTCACTGTATCAGAGAGCGCTGCTGCCCGTTCCCTGTTCAATGTGTAGTCCCTAAGTTGCCTCTTACGACACCCACGGGAAGAGTAGGGGTTGGTGACTAATGTACTCTACTCTGCCGTCACAACACGGCGGCGTTACTAAATAAAAATTGTAGTAAGGGTAAGAGAAGAGACTCGTCGTAAAGAGATTCTATGCTCAGTAAACAATAGGGGATCGGACTGTTCCTTACCATATTTTATTAATTATTTTTAAAAGATAGATTAGTAGCAGACGATTCACAAAGAAAAAACAGAATCGGTTGAAAAACTAATTTACAGTGATTTTTTAAAGTCTCAATATGTCTGTCTCTTTCAAAAACGATTTTTTTTATGGAGATTATATTATGGCGTTACTAACAAATGATGTCACAAGTGGGTATGTGCCTCTTTGTCTAATCTTGAATTTTAAACCTTTATAACTCGGTCAAATTTAAAGATAGAGCAAAAATTTTTTTAGTGTTCGATAGCAGAAACTAAGAGTTTGGATTTATAAAATAAAAAAAAGTAGGCCGATCCCTTATTCTAAGGATTATACTTACTTGGTTTGTTTTAGGTCTTCTTTTGCACGTGAAATGGCACAGATTATAATAAGTTTCAACTAAGTCACATGTTAATAAATTATTGATCAAGACGTGCTATTGGTTGATTACTCTTTCGGGCGTACGTGATGTTGTCAGCTTAAATACTTCCCCTCATCTATGGACTCGGGTTTACCTAGAATTAGGGTAAACAGGTCTTAGTAGACCACGAGAACCCAAAGCAGATTGGTCGAACACAACTTTCAAATTTCTTTATAGGTAGGTCTGTGCAAAGTTCGTCACGATGTTTTCCTTTACCTTAAGGGCGTTGAATAAACGTATAATATAATATAAACGTATATATTATTATAGAAATCTAGACATTTATGAAAAAAAAAGAATAATCTTCTAAATACTTAACATAATAGGTTATTTTGTAAAGTGTCCGCCGTGGTTCTTAATTAAAATAAACTGCCAGGGCCGGTGCTAGGGAGCAGTTAACGATGTTTACGAAAAAAGCCGCCTGACAACTGACATGCCAGTTACGGCGACAGGGAATTAAAAATATAAAAGGCTTCGCTTTTATTATTCTTGAGGGGTTTTAGATGATAATTATATAGAGATGTTTTAAGACAATTTTAAGTCAGTAAACATTTTTTGTGCGACGCCAACGAGATTTTTTTTAAAGATCGGAAAATTGAAATCTCGTTCTTTATCTTAAGATAGACTTAAGTCAGTTTTGTAATAATTTAAAAAATTCCGAAGGGTTTTCGTTAACTTAATATTATTTAGTTTCAAAATCCAAAGGAGTGAATACGCATATTTTTTTGTCATCACATTCTGATTGTAACCAAAATATGTAGGCAAAACTAATTATAATTATGCCAGTCTAAGATCGCATATTTGACAGCAGGCAAGAAATGTGAAAACCAAATGGGTGCAAAAGAGACAGAAAAAAATTGTACGTGTATGACAGCTGTCAAATCAGACTTCTTAGAACGGCTTGATTTTAACAACTCTATAAGTATATATTTTTAAGAAAGACATCAAGGGTTGTCGTGCAATTTCTTGAGGAGAGCCGTGAAATCCTACAAATTCTTGAATGCTTTCAGGTATCTTAATTAGGGAGATTTGTCAACAAGCCTTTGTCAAGAATTTTGTCGCAAAAAACGGAGTTTTCTCAAAGCGCACGCTCGCCGTTCAAAAGCATTTATTTTATTTTATGCTTTTCTTTAATTTACATTTCAAAGTCTTCGTTTGGCATCATATTGTATCACTTGTCATGTTTTTTAAAAGAAATTGGCATATTATAATTTCAAATATTTTTTGTCCCATGAAATTAAGAGCGGAAAAATATAATAACAATAGGTAACAAGATATATAAATAAATTAAATTATTTCAGAACACTTTTACTTTACTAGCAAATTGTTAGTTTATTGCTTGTTAACCCTAAAAGATTACTCACAACAAAAGTAAATGAAATCGAAAAATAAATTGCCGCTAATGGCACCGTCATCAATATCAACAGCTCATATACGTCCCCACCGAGGGGCTCGAGCTTACCCTAAATTAGGGCGATTAGGCCTTAGTCCACTACGCTGGCCCAGTGCGGGTTGGTTGACTTCACACATAACCTTTGAATTTATTTTTAAATAAAAATGTACGGTACATAAAAAAAAAACAGGTTATAGAGCCGCCAAAGGCCATTGACATGGCTCGTGTTACGACGAGTAACTGAGACCAAAGGCTTCGTGCTTTCCGGAATCATTTTTCGTTTTAGACAACCAGCTGATACAGCCTACAATGTCTTACCAATCTACAAACCATACCAGACTAACCAGATAACAATGATGTTTAAAACTATAATGAAAAAAAAATATGATGATTAAATTTTTATAATAGGGAATATGCATTAATTTTTTATTATTATTATAATTATAAGAAATGAATCAAAATCAAAATTGTTTATTTACATAGAATAGGTGTACATGGTCTTATAGTGAAACTAGTTATCTGTTCCGCCTACATTACTACATTAGCATGCAAAATTAATAAAAGTAAATTAAACAAAATTAAACAATATGGTCTAAGTATTTAAGTCAAGGAATTCATGCACACTATATAAACGAAGATTTATAAGCCACTCTCTTAATTTTTTGATCATGCCATTGGTTGGACCTTCTTTAAATAAATCTCTCTGGAATTTTATTATATACACGGACACACATACAATAGGAGCTTTTCTGGCAGAGTGCAGTTTTAGGACAGAATTCTAGTACTAATCTATAAGGATATCCTAGGGTTAACAATTAATAGCCGGGCAATGGCCTCTCTTTCACTTTTCCACACGTCTCGGTCCTGGGCTGCTCCTTGCCAGTCGCTTGTAGGGCGTGAAGCTCGTCTCGCCAACGTTCATGTGGACGGCCACGGCGACGTTTCCCATCGGGATCCCAGTTGGTTGTGTGTTTGGCATGCGGACAACGTGACCGGCCCAGTGCCACTTCAACCTTGCCGCTTTTTGGAGGACATCCGCGATCTTGGTTTTTAAACGCAAGGTGGTGTTGCGTATCCTGTCCATCAATCTTCAGATATATAAACAAATATATATTATATATTATCCTACTCATATTATAAATGCGAAAGTTTGGATGTTTGGATGTTTGTTGCCGAATCACGCTTGGACCACTGAACGGATCGGGATGAAACTTGGCACACATATAGGTTAGGTCCTGGAATAGGACATAGGCTACTTTTTACCGCGGTAAAACACTTCATTCTCACGGGAAAACTCATTTAACGCGAGTGAAACCGCGGGCAAAAGCTAGTATAATATATATTTTTTCATAGTTCGTCTAAAAGTATACAAAAATACTGACAGCCAAAACAGAATCGAAATTGATTCAAAAACAAACTACATACAACATTATTAAATAAATATATCTGTCCCTCTTACTAAAACAAAATTCTCTACGGATAATGTATGGCCCACGTGTAAAATTACGTCACATTACACATCAGACCTCTCTGTCTTACCATCATATTTAAACCTTTTTTCTGAGCAAGATATTTGAAACTTGAAATATTTCGATTAATTAATAAAAAAAATGTGTATATTCCCTATTGGACTATTATGGAATATTCAGACAAAGTTGAAACTAACATTTATTAATTATATTTTATTCAAAATAAGTAGGTATTGCATTTACTCAAAATAACAATAAAGTCAGAGCTTTACGCCTCCCCAAAACGCTATCATGGTAAACGCTGTTACGTTGTTATTAATTATTTTCTTGAACGTTGTATATAAATTATGAGACAACACTTACTCAATTAAGTATTATATAGGTAAATTAATAATTGAACTCTGTCGAAGAACGTTGATAGAAACATGACTCCACGTCATGATTTTAATTAAAATTTAATAACATTTACAATAACACGTATCACCTAATAACATTGATTGTTTACGTAAAGTTCATATTAGTGGCCTTCCGTGCAAAAAGGTACCAGTTGTCGGCATCTAGTTTCGCGGCTTTATTATCCAGTATAGTGGTTATTTAATAACCTGCACAATTAGGGGATCGGACTACTTTTTTAATTTTGTAAATCCAAACTTCTTAGTTTCTGCTATCGAACACTAAAATAATTTTTGCAAAAAATAATCTTTAAAATTGACTGAGTTAGAGGCACATGCCCACAAGTCTTGTGACGTCATTTGTTAGTAACGCCATAATATAATCTCCATACAAAAAATCGTTTTTGAAAGAGACAGACATATTGAAACTTAAAAAAATCACTGTAAATTAGTTTTTCAATCGGTTCTGTTTTTTTCTTCGCGAATAGTCTGCTACTGCTAAAAATTTAGGAACAGTCCAATCCTCTATTATACAAAATTTCATGACAAAGCATAAACAATTTCCCGAGAAAACTTCATCCTTTTTGAGCAGCTCTATATACCTATTTCATTTGCTGACTGTACTGTAATTTTTAATTTCTGAACTCGGTATTAACTGTTTTTTTTGTGCGACCTACTTATTTTATAACATTTATTGCTTTAGGCATATTACAAAATGTCGAGTCACACAATCTACCTGCAACATAAAAATACCTACGAGCCTAAAAGATTTTAATTCAGGGCGAATCCAGAGAATTGCGTAAAGGGACGTGAAGGGGGGGAGGAGAGGGAATTTTTAATATTGACAAAACGTCCTTTTATATCCATCCAATTTGGAGAAGTAATTTTGCCTTATCAAACGAACCAACTTTGCATACCCATTGTGAGTCCTTCTTTTGGTAATGAGTGTGCGATTGAGGTGTTCTTAATTATTTTTAATTCGCTTCGCTATGTAAGAAATTCCTTTTATAAAATTTCACAGCTATTAATAAATGGTATATTATGATAATAAAAATTGTTCCGTATTAATATAGATTTTCTACATATATTTATAACACATTTGGAATTGAATATGTTTCTTGTGGTTACTTTTCATATTTTGTTTACTTTCGAGGGTCGTAGCTGGTAAATATTTCATTCTGCATATCGGACTCGCTTCGACTAACTTCACGCCTAACCATATGGTGTGAAGATTGACACAAGATCTATCTGATGAGATTGTTATACCTGCCCTCGCTGGACGACCGTGTCGCTTGCGCCTGTGTACATTTCGAAAACAGTACACTTAATCTTAGTGTTTTGAATAAACTATATAACTCACGCAACGACCTATGGACTCTTATATGTGGCAATAACTTGGAGGTAAAAGGACGGCAATAGTGATTATAGCCTACTCCTGCAGGACTTTTGAAGACCTATCACCTGGCCCGGTGTGCGCCTTGCAATCTGAAGAAATCGGGTGAGTGTTGACTAGCTAGACCCGCTACAAAATTAAAAAATATGTGGGGACATCTCACACACGGCCATCTGAACCCAAACAAAGCAAAGCTTGTACTATGGGTATCATCACATCTGATAATCTTCTTCTTTATCAAGTAGGTACCTAATTTTTGAACATTTAGTTCTAAATCCTAGGACGTTCGCAAATATCTTTTTTATTATTATTATTCTACGAGATAGAAACAAATTTGAACAAATTTGATAAATCCAACCCGATGTTGATATAGTGTGCAAATTCTGAATCCAATGCTTGTAATTGCATTGCCTCATGCATTTTGTATTAGTCTGTAATAATGTATGTTTGTATGTTGCGTCTGTATATTTGGAGTTTTCATTCGTTTCGATGATTGATTGATAGATTATGTTGTGCACGACCACGGACTAGCCCGGAGTCCTGCTGCATTGATTTATCTATGAATAACGAATAAAAAAAGTTTTAACTGAAGATTTTTTTTTATAAAGAACACAAGAATTGAACACTTTAAAATAGAACCCCATTCAAATAAACGCAATATTAGTATAAAGGCAATTAAAAAGGTGGAATGACACTACTTGGTGAAGGTCCCGGGAAGCCGCTGGATGCGGGCAGCGCAAGACCAGTAGTTGTGGAGATCCTTGGGGAAGGTCTTTGTCCAGCAGTGGACGTCTTTCAACTGAGATATGATAATGATGGTGAATTAAAAATAAATGGATCGGTTTTAAAAAAGATGTTATCCGAGACATCCTACACAGACTCTAAGGTATTTTTTTTGTCAAATCACAATCTCCTCTTTTCTAGTTCGTAATGTCGATGACCATTTGACCAACATTAAACCTTGGTGCATAACAGATTGAATCACCAAAGGCCTTTGACAAAGCTCAACACCTTCAACTACATATTAACGTACGTTTATGTTCTCGGTGGGGACGTATGTGAGCTGTCGATGTATGTTCTTGATATGCCAACGGTATAGTAACCATAATACCATAGCCGATATGCAAATGTGAATCTGTGAGGATAATTTCCTTTGCGCAATATTATCTGTGGCAATACTGTCACTACTCTTATGAAATATGTATGAGTCGTGTATTACTGGTAGAGCGTCGATAGTATAGGTGAAAAAGTAGGCTTGAAAATAATTTCCAAGTTCGATGCCTGTAATAAGAATGTATAATATAACGAGGGTACAAAATTTGAAAATTATTATTTGTAGAATATATGGGAGCGCTGGTTAATATTGAAAAAATCAATGATAAAAACGAAAATTAGCATCAGTCAGAGAGGGACTAGAGAGCACGGGGAAAATGGACCGGCACATACCTCGTTACAGGAAACGACGGCTCCAAAGGGGGTTAGATCAACCCTCACTAGAACTGCACTGTCCGCACTTCACATCAAGTCCACATAAAGATCTCCAGAAATCACTGACACACACAGGTTTTCGTCTTAATCAACGCCACCATTTATGCGGGAAGCGATACTTAAAGCCGACGGGCTTTATCGTAGCGAAAGTAGCGAAAAATATGCGATAATTTTATATAATTTATTGACACGACGCGACGGTTCGCGTCGATGACAGCGGTAGAAGAGAAAGTGTCCAAGTTCCATATTATTGCCATAGAGGGCGCCCTCCGACAGTGCACGGTCCTTATCAGATTTGAGAAGGGGTTATGGAATGATTAATGCTAATCACTTTATTAATAAAATAATATAATAAAAAATGGCGCTACCTTTATCTGACGGGTGAAATAATGAACTCAACTAATTGTGTTTCCAGTCTTATTGCAGTGGATGATACTCAGTGGAAATAATAAATTTTTCCGCGTTAGAAATAGCCAATGTCCGTCTTCGGCACAGGTCCTCGGGTACCATACTAGCTTTGTGTGCTATCAATGAGCGGACTAACTAGAGAGGAATACACAGTGCAATACTTAGTATCCTTTATTGCTTTGTGCACCAGTCTTTTTAAGGTATATTTTTTTAGTCTTTTTATAGTACGAAGATGGAAGTCTGAAGACGAACTGTTTCGTATGACAAAAGACAGAAACAAATATGCAGAGCTGACAGCCAACATGCAGTAGGAGAGGCACTGCAAGAAGAAGAAGAAATGCATTATTAGTGCCGTGGAAGCGTACCACTGTTAGGTCAGACAGACGAACAATAGGGTATCGGACTGTTCCTAAATTTACCATAGTTTATGAATTATTTTTAAAATATAGATTAGTAGCAGACGATTCGCGAAGAAAAAAACAGAATCAGTTGAAAAACGAATTTACAGTGATTTTTTAAAGTTTCAATATGTCTGTCTCTTTCAAAAACTATTTTTTGTATGGAGATTATATGGCGTTACTAACAAATGACGTTCAAACGGGTATGTGCATCTCTGTCTAATCTTGAATTTCAAACCTTTATAACTCGGTCAATTTTAAAGATAGAGCAAAAATTTTTTAGTGTTCGATAGCAGAAACTAAGAAATTTGGATTTATAAAATAAAAAAAGTAGTCCCTAATTTTTCCAGGATAATATTTGTTTAAACATTTTCATAGATTCAACACAAAAATTCATTTCAATTCTGTTTTTTTTTTCAGCATACATTACTGAGAAGCTCAGAAGTAATGATCCAGAAAAAGTTGAAGAAAAATGAACCGGGATGCTTTGCATTTTGCCTTGCATAAATCATTGCAGCTTTCGTAACAACTTAAATATTAATGGTAAGTAGTTTCGTGGTTTGAATATAAGATGAGAATTTAAAAAGTACAACGTCGTTTCTTAAATCTACTATATTTTATAAGTTGCACAAAAATTTCAACGAACTTCAAAGTTTTGGACCACTTTGTTGCATGCTTTGTTTGAGTCTGGGCGTGTCATGAAGTACTCTTTTACCTAAACGTCTGGTTGTTTTGCGGAGATTTTGGGTTCAAAAAACGGTGAAGACACTGAAAATGATACAAAATATGGGCTTTTGTGGCCCAGCAGCCGCCATGGAGCTGCTGAACACCACACGAAGAGTGTTGTAGAGAGTTACATAACTCAATATATTATATTATATATTATATTATTCATTATATAACCGACATGGTAACGGTAGAAAATAGTAGATAAGCTGTTTACTATCGGAGATCAGGATATGAAGTGAAGAATTTGGCAGAAAAAAGACCAAATGGAAACGTAAGAAATCTAAATTTGAAAATGAATTTAAAATGAAAGATAAAACTGCCAGCAAGAATGGTTGCCAATCATAAAACAGGAAAGAGGACGAATGCGTCGTTACACATGTAAGTATTATGTCCATGCACACAGCACAATATAATGTTTTCTATCTGCATATTAAACTTAGTAATCATATAGTAGGAGGTTCGGTACAAATTTTAGTACCAAATAACTCGACAGCAATGAATCCGGGTCGGGTAAAGAACTCACCTAAAAATCTCGTAAACTAAGAATGCTAAGTGAAATAAATTGTGTTTCAAATCAATCAAATCAAAAGCCCGTTACAGTCCACTGCTGGACTATGAGCTTTTGCCACAATCTCCACGCTTGGCAGGCGGGTTGACGATCGCAGATTAAAAGGTTACTGTATCAGAGAGCGCTGCTGCCCGTTCCCTGTTTAATGTGTAGGCCCTAAGTCGCCTCTTACGACACCCATGGGAAGAGTAGGTGTTGATGACAAATGTATTCTACTCTGCCGTCACCACACGGCGGATTGTGTTTAATAGACAAATAAAAACTCCTTGAAAAAAGTATTAAAATGTATTTGTCACTTTGTAACTTATTATTCAATGACAATACATTATTCGTCATCTTAAAACTGTAAATTAAATGTTGTTGTTCTTATAGAAGAGCTATAGAGCTATTACGATCTTGCTTGACTATTTACGATCGGAAATACACCAAAACCAATTTCAACTTGATCACAACGAAGATGGCTTTAATGCCCTAAAACAACTTGTTTCACTTCCATTTTATTCTCACTTAATTTTATTACTTTTAAAAATTGGATTTAGGGCGCTCTAAGTCGTTCAGACTATAAGTCTTGAGTGTTTTTCGTAAAAACTTTTTAATAGCCAATATAAAATCGAGTTTTATTTCTTTTCACCGATATCAATCAATCCAGAAAAGAATGTTTACTCGCTTGATTTTTCTTAAGAGTTTCAATTTTACGGCTTAAGGATTAGTTTGAAACAAAGTCGCTTGATGTGAACTGCTGAGTAAGCTTTATAACTGAGTTACATTTTATAGGAAAAGCAGTTTTCTAGCTCTCATATGAAGACATTTGAAATTTTTAGATTATTTGAAGAGGATATTTGAATTTAATTTATTATTTAAGATCGGAGAACATATTTTTAAATTGTAAATTTAGTTACCAACTGTACTAGTCTAGATTATAGTTACTCTTACTATTTACAGATGAAGTCCCCCTTATTGGGTACATTTCTCATTAAAGGTGGACGCACACCTACTGGAGCCGAACGCGCCGAACGCGCCGAAGTCATTTTGCCTCGCATACCTGTCCACGCCGAACGAATCGAACGCGCCGACCGCGCCGAACGCACCGAAGGAATTTTTTCAATTTCCTTGCCAGTCGCGTTATTTTACGTACCTAATCTATTGTGATAACTTGATAAGATATGATGGAATTTGACGAAGTTTTTATCGTCATTACATTATTAATGGAAGATGAAGAAGAAGGTGAAACACTATGTCAAAGTCAAAGGGAAACAAGACTTTGGGTGCACAACATCAACTTAAAAAGGCAAATGGCTCCAAAGAGGGTGCCACACATTGTTTCCCGATTTATTAGAAGATGATGAGAGATTTTTTACATAATGTAATGACGGATCTAAGTGATGTAATAACATCCTATGGAAATAAATAAATTTGACTTTGACTTTGACTTTGCGGTGATGTTTGATGAAATCGTACAAACAAAACGTAATGTTTGACAAACATGTTTGCGCGTTTACAGCCTGCTTAAAATCTGACTTTGTTATTTTCAAGTGCTAAAATTCTGCAAAAACTAACTAAATAACTAATTTCTGTTAAGGTTTCATTATATTCTGCTAAAAACTTTTTATAATCTGCGACATAATAATGCTAATGCTAAGCCCTATATTAAGGATCAAATTCTGTTAAAATCGCAGAATTCTGCAAAGTCCGGCCACACTGTCCGCAATCATCAGAATGCGGCCGCTTCGATCGATTCGCCCGCATCGTCCGCGCCGAATTTTATGACGTCATCCGGATTCCTTGGTTTCCGCCGGATACGGACGAGTCGGACGATTCGGCGCGGATAGGTGTGCGGGGTCTCATAGAATTTCATACAAAGAATTTTATTTTAGATCTTTGCGGTTACTTTCTGTACACAATCTTAAAGTCAAAGTAATTTTTTTTTATTCGAATTAAGATTTTTACAAATCATTTTCCAACGTCAAAGCTACCATGGATGGCACGTTCACTACCTGCGTACGCCCTCTTACCTCGTACTAACCTTAACTAATACTAAGTAGGTAAATGACCTGTTACTATTAAGCTCTCATACGTATACCTTGTTGTAATCATATTTGTGGCACTCTTGGTCTGTTCAGTAATATTGTCGTAGACATAAGCATTTATGACTGTATGTTTCCCTAATAAATAAAATAAAAAAATAAAATAAAATTCTAAAATTCGGCGTGTTCAGCGCGTTCGGCGCGTTCGGCTCTGGTAGATGTGCGTTCACCTTAAAATGATCCGACAACCAGTATAGAACAAATCGCGCGATTTACGAGATATTTTGATTAGGGCATTATAAAAATATAAAATTACATTACATATTTGTTATTCCATAAATGTTTTTATAAATAGATACTTTCTGCAACTTTATTATAATATATCATAATACCATTCTGTACGAGTGAACGATGTTATCTTATTCATGGAAAAGGTAGACTGTCATCAAAACTCATCTCTTTATTTGCATGGAATAGATAGGCGCTGGATCTTCGTACCTACCCCTTTTTATGGCTCATGTTTCGACTATCTTTTGAATATAAATCTCTTCTTGTAGCTTTATTACATAAGGTCTATAAACTGTTTGGGTTGGCTGGCGATGACAGTTTCTGCTTTAGTACCTCTGGAGTGCTACAGTTACTCGAGTTGAGGATGTGCCTGCCTATATATTGTAAACACATTTATGTTTATGTGGTATGTAATGTTTGGAATACAGATAATAGTTATGCCATGCATGGGGTCATCCGAACTGTCATCAACAGCTTAGAAGTCAAACAATTAACATTTCTTATAATTTTTTTTAGATTCATAGATAACAACCAAGAACGTAAACCTTCTGGCGGGAGTTGAACCCACGACCTTCGGCCTATACGCCGCCAACGTGCTTACCAACTACACCACGGATTGCGTAGTGGCAGCGCTGAAATTCGTTTTTGATTGTTTTCTATGAAGTTATGACGTCACCATTATAGGCAACCACTTGGCACGTTATAGCGTGCTTCTTTATTTACATTTAGTGTGCTACATTTTTTAAAAACAAGTGTTTTTATACTGTGTAGGAGTTTTTCGACTGTAAATAGATAAATCTTTTTTTATAATGTATAATTTTTCATAATTACTTTATAGTTCAAGTATAACAAGCTTGGACGACAACAAGTTATATTTTGATATTTATATTTTGCAGTGCCCTTACAGGGTCATGTGTGCATTTTTTTTTTAAAAGTGACTCCTATGTATACCACATGAATAAATTATATGATATTATTATGATATGATAAGTCCCCACCGGCAAGGCTCAGGCTTTCCTTAAATTAGGGCGATGAGACCTGTTAGTCGATCACGCTGGGCCAGTGCGAGTTGGCCGACTTCACATACAACTATTGATTTTATTGCAGGAGTGTGCAGGTTTCTTTACGATGTTTTCCTTCACCGTAAAAGCGTCGAATAAACGTACATGATATGAAGCGGTCACATAATATAAATTCAAAATTCGGAAACACATTGTTGGGACGTGGTGGGGTTCAAACCTGCGTCCCGCAAACGGAAAACAGTGGCCCTAGCCACTACTCCACTGACGCTTTGTAGGTAATTTAAATGTTCAAGAAAATATGAACCAGATGGGGTAGTTTAAATGAAACTATTATTTTATAGTTGTCGCTATTTTTATTTGTCAAAGTTTGCCTTAAATCTATATTTTATATTTATTTTAGTACCTCACAAGTTATGTACCTGTACATGTAACTACAACGAAATATAAGTTTGAATAAGAATATTAATAATGTAATAAGAATATTTTTCTTCTATCAACCTGTATTTAATTTCAATCTACTTTGAAATAAATAAATATAAATTAATTATAAAATTATGTTTCGTAAATTGATACAATATAAAATTAACACTTGTTATTACAATCATTAATATTTACAATCTCACTTTTATTTACATGTAAATTTACAATTGTAATAAACGTATATTTATAAAAATTATTTTATATTATAAAATTTCAACTAGGAAAACAACTATGTGTAATAAATTTTGGTGCTAATTTTTGAAGATAATCTCAAAGACAATAGAGTTATCACTGTAAACAATGTGACTTTCAAAGTATCAAGTTGTTTATATTTACAAATTGGGATAGAATTTACAACTATTTTACTTTAACTACAAAATTCTCAAAATCATCTTATAAATTTTATTGCGATAATATTGTACACATTTATTACATAATTTTCGTGTTTCTAATATAAAATTATATAAGTTACTAAAAAAAGAGCTACATAAAAGGTACTAATAAAAAAAAATGTGTG
Source organism: Carpatolechia fugitivella (assembly GCA_951230895.1). Taxonomy (NCBI): domain Eukaryota; kingdom Metazoa; phylum Arthropoda; class Insecta; order Lepidoptera; family Gelechiidae; genus Carpatolechia; species Carpatolechia fugitivella. Next base: position 8,026,987 of record OX579669.1, on the reverse strand, counting down.
TCTGTCTATTTAAGTGTTTATAAAAGGAATTTACTATGTTTCATTCTTATAAAACAAAAAAAAACATACAACATTCAGGGAATAGGCAAACAGTATTTTTAAGAGTGACTATTTAAAAATTAACGGTAAGATTATTCAAATGCTTCTTTTAACTGTTTAAGTAATATAAGTTGTCTTCTGATTAAAAAAAATCTCTTTGACCAAAACAGCCGCAGGAAAGGAAACAATAAATAACCCAATTTATTCAAACATATGGCTATAAAGCCTTTCATGGGCATAACCCTAAGACATTTGAAAATATCAATAAGAAAACTTTCAAGCCCTGAAAATACCGAGAACCTACTTACCAAGTTACAAACATTAGACCCATATAATTTACAATAATCATCGAGAAAACAGGCGCATTTTTCATCTAAACCCATCCACGGTGCTAGTGTACAAACTGGCAATGATGCAGTATAGTGATATAAGTATGTTAACTGAGAGTGCACAAGGGGATGCTGTGTTGGCGTTTCCGTGCTGCATTGCTGCTGGGTGCTCTCCTGTTGACAAAAATAAAAGAAATAATTTAAATAAATAAAAATATATGGGGACATCTCACACATGGCCATCTGATCCCTAACTAAGCAGAGCTAGTACTAGGGGTATCAGACAGTTGTAGATTACTTATTTATTTATAACAGGTACGCCAACAACACAGTCATACAAAGTAATCAAAAATAATATTAATTAATAGGTCTAAAACTCTATGAATGCGTAATTTATAGGCATACACAACATTCGAGGGGAAACACAACATACAACGTATGTATAGGTATATACTTAAATAGATATATACATACTTGTATAAACGACAGACTTAGATTTGGTTGTTAAAAACTATTTTCAAATCTGCAATTCTTTTTTCTACCGATGAAGGTTCGACTAAAACTGTCAACAAGAACTAAAGATAAAACAGACGACGAATAAAATCTAGATATTTTGTTTTATTATCCTAGTATATCGCAATCAAATCCATTATATTTATTTTAAGAATACCTCAGAGAAAATAAAAGACGATCAAAGCGCGAGGCGACGCGCGTCAGAAATCTTTGAAGAATACACACATTATACAGTAATTTACTGGGTCGATTAAGTGAATGCGTCACGTTTTGCACAAGTTGCTAAAACTGGCGAGAAAACACAGATTAAAACCAGTGATAATCTTTTTTTCGAAGGCCAATACACTTCGTGTCGTTGAATTAGATAGGTACTAACAATACTAACTTAAAAATCAAGCGTTCTAATGTAGTTTGTATTGTTTTCAACATTTTAATAAATAACGGGCGGTCCAATGAAAGGTAGGGTTGAAACGGTTGAAATAGCGTTTAGAAAAATAAAATGAGTATTTGTATTTACACGAGTATTATTTACCAACAATCGTCATAAAATTAAGCGCAAACTTGTTGGCTATACGAATAATAAAATCTCTATCATTACCGATCACAAATTTTATTGCTGCGTTGTTTTGAATAACTTTTTACGTTCTACGAACCTGTAAATAAAAGAATCTCCAGTGTCTAATATTTAACTTTTCTTGAAAATATTAAAAATTAATAGTACTAATACGTCATATTAACTGAACCAATTTATTTTAAAATTCATGCATGTAAATATTCCTATAACACACGACTTGTACCACTTTCTTAGAAAGAAAAGCGCATAATTACACAGAAAAGTGGTCAACTTAATTCTTCGACGAGTTCTTACAAAAGAAAATCTCGAATAGAACTTAGCTCCTTAACTACATTTTCCACAGAACGTAGAACCTAAAAGCACTTGGAACTTTCAAGTTCCATTAGAATAATGAGGCCTCTCATTTAAAAATAATTATCAGTAATGCTCTGATCTCAAGTTCGATCTTCGGTTTCGTTTCGCTATAAAAGAGTTAGAATGTCAAAATTGACAAAATTTTGGCCAAACGAGACTAGTCCACTGACTTGTCTTCCAGCCAAACTATTTGGCGTGCGTTCGGAGCTTTAAAAATTTGCTGTATTTTGAGTTGATTTTGTACTACACTTTAACATTATTTATTACGTAGATAAAAATTAAAAAATAAATCGTTACTAAGTTTATTTTTCATTAATTTATATTTGATATATTTATACTCGTAGATAAGGTACTAACAACCAAATCTTTGTTGATTTTTCTTCACAAAAAATGCACATTTTGGAAGTGAATGTCACAATTACCTCGCAATGGACTCTAACTCATTTTATCATCCATGTTGCTACTCGTAGAAAATTGTCTTTAACACGCTTTTATATTAGCTTCACTTGTAACTATGTATGTAAGAAAATCTTGGAATCTTAATTTGACCCACTTCCCGGTCTTCGATTAGAATGAAATTTTGCACACGCTCTGAGTTTTGATGACAATATATTACTAGCTAAGAAACGTCATTACAAATCTAATATGGCGGCCTCCCCAAGATGGCGGACTGGTTGTTTGAAATCCACCCCCATGATATGGGTATCAAATGAAAGGATTTGCTGTCAGGAAAACGAAAAAAATAGTCACGTGACTTAAATCCAATATGGCGGACAGGCTATTTGAAATGCACCCCCATGATATGGGTATCAAATGAAAGGGTTTGCTGTCAGGAATACGAAAAAAAAATAGTCACGTGACTTAAATCCAGTATGGCGGAAAGCGTGCTTTTTAGTTTTCTAAACGATTATTATTATTATTATTTTAAAGATTAGAAAATTTTAATATTGTGTTTGACTGCCAGTATTATTTGTCCCGTTTTCTTACCATTGATGACATGAACGTTGACCGAAGCGGCTTCCGCCATCGTGGGCATGCAGGTGTAGTTCCCACTATCACTCGGCAGGAGCTTCTCAATGGTGAGGAGTGACGTCAGCTGTTCCGTCCACTCCGTCCTCAGTTTCACTCGTGGCTCCTCCACTACCTCATTCGCCTCTACCTCCTTATATTCTATTAATTTTGATCCTGTGAAAAGAAAGAAATTATGGTATATTTTGGTGGTTGGTTATTTGAAGGGATTGCGTCATAGATTGCGGGAACAATGTGACTATCTTCAGATAGTCACACACAGTAGCATAACATAAGAGGTACTTAGTATTACATAATATACCTGTAGTAAGGATATTGTTATTCAATGCTGTTTCTCTTATTGAGTGGGTCGCAATTTGACCTCACAAATGCTGATGTCAAAGTTGTTGAGCCGCCAAAGCCCTTTGACTTTACCGGAGGTAATATTCGGGAGGGACATGTTCTCTCTTAACCAAACTAGAGCAGTCTTATATAATTAATTTGTTGACTGTGGTTGTGTGAACATGAAACTTCTGTGATGAAAACTAGCAGTTTAACAATTAATCATTTATCATATCGTACGAGGACGTATTCAAAGTCAATGAGTGACAGATAGCCATAGTGGTAAGAAACATGAAAAATAATAATAGAAATTAAAACTAGTAATTCACGTAAATTACTTTTATTGGTTTTAGCAAAGAAAAATCTAACTAAATGTTAGCTCTAATCACACTAATATTATGATAATGTGAAAATTATTTGGATATTTAGATGTTTGTTCCTCCTTCACGCTTCAAGTACTTAACGGATTTGGATGAAATTTGGAGTGGAGATAGTTAGTAACCTATATTAACACATAGGATACTTTTTAATATAAAATTTGAAAATCATACACAACGCGCGCGAGCGTAACCGCAGGCGGACCGCTAGTAACAACATATAAATAAGAGAAAGCAAATAAACTTTTTTGTATTTTAATTTGTATTTTTGTAATTTAGGTCTCATTTGTCAGAATTTGTTCCCCGTTTCCAATTACCATAACTTTATTGTCGTGGTTTATACCAATTTTAGACACGTGTCCGTAGTTAGTCCTCGAATGTGGAAGCTAATTTACATTCATTTATTTTTGCGATGCTTTTTTATTTTAAAAACAACACAGTTTATCTACACAGCTATCATATATAAGACCATAAATGCCTACAGACTTGTTGACTTGCAACGTAAACAAACAGTAACTATCTTTTATATTAATCTGCCTATTTGCGTAGCAAATGCCTACGTAGCAGCCCTTCACTGTAGCAAACGTCTACGAAGTGGGCCGTTGCCGTAGCAAGTCTACGACAATTAGGAAATGTTGATTACGTCGTTACTTTTCGGTTAATTTCAGATACAATCAAATGAAAAATAGTGACAAACACCACTGTTTTTTGTTTTCCTTGAAAATAACATAAATTCTATGAAAACTTACCTTAAAAGCCCGACAGTACGAACTGGAACACGCAATCTGGTATTTAACTACCATAATTGCGTAAATATGTAAAAGCTCCAAGCAAATAATATAAAGGAAACTTTATTTGAACTGAACATAACGATGTTTACAATTGTTCGAGTTTGAGTAAAAGCGTTATTATTTTAACGATAAGAGAATAATAAGCTTAATGTTAAATCATAAAATACATAATACGTATTTTGTATGGCATTTCATTCCCATTACTTCGAAAATTTTTGTTTCAGTAAAAAAACAAGCAAGTTTAACAATTATATTTTATGGTAATGTAGGTATAGCAAATTAATTTCTTTACTTATTTTGTTTTTAAACTAAGGCCCACTTGACCCAGTACAGGTTAATAAGGTTTAATTTCAATTCTATAGGCAATGATATTATATACATACAGAGGTAGATACGCCATCACCGCACCAAACGCGTGCCGTGAATTGGTCCTAATTGTGACCACTGCAGTCAGTCGAGCTGTGACCTGTCATTGTGAGCGCACGTGTCGACTACCTACTAAAAAAACGTTAAAATGCCTTCCTGTGTGTTTAGAAAATGCAAAATTACGACTAAAAGATGAAGGGACATCAGTATCATCAATAAGTGTATAAAATTATTTAATTTTAAACAGATAAATCTATAATTTGTAATTTTAATGAATCACAGCTTGTTTCCAAACGATAACGGAGCGAACTACTCGCGGCAGTACTGATTACAAATAGCTGTCTTTTTCACTCTCACGCTTTGCCTATTTGCTGTCGCACTTATAGCGTGTGTTTAGATACGTATGTATATCTGTATGTATGTATATCTGTCACGGAGCAATTATGTTGTGCGTGCAGTATGAACATGACGTATCTTTCTTAAAATATCATTGTCTATAGGTTCATTCATCATCAACAGCCCCCTCATGAGGGGTATGAGCCAACCCTGCATTAGAAAAAAGTGAAAAGTATTTATTTTGCTAAACATCTTCAATTAAGTACTTGAATTTCTTCACCGTAAAAGCGACCTTTGGGGGAGGCCTATGATCAGCAGTGGATGTCTTCTGACTGAGATGATGATGATGAAAAGCGACAAATAAATGTACAATATAAATTAAATAAAAAACTAAACAAATTTTATATAGTAAGCACATTGATACGTGGCGGGAATCAACTGCGCGTTTTACGAACAGGAGGCATTAACCTTAGCCAGTTTACCACCAATGCTCTATTTTTATAGGTTAATAAAAGGTACTTAGTACTCACCCTTATACCAAAATATGGTGCCGAGGTCGTGCGGCCCCTGACTGAGAATGCATGTGAGAGACAGTGAGCTGCCAGTCTTCACATAGAGGTCCATAGGGCCCAGGATGTGCGCCTTGGCCTCTGTGAACAAAAAAGTATAAATTTAAATATATTTTCCATATTTGTGTTTCTCACTGGCTACATGTCACTACGGGATAAAATCCGAAACGAAATCATTCGGCAGAGGACCAAGGTAGTTGAATCGTCCAGACGTGTAGCAAGCTGAAGTGGCAGTGGGCTGGTCACGTCTGTCGCAGAACCGACGAGCGTTGGAGCAGACGGGTTTTCGAATGGAGACCACGCCAGGTGGACTGAATGACCTGAGGAAGGTCATAAACATAAGGTCGTAAGATTATAAACTAACGAGAAAAAATACGTTAAATTGTAAGTGGTTGGTTTCAGTTCACAATTTTCCGTAAGTTTATAATATCACGAGTAAGATTATAAACTAACGGCGTTCACAATCTTACGGTGACATTCACACACGTTGTCAATACTAACTTAACGAAGTGTGATCCTCTGGTGACAAGTTTGCTAATATTCGCTGACAGCAATAGATTAACGTATCAAACTTCCAAGCTTCAAGACACCTACTAAACTTATATAATACTAGCTGTCCGCCCACAGCTACGTTTTGTAAGATTTTCCCGTAGGAAAAAACTTTTTCCCGTAAAAAGTATCCTATGTGTCAATCCAGGGTACAAATTATCTCCATTCCCTTAGGCATGCAATATTTCCTGGGATGATGTGTTGCCTAACGATTTAAAGAACGAATTTATAAAATAGGCAGAGGAACTTCATTTGATTCGTGAAATTAAGGTACCGAGACGGTTAACAGCTCACGATATTTCATGGTGTCAGAATTCGTTACATATATTTTGTGACGCGAGTCAAGCTACCTACACCACTTGTGCATTTTTTCGTTCTGAATATAGTAACGATGTCTCTGTACGCTTAGTGATGGCAAAGGCTAGAGTAACACCTGCTAAGAAAATCACTATTCCAGCCTCGAGTTGATCGCTGCCACACGCCACTGGACTAGGCAATGTCATACTAAAGTGCTTTGAATTTAAAAGACTGTCCAGTACGTTACTGGACTGATTTATGATGGGTGAAAGGTGTGGGAAATTGGAGTGTTTTTGTTGCAAATAGAGTTCGAGAAATAAGGAAAAATTTGGATTTAGAAGCCTGGCATCATGTCCCAGGAAATTTAAATCCAGCAGACCTGCCATCCAGAGGAGTTGGAATAAAACAATTGATCGAATCGAAATGGTGGAATGGCCCAATCAGGTTATACAAAAGTTGTGATAGTTGGCCTTCAATAAAAATCCGTTGGTTGAAGCGTGAAAGCGGAACAAACATCCAAACATCTAAACATCTAAATAAATTTTCTCATTTATAATATTAGTGTGATGAAATTTCAAACTAATAAGTAAAATAATGTTGTTCGTACTAATTTCACAAACAAAGCACGATTATCTTTTGCAAAATGATAGTTTTTGGATTGAAGAATAAGAAAAGATTTATTTATGGCACATAAATAAAACAAAACATACAGTAAGTGACAGGTTGCGTTCTTGGATTTTGTTTCCCAAGGAAATAATCAAAAACAATAAGGGCGTAGCAGGAAAAACCATTTAATTTTAAAAAAGCATGGCGTGACGTCACTAACTAGTATTTTTTTCTTGACATTAAATGATAATAAGCGTATTTGTCGAGCTAACAAATCAGTTTCTTTTCCCTAACAAACAACCGTATTGTCTAATTAATAAAATTAAGTAAACCCTTGCTTAGAATCCCAAAGAAATATTTAGTTAACAAGACCCAAATACAGAACGCTTAATCATCTTCACAAAAAATATGACGTTATAGCTTCGGTACTCTTCAAAATCAGGGCCTGTTAAGATATTAGAGATAACAAAGAGACCATTGAGGAACTCTTTGAGGATGATAGGGCACGTTCTGGAGTGTTCCGGAAAAATGTTTAGGAAAGGAAACGCGCAAGAAACAAATTTCGGGTAAGATTAAAATCTCCTTAAGAAACTCACAAGGATCTTTAAAGTGTAGGTTTAGCTAGAAAAGACTTATGAAATCAACACAAAATTAATAATAATTAAAAAGATAAAAGTGTCTTTATTCGAAGTAAGATTTAACAAAATAATTTTTCGACGTCAAAGCAAGATGGCCCGTTCACTACAAGTGTACGCCTTCTGTGGAGAAGAACGGCCAGAAGAAACTCCACAGGACTCGAATCTTTTGTACTTTTCTTTTTTTAAATAAAATATTGTATACAATAGTCAATATACATTGTTAATGTTTCCTGTGCCGAGCTGGACCATCCGAACACCAAGCCTCTTTGTCATTTAAATAATTAACTAACTTATAGTAAGCTTTATTACACAGCGTCTGTTTTACACAATTCTTAAACCTTTTTTCTGGTAAAACTAAGATCTCATCAGATGTTTTGTTATAGCAGCGCACACAGAGCCCCACAATTGAATTGTCAAAGTATGCATTCAAGCGAAAAATTCAACAATTTTTATTGTCTAAAGTCCATTAAAATAACACTATACAACTAAACTATGTAATAGATTAATATAGATAGTATAACTTGGCATGTATGTACCTATGTATATTGAGAGTATTGTGTCTCCGCCAACAAACTGCTGTGCAGTTTGGCGGGCTCTTTGTGTGAAATGCCTGATATTTTTGTCGAAATAAAACATTTTTTTTTTTTAAATAAAGTGCTAACTTTAGCAAGTCTACACTGATGATTAATTAGTTTATTCTTATTTCTAGTATTACGACAATGAATGTCAGAATATTTACTAAACTCATGGATGTTTTTCCTAATTTTTCCATTATTACAGAACATGACATCATCCCCTCTGGACAAACCATGCTTCCTCACCCATAGTCGAATTCGTCTTGAATTTTATTAAAATACCTACCTTATTAGGTGTAGACCTTTCTATTAATTATATATGTGACTAAACTATTTTAGTAAAAGACTCAATATAAAATATGAAATCCATGAAAACAAATATATTGTAATGTTACTAACTTTGTATTTAATTTGGTCTTACCTTATAAAACCACACGACAATAATAATTCAGTCTCGTCAATATACGTTAATAAACATTATCTCACTAACATTTTTTATAATATAGAAGTAAAAACCAATATGTGGGATACTCGTATTGATAAAAATAACGATCGTATCTAGAAATCATAGAATCTACGCTCTCCACAAAGTACATTTTGTCGTAACCCAAATTCTACATTGTTATTTGAGGATTTTTTAGCTTGAGATTCGGAAATATTTCCTTGAAAGATACTTGTATTTTTTCGGAAAATAGTACAAGTTTTAAAAGGAAGTTCTTCCAATTTTTCTAAAGCACGTAACCGTTTCAAGATGAAACTGAAAATATTAAAGTTTTCCTTTGGAGTTTCCCTAATCCGTGCCTCGGATATACGAGCTTTCTGCTCCTTTCAGTATGTTGAGAAATATGCACTGCAATGAGTTAAAAAAACATCAAGCTTAGGAAGTGAAGAAGTTTGAAATACTATATTTAGTTTTTAGTTTAGTTCATAATCACGTTTCTGCCAGAAATATATTGTTTTTTATTAATTTACTATGTCCTAATTGCAGCAATTTCCTCAGTACAGCGGGTCTCCGCTTAGCTATCTTACTGTAGCAACTAAATGAAAAAATGCCATACGTACGATACATAAAATATATATTCAAAAGATAATTAAATGGAGCCATTAGGAAGCTTGTAACATTTTGCTCGCCGCCTTGTGATGACGGCAGAGTAGAATACATTTGTCACCAATCCCTACTCTTCCCGTGGGTGTCGTAAGAGGCGACTTAGGGACTACACATTGAACAGGGAACGGGCAGCAGCGTTCTCTGACACAGTAACCTTTTAATCTGCGATCTTCAACCCGCCTGCCAAGCGTGGAGACTATGGCGAAACTCTCCACTTAAGTGGAGGAAGCTCATAGTCCAGCAGTGGACTGTAACGGGCCGTTGATGTTGATGATGATGAACATTTTTTGTTTCCAATTCTGTACCTATATAATCACTTAAATAAAAAATATAATTACAATTACTAGTTTAAGAAAATGAAATAAATCATAATATTATTATGACACTTTTTTATATATATTTTTTATAACTTATACTTGCAACTTCTACTACAGTGGCGAGTTAAAGTCATAATAATCAACTTTAGTTTACTCGGCAAGACCAGGTAACTAGCTGTCAAAAAAGACCGGACTTCTATATTCCGCGCCGTTTACCTACTTTGTGGTTCTATTCTGTGTTTATTGACTGGGTGACTACTCACTTACTACTTTAGTAGCCCGGAACCGAACCAAAATACTGAATTGTAAATTTGACCTCAGAATTTTATTAAAGGTTGCTTACTACTACATTTCTCGGTAAAAGTTATTCAGTACCATTTTCACCTTTTAGACATCTACTACAGTATACCAGGGTATGTTGAAGCAGAAAAGCCAAACACTCAAAGAGAACATTCGGTTGGAAAATCCGGAACATTTCTGTTCAGTGTTTATCTTGCAGTTTGTATATGCCACTGACTGAATAAGAGAACACCTCGCTTGCTGCAAAAGCGAATTAAATTTTATTTTTTCATGATGATTCGACAAGTTTCATTTTTAAAATGTTCACGTAAAATAATAAAGTAAAAATATTGATTTCTATTTTGTTTTTTTATGTGATTTCTTGCAAGTCCTTACCATACCAATCACACTTATAAAAGAAATTACATGTATATTTTTATGATTAGAATGTTTTTTGGGTTAATAAATAAACTGAAATATTACTACTAGAAAAATATCTTATACGCATACAAAAACCCAAAACTCCGCTCAAGTGCGAGCTGGACAAGCGAATATATCAACATTACCAGCTCATATACGTCCCCACCGAAGGGCTCGAGCCTACCCTGAGTTAGGGCGATTAGGACTTAGTCAACCACGCTGGCCCAGTGCGGGTTGGTCGACTTCATACACAACCTTTGAATTTGAATTTCTTAGCAGTAGTGTGCAGGTTTCTTCACCGTAAGAGCGTCGAATAAACGTGCATATGAATTTGAAATTCGAAAACACATTAGTGCGTGGTGGGGATCAAAACCGCGTCTCCCGGACGGGAGGCAGCAGCCCTAGCCACTAGACCACCGACGCTCTCGACATGACGGACAAGTGAATAAATAATAATAAATACGGAACCCTAAAAACAACGACCGAAACAATAAATTAGCGTTCAGAATAGTCAAGTCCTATAACTAGTCAGTGAAGCTTGGCTACGTCCGTTTTTGTTGGAACTTGGTCCCAGCTTTTCTTGTTGGCCCAGAAGAACACAAACAAACAAACTTCCTTACAGCGACCAGAAGAAGTCCTAGAAACAACTACAATACCGCCCGTGTTGATCTTACCTACACGATAGTTTAGTTAGAGGAACTTTACACAGTTCACATTGCTAAGTGATATAGCTACCACTTTTGATATCAACAGTTTTGTGTAATATTGTAAGATAAATTTATAAAGTTTAGTCTGCTATCAATTTAGGCGCTTTGTATTAGAACAATTGACTTTATGATATTTTTGACCTTAATTATCACCTATTTGACATTTTGAGTAATACGAAGCCAGTATCTAACATTTTCGCTACCAATTTTTCATTTTAATGTAAAAATAGGATACTTTTATCCTCGTGAATTTGTCCTTCACAATAAAATAGACGTGCCATCTTTATCACTTTATTATTTATCTGATTCCTTTTTTTATGGTCACAAAAATAGGCATAAAAATATTTTTAAATCTTTTTTTAAATTACGAGTACAGTAGACAGCTCATCAGCTATACATACTAACGCGCAAGATACTCCGGTGTATAACTTGATGTGCAGTTCACTATACCTATGTTTTTTAAATAAAAGTTAAACAAAACTGAGCTCACCAACAACATTGAGTTGAAAAGCCAGCGACATCTTCGGCTCTGTGTTGACCTGGCACTCGTATATTCCCGCGTCTCTCTCCTGCGGGAATTTTATCTGCAGCGTCCAGTTCTCCGATTTGTCCGGCCTGATTACCTGGAGAAAATATATTTTGTATGTTTAATTATTATCTAAAAATTAAAACAAGACCGCCCTGCCTAAAAATGCATAGCTAGTGTCACTTGGGCTGATATAAGGATTTTAACGATACTTCATATGTATATGTCCAGGCATTTAAAAGTTACTAGCGGTCCGCCCGCGGCTACGCTCGCGCTATGTAAGATGTTCCTGTGGGAATGAGACTTTTCCCGGTAAAAAGTATCTTATGTGGTAATCCAGGTTACAAATTATCTTTATTCTAAATTTCATCCAAATCCGTAGATTAGTTTAGTCGTGAAAGCGGAATAAACATCCAAATATCTAAACATCCAAATATATGATGATGGTAGAATATAAAACTCACATACATATCTACATACTTATTACATGAACCCTGAACACATTACACTCCTCTTAAAAAAAATTCCTCGCGTTGAAAATCCTCGTCGAAAAGTGCTAAGTCATAATCGTTAACGGAAAAAATGCCCACAAAATTAATTTATAGAAAGTATAACAGCCTACAGAGGCTCGGGGGTCAAGTGTTCAGGTATCTGGCTCTCTATACTGAGGTTTAGGGTTCAAACCCCGGTGGAAACACATTTTCAGTAGTCAGCTGACAAATTAGCTGAACCCCCCGCTCGAAACCGATGAAGTTTTCTTGGGTAATTTGTTTGGGGGGGTCAAAGTCAGTCAAAGTCAAAATTATTTATTTCCATAAGATGTTATTACATCACTTAGATCCGTCATTACATTTTTTTGGGTGAGTTCACTAACACAATGGCGGAATCTGTGGAGAAGAGCTCACCGAAGAAACTCTCCAGGGGGGGTCAGCTAATTCGTCAGCTGACTGTACATTTGTTATACCAATCTAAGATATTTAAGTAGGTAAGTACAGTACTACGAAATACTATAAAAAAAGACAATCACTAAAGTAATATTCAAGAAGTGAATGTCGCTATAATATAAAAAAAACAAAATAAAAACGTATAAAGATATCCAGACAAGAGTGACTCGTTCATATATTTATTTAATTCATATATTGACAGAAGTGTTACCAGCTCTATATATTCTCTTATAAAATATTTTACTGTTTCCGAAACATCAGTTTTTATGAAAGTAGTGCTCTCACCCCTAAATAGATACCACCTTCTTTTGTGCTTTTCTTTAAGTATTTTCAACCTTAATGTAGTTCAAACAAAAGGTGCCTTGTGACATAAGTAGAACAAGCTTCACAATAGGGTTGTCCTAAATGTTTAATAATTAATTTATATGAAGAATAATTTTTCGAACTCACAATTTTACTGCTAGTGATTAAATTATAAACCTAATTCAAAATGTGTTACAAGAGAAAAAAACGTTTGTGTAAAATTTTACGCGTTTTATTGAGAATTCAAGTTTTTGAATTTTAAATAATAAAAATTTATTTATTTTTTATTTTATTTTATTTTATTTATAAAGACAAACAGCCACATACATAAATTATTCAACAAAGTCTATACTAGTTGAAAGCCTATAGTCTTCTGTATTTAACAAAATTGTACATCTCTAATTATTTATACAATGGTATGAAAAAACCAGTAACTAATCAGTGCATGAAATTTTTTGCATGACACATTTCTTAAAGACAGAAAATGATGGGCAAAACATGTCTACTTCAGCTAAAATTGACATTATAGAGACGGCAAGCACGCTTAAGAAAACTATTATTAGTATAACACGAATTAGAAGATGAAATTGTAAACAAATTCTTTTTACAACATGCACGTTCACATCTACGAGGCACTCTAAAGTTGATATTTTTCAATAAATCTGGGGTCTCAGTTAAACCATTTAATATCTTATAAAGCATACAAATGTCAATATAATCACGCCTATGTGATAAGAGTTGGATTTTGTGCCTTTCAGCAGATAAATTATAATCACAATAATTATGTCCAGTTCTGTAGTCAAGCGCTTTAACAAACTTCCTCTGTATGCGTTCCAGTCTGTCAATATGAATTTTGAAGAAGGGATGCCATACTGAACATGCAAACTCTAATCGACTGCGAACGAAACTATTATACAGAACTTTATAGGTTGAAGAGTTTTTAAAAGGTTTTCCTACTCTTAATATAAAACCTAATTGTTTGAAGGATTTTTTTAAAACAGTATCCAAATGTGGCACAAATGTTAGTTGAAAATCCATTATTACACCTAAATCACGTATTTGACTAACTCTCTTCAGACTAGTATTGCACAACTTATAATCATATAAAATTACTTGTTTTTTCCTAGTAAAACTAATTACACTGCATTTGTCAGGGTTTAAAAATAAATTATTCTCATTACAAAAACTTTCAAAATTAGTGAGGTCCATTTGCAAATCCCTACAATCATTATTGTTGCGTATAATTTTAAATATTTTTGCATCGTCCGCATAAAGCAAGACGTTGGAATTTTGTAGGTTTTGAGTAATATTATTAATATATAGAATAAATAAGAGGGGGCCTAGATGGGAACCCTGGGGAACCCCTGAAAAAATAGATTTATAATCAGAGCAGAACCCACCTATAACCACAGCCTGACTACGGTTTGTAACATAGGATTGGATCCAGCGCAGGAGGTCACCATGTATACCGAGACGCCAAAGCTTCAACAACAACAGATTATGACTGATTTTATCAAAGGCCTTGGCAAAATCGGTATACACGGCGTCAACCTGGCATTTGTTATCGAGAGCATCCAAAATAATTTCTGTAAAATTTAAAAGATTAGTGTCTACACTACGACCCCTATAAAACCCATGCTGGCTAGGAGCAACATATCGACGCACAGCAGCAGACAACTGATCAGTAACAATCTGTTCGAGTATTTTACCAAACTGGCTCAATTTAGAGATAGGTCTAAACTTCTCAATGTCGTTACTGATCGGACCCTTAGGAATTGGTGTGATCCATGCCTGTTTCCATATATCTGGAACATGACCGTCTGTTAAAGACTTCAAAAACAATAAAGTTATAGGCAGTGATAAAGATTTTGCACACTTAACAATAAAAATAGCCGTAAAATAAATAATAAGCCTTTTTAACAGCCTCCGTGGCCAAATGGTCGAGATTCCGACGCCATTACGAAAATTCCGAGTTCGATTCTCGGTGGAGACACTGTAAAGCAAAAATCTCGTGCGACTTCCCCAGTTTGGTTAAGACATTGCAGGCTGAATCACCTGATTGTTTGAAAGGAAGATGATTCCGTGCTTCGGAAGGCGCGCTAAGCCGTTGGTCCCAGCTACTATCTAGTCGTTACACGAGCTAAATCAGTGGCCTTTGGCGGCTCTGACACTGACACCAGGGTTTGTGAGGTCGGTTGTCGACCTTACAACCCACACGATGATGATAATGACTAGCCTTTTTAGTTGGTTTCAGTAGCTGCAAGCCCATTAATTTTAATCCAGACACAAGGCCACAATATACATAAAGACGAATAACTAAGGAGGTTTTTAACCTTCATGTTCTGATATTGATAGAGACAACCCTATTTCAGACTGACAACAGAATAGAGCTAATAGAATACAGTGTTTGTCTAAGCGTCGCGACGACCTCATTTCTTCGCTTAACCTGAAATGCATACCGGCTTATAAAATAAACAAAGGAGACTGTGATTTTTGCGATTCTCAGTGTTGTGATACAGCCTCCGTGAAATATAAAATATAATCTTTATTTGGAGCAAATGCGCCTCATGGGATTGGGCTATCCAAGACCCGAGGACTACAGGTTCACACCCCCAGGTCTCACTATAAAGCTCATGGCTGAATTGTTTGACGAACTGGGGAGTGATGAATATTAGGTATCTGGGGAAGCACAAAAGATCCCATAGGGTCGAAGTGCTCCGAGACTCTGACGTCTCGGCCCCTCCAAAGATAAGATTATTTGGGGCATTCACGTAAATAGAACTGTATTGTCTGAATTTTTGTGTTGGCTATTTCGAAGCATGTGAAATGTCATCTCACTAACTAATGATTCGATTCGAGTTTATTTTACACTTAATTTATATTTTGATAGATGTTTGCTAATTTATTGGTACCTTTAACAATTTAATTTCTAAAAAGTAATTAAGTGAGTGCGTCAGTGGTTTTCCGTCCGGAAGACGCGGGTTCGGTTCCTACCACGTTCCAATGTGTTTTCAAGTTTTGAATTCATATTACGTTTATCCGACGCTCTTATACGGTTAAGGAAAACGTCGTGAAGAAACCCACACTCCTGCTATGAAGATCAAATTTTGTGTGTGAAATCGACCAACTCACACTAGGCCAGCGTGCCCGTGGTCGACTAAGGCCTAATCGCCCTAATTAAGGGTAGGCACGAGCCATTGATGAGAAAAAATATATATTTTAAAATATCTTCTCAATAAATATAAAGTAATATTTGAGATAAGTTATTCTCTGACGTAAACCGATTCAGTTGCAAATTTTTTGTTAAATAAAACTCGGATTTATCGTCTTTAAACTAAGATTGATACTAGTATCAAAAGCTTTTTACGAGAACCACGTAGACTTGGCCATTATTTTTCATTTTTTCCGAGTCCCAGCTAAGAAAGTTGAAATAATAACCGTACTTCTTTGAGATTTATCACTGAAGTGTCTGAAAGGGGGTGGAGTAGTTTTTAATGATAGCTTTTTTGCATTTTGAAGCTATTTCAGACTGAAATAGGTGAGTTTTTGTAAGATATTTACTTTTTCATTAAAAATTCAACTAAAAAGCATAAATCAAATATTTAGTAATTTTCGGTTACCAAAGCTCCTTAATTAACCTCCTAACTAATTCTGAGGCGCCAGGTAATTTTGATGACGGAACACTAAAAGAGAATTATTCAAACACAAATTTATGCGAAGGGATTAACAGGTAAAAAATCAGTAGGTGTAACCAATAACCCTGTATTTCCCTACCCTCAAAGTAGTCTTTATTAGTCTTTATTATTAAAATAGAACCAACTTCAATGTATGTATACCCTATAAAATAAAAAAAGAATTATCAAAATTGGACTACATTGTAAAAAGTTATGCGTAAAAACACATGTTTTCGAAATCGATGAAAATGTATTCATTGAAAGTGCTTTTTTTACTATTTTTTTTTTAGTTTCAACTTTAGATATACGAGTATTTTTTTAACAACTTTTGCTCTTGTTGATTGATTAGTAGCATGTTATGTTATATAAAATTTTGGAGTTGGATGAATATGTGTCTTTAAATACCAGTAACAAGTCAAATAACAGTTTAAATAAATAAATTGTAACAATAACAGTTTTGTGTTTAAATTCTGAATAATTCGTGTCCGAATATAAAATCTATACAGGATGATACTAAATATATTTTATTTTGAAAGGTCAAGATTTACCTGGAACCAAATATCTACCGGGTAATTACCGCGATTATGGTCCCGGTAGATATTATGTGTGTTAAGCCGATATTAGACAGTTCACTTTTGCTTTCATTTTCGTTGGTTTTAATAATAATTTACACCTATTCAAAACCATAATATCATAGTATTTTAAAATATAAAAAAAAAACACTAAACAATATCGAAAATGAAAGCAAAACTGAACCGTCTAACATCGGCTTTATTAATATTAACAACTGCGAAAACCTGTGACCAGTGTTTACCTGGAACCTCTGATCAGAAGTATACGTCAAAATTCCAGCCGTTAGTATGTGCAGATCTCTCTTCCGTATCCATGAGACCTGGAACAAAGGACAGCTTATGAAAATCATGTATGACATAGGTACATAAAAATCTTCAGACCAGTAAATAAATTGGTTTATCACCCTAAGTTTAAATGTCAGTTGCAAATTTTAGAACAAAAAATATTATTTTTCGTTTGCTATCTGTCAGATACTGAGTATAAACCTTATTGAAAATTTCGATAACGAGGAAATTTAATGAAAAATGGTAAGCCACTTTCTTGGCCGACCTTACAATAATTACAATAATACTGAAATTGCTTCAAATCTGTCAAATCTGGCCAACAGCTGACGTAGTTTGATACTATAAATTATTTCTTCAAGATGGACGAAATAGAAATTAGCAGTGAGCATATGCATGCATATCATTCGCTCTTCGTATAAACCCTAGGGGTCAAAGTCAAAGTCAAAGTCAATTTTTTTTATTCGAATTAAGATTTTTACAAATCATTTTTCGACGTCAAAGCTATCATGGATGGCACGTTCACTACCAGTGTACGCCCTCTGTGGAGAAGAACGGCCAGAAGAAACTCCACAGGAATTGTATCTTTTGTACTTTTCTTTTAAATATATAAAGAATCATACATGAGTCATAATTACAATCTACTCCGCTGATTTGGAACAACAGTTGACCAGACGTTTTTATCATCTAAGTAATCATTTATCGTATAATATGCCTTAGAACATAAAATAGTTTTAATTTTAGCTTTAAATTGGCTATCGGACAGATTAACAATATCAACTGGTATTTTATTATAGAAGCGAATACAGTTCCCCATGAATGAATTATTAACTGTACACAGTCTAAACTTTGGGTGCGCTATTTTATTTTTATTTCTAGTATTTATATTATGTATATCAGAATTCTTAGGAACTAGCATTGTGTTCTTCCGGACATACAAGATGTTTTCAAATATGTACTGTGAGGATATCAATTTCTTTAAACAATTCCCTTAGGGAATCGCGACCACGCAATTCATATTATGGAACGTATCGCCCATGGGTTTCTAGAAGGGTGTCTCAGTTTATACTTATAACTAGCGGCCCGCCCCGGCTTCGCACGGGTAGATTAATACACATTTTTAACCAACTTCAAAATGAAGGAGGCTCGTGTTTTATCATTTTTTTAAATACCTACTCTAAGAAGCATTCAAAAACATTTTGAAACTCGAACCGAAAAATTCAGACTAATTATTATACAATTTTTTAAGTTCCTTACTTTAAAAATAGCTGACATTCCAAACAAAATTTAATCACTACTTCCCTTTTCAAATAGGGATTAGTTTATACTTATAATAACGATTGGTGATGTAATTAAATAAATTAAGTCCGATTATCTTTTTGTAAAGGGAATCTTAGGTATATGGATTGTTCACACCGTAGTATTATTTTCAATCGATATTGTATTTTATGTTATTTTTATTTGGATCCCAATAAAAAAATATCATATTGAACTTGAACTTACAAAAACGGATCTATTAATGCAATCGTTTCTGAAATCGTAATTGTCGTGTAAAAGGGTATCTTTGAGTTAGTGTGTTCTACCTTCGAATTTCGCCTCCCCGTTTCATCCTGTGTGTGGTCAAACGGGAACCCACTTACCATAAAAAACCTGTTTTATTTTTCAATATTTCCCTTAAACCTTAAACAGTTTCTTAAATGTACTCAGAACTCTAAATTGAATGCGTTCCTTGAAAGCTGAAATCCTTACACCATGTGTTACTTTTTTTTCAACTGACTTAATTAAAAAAAAAAAAATGTTTCTTTCTTTCTTTCTAATCGCTATTTCTACCAAAGTGGTAATATAGCGAGCACAGAACCCTGTATTGCCTTTTATGGACGGTATGGAGACGTAGACTTATGTGTGTGCCACTTCAAAATACTTTACCGACCGCACTTCGTAGAATTTCGTTCGAAAGTTGTTCGTAATTTCAGACTTTTGTACTTCAGAACAACGCCGTACTTGAATTCCTGCGTATTGCTTCGCAGAAACTGGTTTGTACTGCGTTCATTCTAATAGGGATTGTACTATGAGTACCAGACAGCTGATATACATTACATAAATAGATAAATACATACTTATATAGATAAACAACAATAATAAAAGACACAAGGCAAACACAAGTGCTCATCACACAAATGTTTGCCCTAACGGGATTCGAACCCGCGACCCTGTGCGTCGAAGGCAGTAACACTACCACCTGGGCTATGGAGCCGTCAAAGTAAGTATTTACATACAACCAAAACGATGAAGAAACAAAAGAAGAGAGAGGATGATGAATGTGTTCTTTCAGGTACCTTTTCCTCTAATAAGATAACAGACTTAACGGGAGAACATAATTTTAGACGGCTCAACAGAAGTACACACAGTGTAACTACTAGAAAGCTTGTTAGATATATTCAATAAGTTAAAGTAATAGTCGTTATAAATCAATTATTTTAACTGTGGGCTTCACGATGTCAAAATCGTCATGTTGGTGACATTGAATTCACCCGCCCGCTTACTTCCTCACCTCCTCCGACGCCTATCAAAACGGATACCAAATCTACCAACATGCAAATATTATGACGTTGACAGGCGCACAGTTATAAAAATTGGGTTATAGTAAGGTCGCTGGTGGCGGCTGGATGAGGAAAGCGGGTTATCGTGCGCTTTGGCGTGCCCTTGGGGAGGCCTACGTCCAGCAGTGGACTGCAATAGGCTAGTTGATTGATTGATTGATTGAGTAATTCCAAATGAAAACATGATAAATATTTGCCAAAATGTAAAAAGAAAATAATAAAAATAAAAATTGTATTTATTTTAATCCACAAACAAACAAACAAAGAAGTCCATCAATAAACTGAAACTACTGCACAAATAACATTGCAAGATTGTTTGTGGGGCATCTGGAGCCTGAACTAAGCCAAGGCCTGTATCTTAGGACTCCAGGTCCCCCTCAGTCATCAATACAGTGGAGTTGCACTCATTCTCCTGCCCCTTTATCAATACAGTGCAACTAAAATAATTAAATAGTGAATACTATGAAATGTTTGGAATGCGTGGTGTGTGTAAAATGGTGGCGAAAATTCAAAATTCAAAATTGTTTATTTGCATAGAATAGGTGTACATGGTCATAAAGTGACCCGCTAACATACATTAGCATGCAAAATTAATAAAAGTAAATTAAACAAAATTAAACAATATGGTCTAAGTATTTAAGTCAAGGAAATCATGCACACTATATAAACAAATATTTATACTCTCTTAATTTTTTGATCATGCCATTGGTTGGACCTTCTTTAAATCTCTCTGGAATTTTATTATATACACGGACACACATACAATAGGAGAAAGAAGAACGCAGTATAAATTTATTTTCTATTATAATACTTTAGAAGAGCTTGTGTGTGCAGAATACCGGAAAATACCCTGCTATTAACAAAGATCGTTATTAATGTACAGTAAGGAGAAAGATAAAGTACCTACCTATGTGAAAAGTTAATTCTCTTGACAATACAAAGTGAAAAGACGACATTTAAAGTAAATGCTTCAAACTTTGAATGAGTGGTATAAGTTAATCCTTTGTCAAGTTTTAATTTAAGTCTTTATCAAAGTTTTTATCTAAGTTTTTACTTAAGTGGAAGAGGCTCATAGTCCAGCAGTGGACTGTAACGGGTCGTTGATGAACTATAGAGTGTTTTTACATTATTATTGGATCAAAGTTCATTTACTAATGGACCTGTAGTATCTATATCATCAGTGGTAATAGTGGTTATGGCCGCTGTCTTCCGTCTGGGAGGCACGGGTTTGATATCCGCCACATACTATGTGTTTTCAAATTTCGAATTTATATGTACTCATGAAACCTAACCGCATAAATGAATAGCAAAGTGTATTTTTGATCTCAACTGTTGCATCTCATATCTAAATTCGATTATCAATGATCTTATTATAAAGAACGTGTCCATGACAGGAGTTCATTTTATCTCTGAATAAATCTACTTAGTCACGGTTCGTCGCCGTAATCAGGCCAATATCTCTGTAGCTAATCCAACGCCAGATCTGTTTTATATAGGTACATTCGTCGTCTAGGTCTGACTGAATGAAATCTATTTACGCTAGACTGAATACAATACTGAAAATAAAAATGTTTTTGTGTTTTTATTTCAACTTCTATATATATTTCAATTATTATGATGTCATAATAATTGTGTATGGCATACGTATTAACACTAGGATATGTTTATTGTATACCGAAATAAATATGATTGATTTGTTTTGGTTATGTAACTGCTTAGGTATTTATGCGTGCCTAAAAAAAGTAACTTAATTAGGTAATGAAATTCACCATCCAAGCTCCGAGTATGGTACCAAAATTGGTCTCATAGACACAAGATGGCGGTAGCTGAATTACTTTTATCTCATTTTGTCGATATTCAGTCTAGCTACAGACAAGTTGGAGGTCAGTAGTCTGACTAAAATAACGCAGTATATAAACGCCATCTCTGTAGGTCACAAGCAAGTATCGATTTATATAAGTACTATTCTAGTCAATTCGCAAAAGCTTTGTTTCTATTTTCAGATGTCCTTGGGAATAGATTGTTGGAGTAGCAGGCTTTTTCGATATATAATAAGCATTAATTTTGTGATTGACAACATTTTATTTAAAAAAAGGAAACGCAAAAGATGTGACGACTGTGGAGTTTCTTCGGTGAGCTCTTCTCCACAGATTCCGCTATTGTGTTAGTGAACTCACCCAAAAAAATGTAATGACGGATCTGAGTGATGTAATAACATCCTATTAAAATAAATAATTTTTGACTTTGACTATTTCTGGAAATATATCTGTTCCTTTTTATTTAAATCAGCATGTTTTTATTCAAAGAAAATGTTAGCTGGCTAAAGCCAAAAAAGACTATTAAAATATAAAGGAACTATGCTATTTTTACATGAATTGCGAATAAACTTTTTCAGATTAAATTTGTATAAAAATAAACTTATTTTTATAACAGCGTGCATTTTTACCTGTGGTACAAAATATTTACATGATATTCATTGAATATTTTGCATAGATAGATAAGTAGACTGCAAAAGGCTGATTGATTTATTCAAATAATTAAAATTCCATATAAAAGACACCACATTAAAACTAAAAAGAGTTGGTGTGAAGACTAGGTCGATTTCTTCATGGTAACCAGGCAACCGACCGAGAAGTATGGCTAAAGAAAAGAGAGGCCTTTGCCCTTCAGAGTGATCTTATCTTATTAAGCCTAGATTGTTGTGTATATAGACATTACCTAATTGATTAAGCCGTGTGGTGACGGCAGAGTAGAATACATTTATCACCAACCCCTACTTTTCCCGTGGGTGTCATAAGAGGCGACTTAGGGGCTACACATTGAACAGGGAACGGGCAGCAGCGCTCTCTGATACAGTAACCTTTTAATCTGCGATCCCCGACCCGCCTGCCAAGCGTGGAGATTATGGCAAAACCCTCCACTTAAGTGGAGGAGGCTCATAGTCCAGCAGTTGACTGTATCGGGCCGTTGATATAGAGATTTCCTTATCTTATTTGCTCAAAGAAGTACTTACAGCCTTGTCTCCTAACTGTTCCACCCTGCAATGTAGAAAAGCAGTCTGGCCAACCACAGTAGTGACGTTCCGGGGCACGTTGTACTCGAAGTACGGGAAAGATCCGACGCTATCTTCACCATAGTGTATTCCTGTAACAATGATAATAAAGTTATTAAAGAGTGAACAATTATTTCTTTTTATTCTAGGGGTGTACGTGTGTTGTACCCCTACTCTTCCCGTGGGTGTCGTAAGAGGCGACTTAGGGATACACATTGGACAGGGAACGGGCAGCAGCGCTCTCTGATACAGTAACTTTTTAATCTGCGATCTCCAACCCATCTGCCAAGCGTGGAGATTATGGCAAAACCCTCCACTTGAGTGGAGGAGGCTCAGAGTCCAGCAGTGGACTGTAACGGGCCGTTGACGTTGACGTGTGTTATAAGGTCAAAGGTCGGACGGCCACAATCCTGTTGGGAGAATAATTGAGCCACAAATTAATCGTGCGCAAATGATTTCTGATATTACTCATTTTGTATACATATGGATTGGATATACCACAATATTATGGATACATATGGAAAGCAAGATACTGCTAAAAGTGGCTACTTTTGGCGGTTACGGCTTAAATAACTTATTGTTTATATTTAGGACTATAATACGAGGGCTGATTGATAAGTTTCCGAAACGACAAAGTAAAACTTTAAAAATCTATTTAAAATAAATTTATTTCTCAACGTAGTTTCCTTCTACCTCGATGCATTTAGTCCAGCGCTTCTCCAATGCCGTTACACCAGTTTGATAAAATGTTTTCTCCAACCCCTCAAAATACTCGTCCACGGCAACAATGACTTCTTCATTTGATGAAAATCTCTGGCCACCTAACCATTTCTTCAGGTTTGGGAATAAGTGGAAGTCACACGGGGCCAGATCCGGGGAATAGGGTGGATGCGGTAGCAATTCGAACCGCAATTCATGGAGTTTGGCGACTGCAACCATTGACGTGTGTGCAGGTGCGTTGTCATAGTGGAACAAAACTTTTTTCTTGGCCAAATGTGGTCGTTTTTTCTGGATTTCTTCACTTAATTTTTGCAGCAAGCTTGCGTAGTACTCTCCATTTATTGTTTTTCCTTTTTGCAGATAATCCACTAAAATAATCCCTCGAGCATCCCAAAAAACAGTCGCCATCACTTTGCCGGCCGACAAAACCGTTTTTGCTTTCTTCGGCGCAGGTCTTCCGCTCTCAGTCCACTGCTTAGATTGTTCTTTTGTCTCGGGAGTATAATGATGTATCCAGGTTTCATCGACTGTTACATAACGCCGCGAAAACTCGTTAGGATCTCGTTTAAACAGCGCCAAACACTCCGATGAATCGTCCACTCGACGTTGCTTTTGGTCAACAGTGAGCAAACGCGGCACCCATCGCGCGCAAAGCTTTTTCATTCCCAAATGTTGGTGCAAAATATTAAAAACGCGTTCAGATGAAATGCTCACCATCTCTGCTATCTCTCGCAACTTCAAGCGCCGATCATTCAATACAATTTTGTGAATTTTTTTGATCATGTCCGGATTCGTGACTTCATTTGGACGGCCAGACCTGTGGGCGTCTTCGCAGCTCTGTCTTCCACGTTTAAAATCAGTTACCCAGGTGTGAATTGTACTCAATGCAGGAGCAGAATTACCTAAAACACTGTCTAGCTTGGTTTTAATCTGGGTTGCTGTTTTCTGTTTTAAAACGTAAAACTTTATCACCGCACGAATTTCGTTTCTTTCCATTGTTAAGAAAATTTACGACAAAGAAAGTTCTACGTCCTATCAAACAAATTCCACCAGTTCGAATAAATTCAAATTTGGCGTTCTATTTTCAAAAAGATGCCAAAATATAATGTAATAATTTTTTTTTGCGTATCATTTTTTTAAGTTCGTCGTTTCGGCCAGTTATCAATCAGCCCAGGTATAGTACATAACTGAAATATATTTATAACCCGTCTATTGTCGTTAAACACATAATAATTTTAATCGAAATTATTTCAATTGGTAGCGCTACTGATTGCAAAAATGTTATTTTATAACGTCACCTAAGTATTACATTAGAGTTTTTTACCTATATATACAAGCTGCCAATATTTCTACTTACGACAAATATTTTAATTAATATATTTTAAAATGCACAACAACAATGAAAGTTACTTTATTATCTGTCATTACTTTAGATCATCAAATTTTAACACAATCGCAAATCCTTTTATTCTTGCTATTACTGCTTCTACCTGCATTTACAAAAAATCCGGTAAAATTGCACAATATTCCAACCTTACTGCAACTTTTAACAAAGGCATTGCGCGCAAAAGCCGTAAAATTCACAAGATAATTTCCATTCCCCACCTGCATTTGTACGCCTTCTCTAACGACTGTACTTCCTACACTAACCGGATTATT
This sequence comes from Carpatolechia fugitivella, assembly GCA_951230895.1. NCBI lineage: Eukaryota > Metazoa > Arthropoda > Insecta > Lepidoptera > Gelechiidae > Carpatolechia > Carpatolechia fugitivella. Next base: position 8,001,561 of record OX579669.1, on the reverse strand, counting down.
CCAGTTTAAACTAGCTCTAGATGCTTAGCAACTGATTAAATCCGTTGCTTAGTGTTATTTACTCGTTTAGCTTAATTAAGCTTACCTAATGGAACCGGACTCTGATTATTATTGTACCTAGAAGTAAGTGAAAATTGGAAATGGAAAGTTGAAACGCGGGGAGTTTTACATGGTTGTTTATTTTTTTTTTATAAATAAAATTATGTTTTTCATATCATTTCTAAAAACTATTTCTTTATTTTTGTATGTCTCTTTATAGACACACAAAAAAATTTTCCCTACTCAAAACACAAAAACTAACTATAAACTAAATTACAACTTATTAGGAGTAACTTTTGAACTCAAACTTGGCTCAACTATCGCTAATTAAGCCTCAAATCGATCTGGGTTCGTATATCTTTTTTTTAGATTTTGTCGAGTAATTCGACATAATCAAAACCATTTAACTTTCAATAAAGATACGTTTGTTATTGCCATTCAAATGTTTTTTTGTGTTATCAATAACGACACCTATTTTTCAGTGCAGTACGCGCGCACGTTCTGTGGAATCAAGGTTGAGGGAATAGGCGAGAGTACGCCACCGCCGAAACTCTGCCGCGCTTTCTTATATTTATCTTGTTAGGAAGCGAGCAACCTCTGCCTGACCTAGGTCATTGTGCGTCATAATTTCTAAAGATTCCTCGAAACTCGCGCGCAGACTAATGTATCCAGACATCATTATGTTAGGTTCAAAGACCTTTAATCCAGGCTAGACTACAGTCACATTACAGTACACAATATAGCAGTAGCCTAAATTATTTAGCTATCTTTTTATTATAATAATCATTGATTAACTACCTAAATAACAAGTATCTAATTAGTCACCATTAATTATCTAAATAAATGTATTTTTGCGTACTCTACATTTATATCGGGTATTTATACTGTTTTACTGTACTATTGTTACGTGTATACCGCTTACAGACTGTTTGTCCGAGTACCACTTTCAATAGAATGTAATAAATGAAACGAAAGTCTATCTTTATGAAAGATTCTTTAGCTAGCTACATAAAATAAAGGCTTGTAAAAATACAAAAATATACACGACCTTTTATTTTTTACATATTCAACAAAGAGTATGTTATTTATTCAACAATCAAATACAAACAGATGGATGAAAAACACAACGATGTAGGAAAATGTAACGTCGATCGCCAATAAAAATAATATTCATGCCATTTAACCTTTTCGTTTCTGGGTATCGAAAAATTATAATGTTACTCGTTTTTTTCTGCAAATTCAATGGCAAGATACAGATCTTTTAACAATAGTTGACATTGTTATACGATGATAATTAAAAACATTGTTAGGCATTTTGTTTAGGATATCATAGGTACTTAAATAAGACACGTGTAACATTTAAGTCATGACATTGCCATTGTTTTTTTTTATCTTTATTATGTATTGTGACACCACATAGGTGATTCCAGAAATATAATTGTATAAGAAGAGCGAATGAAATGAATTGTTATCAGATATCAATAACATTACTATTTTTATATAAAACAAGCTGATCCGACAGACGTCCTGTCTTAACTATAAATATTGAATGTCAAACGACTGACAGTTTTGTTGCTAAAGCTATTTATAATTATATTAGAAAAGTTATTATGGTCGTCAAGTTTTCTACAATTTTCTATTTTTCCGCGCAACTTTATTGTTTTTTTTCTTGCATTAAAACCTTCTCCTGATAATATCAAACACAACAAAAAAAGAATCAGCAAAATCGGTCCAACCGTTCACACGTGATGCCGTGACCAAGGGTAATAGGGATTCATATTTTCGTTACTTCTATTTGTCAATACTACAAAAAAAAACTTAATCTTTGTAGTAGTCGCTTAAAAATATGATTTCTGTTACATGCGATTAAAACATCTACTCAATACTAAAATAATTTCCGAAAATGAAACCGTTATGACTTATCATCTTGCTGATTCAAGTTCTACCATGTCTGATTACTTCATTGGAAAACTCTCTAGCCTGTCAGCCAATGGTCTTACTCAGTCAGCCAAAAGACGCCCACTGCTGGACGAAGGCCTCCTCAAGGATCTCCACAACGTTAAGTCCTGCGCTAGCCAATAGTAAAGTAAAATGGGGGAATGAATATTTAACATACTGATTGAATTCTTGTAGAAAAAACTCTAAATTTACACATGAAACTCCACATAGTACTTTTCACAGAACTTTCTGTATTTGTAAAGTTACTGGAAGTGTAAAAGTAAGCTTATGGTTGGCTTTTTTTAAAGTAAATTTAATGTGATTTAGTCGATAACTTCTAATTTTATTAGTATTGCCATACTTTTCTTTTATATTCTACTGTTATTCTAACAAAAAAAAACTTTCTATTAAACAATCCCCTGATAAATGAGCTGCGTTCAAAAATCTATCCCGGTTTTGTCCCTATTCGGCCCTGGATCCCTATTTCCCCCATTTTACGGTACTTACATATGTGACGCGAAGTCCTACCTTCCTATACTATCTTTGTCAGACACCGACACCAAAGTCCAACTCAAACATGCTGTTCAATAAAACTCAAAACTTCCTCATCTATCTCTTTTATACTCAAACCTGAAGGATTATCTGTCTCACTTACATCCCTTGCCAAGGGATGAAACAGAATAGCAAATGGTACAATTAGTGTAAACAAAGGTGGTTGATTAAGAAATTACTTGGGGCAGAACATCTGAGCTGTGTAATGTGGGGGCAGGTGTTCACTTACCCTTTAGGGTACGTCTACAATGATGAGGGATATAGAACGTGCATACCTTATTGGCGACGAAGCAAATTTTGAACTGAAACTCCATATTGTATTTTGATCTTGTATTGATCTATGCGTTCTAAAAACCTATTAACAGCCTCCGTAGCCGAATGGTGGGACGTTCAGCTTTCTCTACGAAGGTTTAAGGTTCAAAGTGTTCGAATTCCTGTGGAGACAGTATGATAAAAAAAAAAACACTTTGTAAGATTACCATAGATGTCGCTAAGAACGCTGTAACGTGCCAAGTGGTTGCCTATTGTGGTGACGTCATAATTTCATAAAAAAACAAGCAAGAACGAATTTCCACGCTGCCACTATGCCCTCCGTGGTGTAGTTGGTAAGCACGTTAGCTGCTATAGGCCGAAGGTCGTGGGTTCAAGTCCCGCCGGAAGGTTTACGTTTTTGGTTGTCTTCTATGAATCACAAATATTTGTTAGATTATCTTTGGTTAAGTTAGCACTTAAGGCTGAATCTCTTGGACAATCAAGACCACCACTAATATTTTTTTACTCTCCGAAAGGTAAATAAGTTTTCCTCTTCTAAATGCGGAAAATTTACATTACATGAAATAAATACTTCATCTTTGGCTGCTGGAAAAAAAACTAAGTTTTTCGGTTTGATAAAAAAACCTTTGCACCGTTTTATTATGGAAAAGTACAAAATTGCATAATTTTCCCAATTCTGTTTCCTTCTCTATCGTATTTTTCCCATTTCTGTATCCTTTTGTTTCTGTTGTGAACGCTGCCATGTTAGGGAGTGTGTTGAAGACCTTTTTACACTGACCCATGAGAATTTTTATTTGGATACGGTAGCTTTCGAGTTTATTGCTCTTGTTCTTGCCCCGATTCACACTGTCACGCTCTAATCCTTAATTTAAGTTGGTCTGTCCTTTATAAATTTTAAAGATTGAAAAGGGACAGGAGATGGCCATTCTAATATAAGAGCTGTCAAACATCGAATTTGAACGTTATGGCTGTGTCGAAGGCACAATTTTAGAGAGCACTTAAAACATGCGACTTAAAAATCTCTGACAGCTATGCCCTTATTTTAGGTTATAAAATTAATATCATTCGTTCATCACCTCTCTTTTATTGTCATAAAAACGAAAAGGATAACTGGATTTTAAAATTAGAATTAGAGTATGACATCCCGAATCGAGGCCAAAGTTGTTTTTCTTAAAAGGTTTTGATGTTGATCAGCTTGTACGGTTGTAAAAAAATGTGACTTTTATAATAAAATTTATTTAGATCTTTTCCCATACTTATTGTATAAATATTCAACAATTACTCGAGCAATAAAACATAAACAGAGACAAATATAAATGGGTTTTTGTAAGATGTATTTAAATGACACTAATTAAGTAAAATTAAATAAATCATTGTGTCTCATGCGGTACAAGAAAAGTAATTTATTTTAAATTTAATTAACTAAAAAGTTTTAACGTAGATAATAACATCACATAGATTTAGACAAGACTGAAAAAAAAAACAATTTAAGTACAAAACCAGCAAGACTCCAGAATTCATAATTTTATTTTATGGTCTAATTAAACATTTAAACCCTCCTAACTGCGCCAATCTGTCTCGAACATTAAATCTCGCACCTACATGTTGTGCAGACATAAAGTGGTCTCTCCTAACTTTTTAGGGCACACATAAAAACGCCGCATCCATTAAGTTCAAAATTACTTTTCGACGTCCAACCCTTTGCTTGGCACCGTCATTTAGCCAAATTGCCAGGCTTAAATCGCGCGGTTCACATCTCATTTACCCTGTTTTTACGATTCCGCTGGTGTTTTTAAAAGAGTAACCGGATATAACGAGATATAAGCGGATATAACTGGTTTGAGCGCAAAGAGATTCTATCTGCAATGTTTTTAAGGTCGCTTTTTGGGTAGGAATTGGCTCATTGTTCGCGGAATGATAATGAAAGTGGTGGTGGTAAGTGCTCTTTCTGTTAATACTCTGTCTGTGGTTTGGTTTGAGTTTTCTGCTTATTATCTAGCAGGTGTACGGCGCGTACGCACATAGTAATTATTCGACTACGTGAAATGAAAAGCTAGTAAATGTTTTGGATCCACTTTGGTGTCTGAACAAAATCATTAAAATCTCTTTGGAAATAGAAAAAGCTGTGATAAAGATATTTCATGAACACCACATAGAAAACTCTTTGTCTTCTAGCAAGATACTTAACAAAGGCGAAGATGTTGACACAACAAAGCAAGGGTAACAAATCTTCTCATTCTTCTTCATCGTGTTGGTTGTAAGGTCATAATTGTCCTTACAAACCCTTTGGATACTACCTTGAAGAAAAAAAACGCCCTTATTTTACTCTCGGATCACAAAACTTAAAATAAAAAGCCACTACATACTTTACGCTCATTTTGAAGTTGACAAGATGATTAAAATATGTCAAAGACCGAGATGTTGACAATTTATATTATATATTTTATTTAAGCTTGAACAAAAGAATTTCTTAATTTGAGAATATTATTATTAAGTCGTCCTAGTCCTAGCTAAATATTAATCTCTTAAGAACTTGTTAAAGTCAACAAACAAAAAATTAATCTTAAAAAACAACGAGTAGGATAACGTATTCATAAAATATAAATTTCTAAAGCTTTTGGGAAATAAAAAGAGAAAATTAATTGAATGTTTTTCTCTCTTTGCCTACGCATTTTATATTTAGGTTCAGATATAATACATATTTCATAAAAGCCGTTGTACTAAAAGTGTTTAATAATTTGAAAAAAGAGACAGAAAATATTATTACGCAAAGTCCTAAAGGGCCGTAGTGATTGTTATCTCTTGATAACTCGACTCTTTGAAGCGTGTCCTGCCTGAAACGTCTATTCACCACTATGTGGGGTCTGAAAATATTATTTTGATTGAATAGAAAATATAAATGACTACCAATCGCGAATGTCCGATGTGAAGAATGCTAACAAGTCTGGCGAAATAAAAATCCAAATTAAAAAAAAAAACTTAATTTTTATAAAGGATTTTTAACATTTGCTTTACTGAAGGTGGGCACGGCGCAATAGATTACAGAGAAAATACCTACTTAAACTAATGTCGAAAACTTACTACGAGCGTTACTCACATACAAAATAGGTATACATATATTATCTGACATAAATATTCGGTTTCTGAATACGGTTACAAGTAATGAGACCCTAAAATTACTAGGTACAGAATAAGCGAATAAGCGCTTCAAAAGAATGAGTTTTTAACCCTAAAACATTATGTTAAAAAGAGCCACGTGCAAAGGTTCACTAGGTAGATAAGCTACGGAAAAACACCTTTTCTGCTAATTAAACATGAACATGTGCTCTTTTGAGTAGAAACAACATTTGAATAAATTGCGAACTCTTTTTGATGTTGCGGCTACTGTAATATTTACGTTGTCGGACAACTTAAACTAATAAGCATGCATAAGGTAATTATTTACTACGAGTATACCCGGGTTATTATAGGAAGAGCTCTCACCGCTTCCAAATTCTTCATAATAGGGACTCAGACTACTTTTTTTTTATTTTATAAATCGAAACTTCTTAGTTTCTGCTATCGAATACTAAAATAATTTTTGCTCTATCTTTAAAATCTACCGAATTATGAAGGTTTGAAATTCAAGATAAGATAGAGAGGCACATACCCACTTGTGACATCATTTGTTAGTAACGCCATCTCCATACAAAAAATTGTTTTTGAAAGAGACAAACATATTGAAACTTAAAAAATCACTGTAAATTCGTTTTTCAACCGATTCTGTTTTTTTCTTCGCGAATTGTCTGCTACTTATCTATATTTTAAAAATTATTCATAAAATATGGTACATTCATAAAATATAGTGAACACTCCGATCCCCTATTATGACGTTAACAACTTTTTTTTTAATAATATTCAGTTTATGAACTGCTATAAACTGAAAAAATGTAACTTCACATTTTATTTTATCATTATAAAGTAATTTACTTAATAAATAAATTAACGAAATAATAGGTATTAAACAGTTTTTAAAATTATAATCTTGTACGGGACGGCCTCTAATTAACTGCTAGCATAAGACTTAGCCTTATAGATATTGTAGATTAAGTTTATTGATTTAAACTCTTTTTTCCTACTAGAATAGTATTTTATAGGTTTATAGGGAAGAACTTTAGTGTCCTAAGTAGTTATAGATATTTAATAGCTTACAGTTTTATATTCTCGAACTTTACCCACCTTTTCGCTTAATCTAGTCGGTAAAGAATAGTATAGAGGCGATGTTTTTTATGTTGTTTACGTTACTCGATGTTGTTTACGTTCGTCATAGTTAGCTAGAAAATTCTAGAAAATAATAGGTAAACAACCCATTGTCATTTGTTGTAAACAACTATTGTTTAATAAACAAACATCGGTCCCTCGCCCCGCTCACTCCGCCTTCACCTCCCCTTACCCTAACGGGTAGGAGTATAAATACGGAGCACTGCCCGCTGCACCGACAGTGTGTTTTAAGCAGTGGTTCACAGTACAGTAAACAGTTCGGAAGCCTCAAGAGGAAAACAGAAAGAGGAACGGTAGCAGCGGCAGTGCAAATAGTACCTCAACGGTGTAGTGTGGTACAGCGGACCGAGGAAGCGATCCTGCACAGAATACTGGTGTTTCTTTTCGACGACCCTCAACCGGACGGCCCAATCCCAGCAATAGTCCTGTGCGGCACTTATCCTATGTTTCAGTCCACGCGATCGCACCAACAGTTATAGTAGTGCCACACATTTTGGTCCTTCGAGCCGGATTGCGGTCAATACAGAAGAATGGTCGTCACCAGAAGCGGAAAAGGCAGCCACACCGATCACCGTCACACCGGTGAAATCGCAACATTAGGAGGCAACAGCATCGAAGACACCGACGCACACGCGGAACAGACTACGTCAACGTCCGAGCCATCCGTCAAGGACGCACCCATTAAGGTCGCCCCCCAACACTCCACTGCAAGCGGAATCATGAAACAGACGCCCCTCTGCCCGACGTTACTGGGCAACCAGGGCACCACAGAAGCTGTCCAGCGAGCCAGCAACACAGACGGGGCCACAATGAAAGAGCCCTACCCGACAGAAGACGGTCGGGGTGTAACTGCCGCACACTCCGACCGCCCCTCCGCCGCCGCCGTTCAGGCGCACCTCCCCGCGCGCCACGCTGCAGCATCCCGAGCATCAACATCGACGAAAGCAAGATCAATGCGAGCACGGGAGCTAGCAATACGAAAAGAAGAACTCCTCCGCCTGAAGATAGAATATGAACTCGCCCGCATTGAAGCAGAGAGCTCTGAGGAAGAGGAGGACATACAGGAAGACAACGGCGGTAACGAGTCACAACGCCGCGTCGCCGATTGGGTCGACCAGAGTCTACAGCATCAACTTACAGCCCTATCGAAGAAAGAGCTGCCACCTCTGCCTCAAAACGAGAAGGCAGAAACACGGAAGATGCCACACCCCCCCGGCGCCCCCGCAGCAGCAAAACCGGAGTGCGGGGAGTGTTCCCCCCCTGTCTGTGTACCGGCGGGAGCGCGGGAAATGACAGTCAAACAGCAGAGCCTCGACATCTCCGAGCTCGCGCAAGCCATCACACTCGCTGCGCAATCAACACGTCCGACGTCACGTAACTTCTTCGAGTTACCGAGCTACAGCGGATCACATCAAGAGTGGCTATCATTCAACGCAGCCTACACTGCAACAGCGCCCTCTTACAACGACGTCGAGAATCTCGCCCGCCTACGCAAGAGCCTCAAGGGAACAGCAAGGGAAGCGGTCGAAAACCTGCTTATGTACAACGCGGACCCGCATGACGTCATGAAGACACTACAGTCCCGCTTCGGCCGCCCCGACGCCATCGCACAGGCCGAACTCGATCGTCTGCGAGCCCTACCGCGACTCACCGACTCCGCCAGAGATGTCTGCATGTTCGCCACAAAGGTGAACAACATCGTGGCCACCCTCCGCGCATTGAAGAAGCAACACTACTTGTACAACCCGGAGATTACGAAGCTCACCATAGAAAAATTTACACCGGTGCTGCGTTACAGATGGTACGACTTCGCCGCCTTCCAGCCAGAGGACGACGACGCCGAGCTATTGAAGTTGTCTCGCTTCTTGGAACGCGAAGCCCAACGCTGCGCCCCGTACGCTCAACCCGAGCAACCTACAAAGGCCGCGCCCACTCAACGCGTGGCAACCCACAGCACACTCCCACGGCGGCCACCACAGAAGACGTACGCCGCCACAGTGGAGCCCATAGCTACAGTTACAGCAACAGAAAAGCTGTGCCCGGTATGCCAGAAGCCCGGACACACTGCAGCGACGAAGTGTCCGCAATACATCGACGCAGGGGTCGATGAACGATGGGACATAGCCAAGGACAAAGGGCTATGCTTCAGATATAGGACGCGGAAGCACAGTTGCAAGCCACTGCGATGCAAAGTCAACGACTGCGACCGCACGCATCACCCGCTGCTACACTTCGTCAAGAAAGGCGAAAACGAAACAGAAGTCGTGAGCACCGCCAGGACAACAGAGAAGACGCACAGCTTCTTGAAGATTCTTCCAGTCACCGTCACCGGACCGCGGGGCGACTACAGTACTTACGCCCTACTCGACGACGGGTCTACAGTCACGCTCATCGACGCCGCCATCGCTAGAAAGATCGGCGCAAAGGGGCCGATCGACCCACTACACATCGAAGCCCTATCGAACAAAATGGGCGAAGCTAAGTCTCAACGCGTGAAGATCACAGTACAGGGGACATCGAGCAAAGTCAGCATTCAAGCGCGAACCATCAACAGCCTGCGTCTCTCACCACAGCGAGTCGAAAGGAGTGACGTCATCAACTGCCCGCATCTGGCGGGCATTAGCGCGCGCTTGATTCACGACGCCGTTCCGAAGATTCTCATCGGTCAAGATAATTGGGAGTTGCTGTTGGCTACAGAGACGAAGCGGGGAGAGCGGCACCAACCCGTCGCGTCCCTCACCCCCCTCGGCTGGGTACTACACGGGGCACATACACGCACGCTCGGAAAGCGCGTACACTACGTGAACCACATCGTCACCCAGGAAGAGAACATGGATGAACAGCTCCGCCAATACTTCGCCATCGAGTCAATCGCCATAACACCGAAAAGACCACACAGCGATCCGGAACAACGTGCGCTCAACATATTAGCAGAGCGCACAGTACGACGCGAAGACGGCCGCTATGAAACGTCCCTCCTCTGGCGCACCGATGATGCACCGATGCCCAACAACTACGACAACGCGTTGAAGAGACTTCAAACTACAGAAAAAAAGATAGACAAGGACCCTCTCCTCAAGAAAAAATACGAAGAACAAATGGAAGCGCTCATACAAAAGGGATATGCCGAGCCAGCACCCGCCGACTGCACCGAAAAAAGGACATGGTATCTACCACACTTTGCCGTCCTGAACCCTATGAAGCCCGGCAAGGTTCGCGTGGTCCACGACGCAGCAGCGAAGACGAAAGGGGTGTCGCTCAACGACTATCTCCTTACCGGTCCCGATCTTCTGCAGTCGCTGCCCGGCGTATTGATGCGACTACGCCAGCACTGCTACGCCGTCTCCGCCGACATCAGAGAGATGTTTATGCAAGTCAAAATAAGAAAAGAAGATCGAGATGCGCTGCGCTACCTATGGAGAGGAGGAGAGCGGGGGGACACCCCTCCCCGCGAATACAGAATGACGTCGCTTATCTTCGGCGCTACGTCATCACCGGCTACGGCGATCTACGTCAAGAACGTCAACGCGGAGCGCTATAAAGAAAAGGAGCCAGACGTCTACAACGCCGTGATAAGAAATCATTGTGTCGACGACTACCTACAGAGCTTCACGACAGTCAACGAAGCAATAGCTACAGCAAGCCGGGTGCGCGACATACACAGCGAAGCACACTACGAGCTACGACAATGGAAATCGAACTCGGCAGAGATTGTCGCCGCCCTCGCCGAGACGACTACAGCGTCTCAACCGGTCACCTTGGACGGCGGGACTACGACGGAACGCGTGCTCGGGCTCGTATGGAAGCCACACACAGACGAGCTCGCCTTCAATCTCGACCTCGCCCGCCTACCGCAAGACATCTTACAGAACACGCGCCCCACCAAGCGAGAAGCACTGAAAATCGTCATGTCCCTCTTCGACCCACTGGGCTTCGCATCACCGGTCATATCACGAGCGAAGCAATTGCTACAGGAAGTGTGGCGAAGGGGAACCGACTGGGACCAACGCATCGACGACGACCTCGCAGCACAGTGGACAGAATGGACGGGGTACCTACAGAAGCTAGCCGGCATCACTATGCCGCGCTGCCACCCACACTACAGCGACGCATCAGATCTACAACTACACGTGTTCGTCGACGCCAGCGAGGCCGCCTTCGCCGCCGCACTATACTGGCGCATCACCGCACCGGACGGCCACGTCATCACTTCCCTGGTCATGGGAAAGTCAAAGGTCGCACCACTCAAAGTGACCTCGATACCACGCCTCGAGCTACAAGCCGCCGTTATGGGAAGTCGCATGGCCGCGGCAGTCATCGACGAACACGATCGCAAACCCGACTCCGTCACGTACTGGACAGACAGCCGAACAGTACTCACATGGTTGAAGACAGGCGCGCGCTCATACAAGCCCTACGTCGCCCACCGCATTGCAGCCATAGAAGAAAACAGCAAGCTCAGCCAGTGGCGTTGGGTACCTACCAAGCTCAACGTCGCCGACGACGCCACCCGCAACGTACCGGGCGACTTCGACGCACAGCACAGATGGTTCCGGGGACCACCCTTCTTACTCGAAGATCCGACAACATGGCCTGAAGACAAACAGAAAACGTCCGAGGAGAAAACTGGGGAAGAGAGAACTAACTACGTTCGACAGCAGGCAACATCGAAACTTACAGACGCGATCCCCGATAGCAACCGATTTTCGAAGTGGGAACGCTTACTTCGAGCCACAGCGCGCGTGCTTCAATTCATAGCACTCTGTCGTCCGAAAATAGAAAGAATAAACTACAAGCGCATGAAAAAGAATAGAGAAGCTGATCCAGCCTGGGGACGAAAACAAACAGGCAAGCCGAAGCCGCAGGTGACCATGAAGCCAACAGAAGCTGATCGCAGCTACAGAATAATAGAAGCCGGGCTCATGGTCAAGGCAGAGAAGCTGCTCATCATAGCGAGTCAGCGAGATTCGTTCCCAGAAGAGATAGCAGCGCTACAGCAAGGATGTGATATCGCGACGAACAGCCGCCTACGCCCACTTGCAGTTCAATTGGTCGATGGCGTCATCAAGATCGTCTCCCGTATCGCCGCGACAACTGGCATCCAGGAAGAGGTGAAGACCCCAGCGATTATCGACGGAAACCATACGACGGCAAAGCTTTACATCGACTTCACACATAGGCAGCTGCACCACGCCAATGTCGAGACGACAATCAACGAATGCCGCCAGCATTATTGGATACTTCGACTGCGGCCAACAGCACGCATGGTGATCCACAGATGCCTGCCATGTCGACTGAGGAAGACAGCTCCGCCTCAACCATCGACAGGGAACCATCCGCTGGCGCGCCTAGCACACCATCAGCGCCCCTTCACCTATACTGGGTTGGACTACTTCGGTCCTCTCACAGTCACTGTGGGCCGGAGTAAACAGAAAAGATACGTCGCACTATTCACTTGCCTGACCACGCGAGCCGTCCACTTGGAGATCGCCGCCTCACTCACAACAGATTCAGCCATCATGGCGCTTCGTCGAATGATAGCGCGCCGCGGCTGCCCAACAGAGATATGGTCCGACAACGGAACAAATCTACAAGGCGCGGACAAGGAACTACGCCGAGCAATCGATCAAGCAACAGAACAAGAGGCGACGAACAAGAAGATCAGCTGGCGTTTTATACCCCCTGCAGCACCATTTATGGGCGGGGCCTGGGAACGCCTAGTACGGAGCGTCAAGAATGCACTCTACGTCGCTTTGAAAGAAACAAACCCGACAGAAGAGGTCCTCAACACACTACTCGCTGAAGTCGAATATACAGTCAACAGTCGACCACTCACCCACGTATCGACAGACCCAAACGATCCAGAGGCAATAACACCGAATCACTTCCTGCTGGGCGGATCTGCTCGAGTAGTAACACCAGGGACGTTCGACGACTCTGACCTGATAGGACGAACACACTGGAGAGCATCTCAACGTCTCGCTGACATCTTCTGGTCCCGGTGGATTCGTGAATACCTTCCCGAACTTCAACACCGGCGGGAGCCTCGAAGCAAGGGACCAGCGCTTCGCATCGGAGACGTCGTCCTAATCGCCGACAACACTCTGCCGCGTAATACATGGCCACGCGGACTGATCGTCGCAACCTACCCTGGCACAGATGGGATCGTCAGAACAGCAGACGTGAAGACCAAAGGAGGCATTCTACGCAGACCGACCAAGAAGCTCGTCGTGCTACAATCAACAGAAGAGGCGTCCCTTCCACGGAACAAGGATGCGTCGACCGAGGCGACGGACGACGCACGGCGGGAGAATGTACGGGACGGCCTCTAATTAACTGCTAGCATAAGACTTAGCCTTATAGATATTGTAGATTAAGTTTATTGATTTAAACTCTTTTTTCCTACTAGAATAGTATTTTATAGGTTTATAGGGAAGAACTTTAGTGTCCTAAGTAGTTATAGATATTTAATAGCTTACAGTTTTATATTCTCGAACTTTACCCACCTTTTCGCTTAATCTAGTCGGTAAAGAATAGTATAGAGGCGATGTTTTTTATGTTGTTTACGTTACTCGATGTTGTTTACGTTCGTCATAGTTAGCTAGAAAATTCTAGAAAATAATAGGTAAACAACCCATTGTCATTTGTTGTAAACAACTATTGTTTAATAAACAAACATCGGTCCCTCGCCCCGCTCACTCCGCCTTCACCTCCCCTTACCCTAACGGGTAGGAGTATAAATACGGAGCACTGCCCGCTGCACCGACAGTGTGTTTTAAGCAGTGGTTCACAGTACAGTAAACAGTTCGGAAGCCTCAAGAGGAAAACAGAAAGAGGAACGGTAGCAGCGGCAGTGCAAATAGTACCTCAACGGTGTAGTGTGGTACAGCGGACCGAGGAAGCGATCCTGCACAGAATACTGGTGTTTCTTTTCGACGACCCTCAACCGGACGGCCCAATCCCAGCAATAGTCCTGTGCGGCACTTATCCTATGTTTCAGTCCACGCGATCGCACCAACAGTTATAGTAGTGCCACACAAATCTGTCAGAGCTCTTCCTATAGTAACCCGGGTATAGGATCTTTTGCAACTCTGTTTACCTATATTTATATTTTAGTATACTATGACATCATGGTTCCATCAGTGAAATTGGAGAGTAAAATTTGCACGTCCACTAAAAAACTGTGCATTAATATTTTATAGAACAACGGCATAAAATAGTACATTACTGCCGCGGCCGCAAAATTTGTTATTGCTGGACGAGAGCACGTTTAAAGTCCGAGGCGCACGCGAGGACTTTTATTGTGTACGAATCCAGCAAGAGTTATTGCGGCCGAGGCTTGTATAGTGCTTTTCTCTGAAATATGCGAGGAAATTACAAAATACTAAAAATATTGTGGTACCTTGAATTTAGATGTCTACTTGTATCGCACTAAACTTATAAGTTCTAATCTTTATCACTTTCTACTTTGATTTCTTGAACCATTCATTGTTAATATATTTTCCCAATTCAATAATCATTAATCATTGGAGTTAACTAATCAGTTAACTCCATTATGAAAAATAAGTAACAAAATAAATACATACAATGAAAATAAAAGCTGCGAAAATTACAAACCGCCATATTGTACACTTTTCTATTTTTTGGTTTTGTGCCAGTGTCATACAGAGCATACAGCCAACTCAAATTACTACGAGTCGTGTAGGATTCATATAAAATTTGAATTTAGAATATTAAAACTTATGAAGAGTATGCTATAAAAGATTCAAAAACATTGAAATTTCTGAACGAAAGTTACTTTGCTGGCCTAGGCCGTTTGAGTGCACATTGCCAGCCGCTGTTTTGTATGGGGCAATGTATCGTCTAAAAATGAGTCACTTCGCGTACTGTTTTTTTACAGTAATGATCACATTTTCGAGCGTGTCGGAGAAAATAATCTTTTTTTAATAATGATATTGTAATACACATTTCCTTGTTTATTTTCTTAGATATAACCTACTTCATTTCTTGCCAATTTACTTGATCAACAACTCATATTCTACGTTCTCAATGAGGCTCGACCTTACCCTAAATATTCTGGTAGCCCATTGCGCGTTGGTGAACTTCACACACAACCTTTCAATTTCTTCGCAAGATTGTGCAGGTTTTCTATCGACGTTTTCAACCGTGCAGTCAGCTGACAAATTAGCTGCCCCCCCTCCCCCCGCGCAAAACCGATGAAGTTACCTTGGGTAATAGGGGATCGGACTGTTCCTAAATTTACCATATTTTATTAATTAATAGATTAGTAGCAGACTATTCGAGAAGAAAAAAATAGAATTGGTTGAAAAACGAATTTTAAAGTTTTAATTTGTCTGTTTCTTTCAAAAACGATTTTTTGTATGGAGATTATATGGAGTTACTAACAAATGACGTCACAAGTGGGTATGTGCCTCTCTGTCTAATCTTGAATTTCAAACCTTCATAACTCGGTCAATTTTAAAGATAGAGCAAAAATTCTTTTAGTGTTCCATAGCAGAAACTAAGAACTTTGGATTTAAAAAATAAAAAAAAAGTAGTCCGATCCCCTATTGTACAGGTTAATAAACTGTACGAGTATATAAAATGGTATGTCAAAATATAAATAATCACCTGAGAAAATCTCATCGGTTTCGAGCGGAGGGGTCAGCTAATTTGTCAGCTGACTGTACATAAGAATTCAAAATTTGAAAACATATTGGCACGTGGTAGGTATCGCTTCTTCTATCTTTTCTTCCCAGAAAAGAGGCAGCGGTGGCCCTAGTCACTACAACGTGTTAGTTTCGGAAAAGTTCCAGTTCCAGTTTCACGGGCTGAGTTACCACCCGAGAGGTTTTGCGTTATATTACTAACACGTCGTATCATTGACGCTTTAAAAAAAGTAAATGTGTTAAGTACTTAAGCCATCTCTTCCTGGGTTGAAGGGTATTACGATATAATATCACTTATAACTATCGCAAGAAAATTAAAACTACGGATTAAAACCATTTCTAGGAACAAACTATTCATTATTTATTTACTTTAAATATTTGCACTTAACCCATTACCAACACTTTTTAACTTATTTAGCGGCTTAGAGCAGCCAGGTCTTTCTTTTGAAGACTTTAAAGAGCTTAGACTTAAGGCGTCAGGTCAAGTGGGCTGGCTTCGTTAAGCCAGTTACTCGCAACTAGGGTTACCATTTAAATATATTTATTGTTTTTCTTTTTCTTTTATTGCATATTATTAAGTCATCGAAAAGAACCAAAAACGACTTGAACCCATGACGCAGCCAACAAAAAAGCCTGGACATTTTAGTCACGAAATGAAAATACTTACAGTGATATGAAATTAAATGTATAGTTTTATTAACTTTTGGATGTTACGTTACTAAGAGTAGTTTCGTCATTACAATTTTTTTTTGGGTGAGTTCACTACATAATGTGCGGACTCTATGAAGAAGACCTCATCGAATAAACTCCACACACCGTAAACTCCAGCGCACGTAGTTACAGACGCGAAAGGAGATACTGATTTGTATTTTTTCCGCGGATATGGAAGAGAACAATCTCACACCTAAAGATGCCGGGCAAAGTGGAGAAGATTAAGTAGGAGAGCGGACCCTAGCACTAGGCCGGGAAAACGCTAGGACGAAGATTCCAACTGAACTAAAGAATCCGGACAAATTACATAGCCGGACAAAGTCAGGACAGAAGTCTAAAAGTACGGGCAAATCTGGACGGATGGTTACCCTACTCGCAACGACCTGGGACGTGCTATCTTGGGCCCAAGTGGATACTGTTACCACATAAAACTTTAATTTCTAGGTTTCATTAGTGTCTGGGTCTAAGTTTTGCGCGAGTTAACTTGATATTTTGTTTTGAAATGTGTTATTTGTATAATGGTACGTCTTCATTAAAACTTGAACAATCTAACTTTTGAAAAATGTAGGTAGATTTAAAGCGAAATTGTCATGCATTTTAAATGTGATTCGGCTACGCTTGCGGACACTTTTCCCGTAAAATATATGTCAGTGGAAAGGTAAAAATACTAAAGCGCCTGTTCGGGAGGAACATATCAAAATTAAAGATTTGGTTTTACATTTAATCTTTTAATTAATTAAAAGACCTAGATGTGAGTGCATCGTATGAAGCAGTGAATGAGAAAGAAAAACAGGTAGCTCGCGCCGGTATTTATATAAATCTTAACGCCTGATGCAACAAATTAGCAAACATAGTAATGCATTTTTCTCACTTAAAATCGACAGGCACTATAAAATAATAATTAAAGTAATAAGCAAAATATCTATTTTATATAAAACTAATGCCCAGCGGTGGGCCTAAAGTGTGGGCCGCAACAGCGCCAAAGTACAACTTTACAGGAGAGACGATTAACACCAAAAAGGCGTCGCTTTAGTTATCGGCCTAACGATCAGACCCAAAATTTTGGATGGTTAAAATGCCAAAAAAGTCCTCAGATTAACAAATCACCTAAAATAATCGACGCAAAAAAAAAATGCAATCGAACTGTATATATATATAACTCATTTTCGCCAATTTGGCGCTTTAGTACTTTTACCTTTCCATTGACGTTTATTATATATTTTATGTGTTAATCCAGGGGGCACAAACTATCTCCATTCTAAATTGTATTAAAATATGCGTGTGTTTATAAGTATAGAAGTGAAACAAACATCTAAACACCCAAACATACTTTCACTTTTATATTATTAGTTTTTTTTTATTATTATTATATTTGGTTTGCCTTTAAGATATCCAAAATAAATATTACAATCTAGCCTAAAGACTAATGAGTAATAAAATTTTAACTTAAATTGCTAAGTAGATGTTAGCTAAGAATGTTTCCATCAACACTTTTCTTATTGTCTCTATTAAGGGGGTATGTGAACACTAGCGCCACTTGG
Source organism: Carpatolechia fugitivella (assembly GCA_951230895.1). Classification (NCBI taxonomy): domain Eukaryota; kingdom Metazoa; phylum Arthropoda; class Insecta; order Lepidoptera; family Gelechiidae; genus Carpatolechia; species Carpatolechia fugitivella. Next base: position 7,983,578 of record OX579669.1, on the reverse strand, counting down.
ATAAAAAATCATAACTTAGTGAAAACACAAAATATCAAAAATATGAACGATCTAATTGTTTCATTAGTCTTGTTGTATTTTTAGAATTGATAAATTCAGTTATCTATTGTTAATTGTAGTAACAGATAGCGAAAGTGCTAATAACGGCCGTTTTTAGCACTTTCGCTATCTCTTAGTACACCGTATAAGATTTTATAAAGTTCGGTATTTCTAAAAATACTAAAGTACCTACACTTGAAAATGATCGTCCACTTTTTTAATATATTTAGTTTTTTCGGAGTAATTATTTTTTTTTCGAAGTGGCGCTAGTGCGCCGTCAGGTAGCCCCTTAAGGGGAAGGCACTTTGTTCGTGTGTTTTTTACGGGAAGCACTGACTGCACTTAGAGATGTGCCGTAGGGAATGTTCCCATTCCCAGTATTTTCCCTATGGGAATATTCCCGGTAAGTTACCAAAAGTTTCCAATGTTCCCGGGAATATTCCCCTACACATGAAACATTTAATATATTGAATTCTTTCTTTACCTAGTGTTTTAATTTAGTTTGGTTAGTATGATTTAATTTGCAAAATTGATTATTTTTGATATAGACAATTTTATTTTATTTAAGTGAGAGATTTCACTCACGGTCATCTGATCCAAAACTAGGCAAGGCCTGTACTACGAGTATGGGTGTCAAAGATAGACAAATATTCAATACCCAGACACATAAATGACCCTTGATGTCTGCCTTTTTTTCTTTTCGCGCCTTAGCTTGGTACTATAGAAAACTGTAATTTTATTACAGATAGGTACTATAGGTATTAGTCGTTTTGTTAGTTACATACAGCCAAGTAGATGTTTGCCTGTTCATTGTTGACCGTAAGATGTGGATCAACTGTCTCGCTTCCTCTTTAAAAACACTTTATTTGCAAATCTCTTTATTTGAGTGGCAACAAGGTCATCAAACAATGAAAGCATCCTTTTTAGGGTTCCGTAGCCAAATGGCAAAAAACAGAACCCTTATGGATTCGTCATGTCTGTCTGTCTGTCTGTCTGTCCGTCCGTATGTCACAGCCACTTTTTTCGGAAACTATAAGAACTATACTGTTTAAACTTGGCAAGTAGATGTATTCTGTGAACCGCATTAAGGTTTTCACACAAAAATAGAAAAAACAATAAATTTTGGGGGTTCCCCATACATAGAACTGAAACTCAAAATATTTTTTTTCATCAAACCCATACGTGTGGGGTGTCTATGGATAGGTCTTCAAAAATGATATTGAAGTTTCTAATATCATTTTTTTCTAAACTGAATAGTTTGCGTGAGAGACACTTCCACAGTGGTAAAATGTGTGTTACCCCCCCTGTAACTTCTAAGATAAGAGAATGATAAAACTAAAAAAAATATATGATGTACATTACCATAGAAACTTCCAAAGAAAATTTGTTTGAACGAGATCGAGTAAGTAGTTTTTTTATTAATACGTCATAAATCGTAAATCGTAAACCGCGGCTACTATCTAGTCGTTACACGAGCCAAGTCAGTGGCCTTTGGCGGTTAGTTAGATCTTTACCTAAAATGGGATAAATCCTACCACATTTAGGTACCTAATTATAATGTTTACTTATCATAAACTCAATTAAAAAAATACACTATTATTAAAACATCGATCAAAGTTACAACGAACTACAAGAACTTTTATGTTACTTGCTGCTACGGAACCCTTCATGGGCGAGTCCGACTCGCACTTGGCCGCTTTTTTATTTAGTTACCTGTTATTTAATTTATAACTTGGTGCACGTATTTAAACATACAAACCTCGTTGTTAAAAATTAATCTGAATCTTTGTGGTCGGATTTTAAAAGTTGCTTTGCTTTATACCTATAACTTATGAAAAACATGTTGATCGTTCTGTGATTTGTTAATTATTTTAGTATACTTAAAATTGTTAATACTAAAATTTTATTGATGTTTAATTGTTGATTATATTGATAACGCATATTTGTACACACATGAATAAAAACTATCAAAATTTAACGTCTGTGTTTCTTTTGTGAAACATTGGGAATATTCCTAAAAACACTGGGAATATTCCTCGGAATATTCCCATTTTTTTGGGAGTTTGGGAATATTCCCAGGCATGTGGGAAATTTCCGGTGATTGTTCCCGGTAACATTGGGAATATACGAAATCTCTTAGGTTAGTAAGTATTCAAATATTACTTGTGATTTGTCTCCTAAAACTTAATATTGTGACATATAAATATATAAAAAAATAGAAGATTTCGACAACTTTCCCATTGTTTAACTTCTCAAGGGAATATTCCCCGGAATATTATCACTACGATTGAAGGAGTTTTTCAAAAATATTTTAGATAAAAACCTATATAAATTTATACAGTCATTCATCTACAAAATGTATGTTCGATTGCCAATATAAGCCCATTTTCTCCTAAAAGGGAGTGAGTAGGAGTTCAATAGAACGTTTTGTGTCAGTAGGCTCGAGGATGCTTCAGAAATCTCAAGGAAAGGGCCCCTTCGACGAATCTGTATTGCTGCATAAGTGCCGTAATATTGATGAAAGGGAAATGGTATAATTATGTAACATGAGACAGGAAACGTTGTGATCGTGTATAACCGGGGATCAGAGGGATTATAACGCTCTGTAATGAAGGCTAACAGGTGATTTCTAGACATAAACATATTTTTGGTAATGGTAAATTTTTTGGTAACAAAAATTACGGTGGCATTAGTTCGACCAAAGAACTTGACCCTGCCCTTAAGTTGATAAATAAGGGTGTGGTTATATCGGAGAAATGATGATTATGATCATCTACCAACTGCTGGATATGGGCCTCTTCTCTACTGCGCCATTCCATTGGAGAAATAAGCAGTCGATACAAATTTTCATCGATAAAAAAATACTCGATAAAAAGGGTTTCAAAATGGCGTAGGGAACCCATTTTTTATACCAATCACATCACACTTTTATCATTATTATCATACTTACTATAAATGTGAAAATATATTTCGAAATTTGGATGTTTGTTTCACTTTCACGCCTATACTACTAAACGGATTTGGATGAAATTTAGAATAAAGATAGTTTACTAACTAGTGTGTAACATAGGATACATTTTGTGTGAAAAAGTGTTATTCCCACGGAAAAATCTTATACAATGCAAGCATAGCCGCGGGTACACAGCTAGTAAACAATACAAAATATTAATGGTACCTGGAATTCCAACCACCTCCCACTAAACAAAAATTTGGCACTTATCAACCTATTTTTTATTATTATGTCCAGTTGAATCACAAGTAGGTATTAGGTACTACTAACACTGAAAAAATAAAATGTGGCGCATTATTAATAAATTATTATTCTATTTATTAATTTTGTTTACCTTTTAATAATGTATTTGAGATTTTACAAAACATAACTTCTGAAAAGACTTTTACACGTGTTTTTAAAAATGTTAATCCAATTTGGAGTTCTGTAAATTGAGGAAAATAAATTCTTTTGTGATACCTATTATTTCTGAATGCCTCATCAGGAGGGTATTCCGGAAAATTAACGTTACATGCATAGATAGGCATAGAAAGTGCGTCCTTATCTAAATAATGGCTTTATTTTGTCCCTGCAATAACAATTTTTCACAAATATGAATTAAAATGCGCACAGTCAGGCTTTTGAAATTCTCTGCCAGCGTTTGTATTTCCAATTGCTTACAACAAAGCATGAGTGAACGAACATCACTTTCTGGACGAGCACGAGTCACTCTCGGTCTCAACTCGCTTACTAGTTGGGCCTCATTGTGAGACTAAATTGACTAAGGGATCATCCTGATTGTGGGCTTTTGGACCCGCATACATTGACTGTTTGAGTTTCAACATCATGTCGTATACTATAGGCTCACTTAGAAGGGGGTAATCAAGAGAACTAAAATTATAAACTTATCATTCAAATAAATCTTGATCATTACATTATTAAAACATTATTCAAAATTAATAATTAGCCGTGTGGTGACGGCAGAGTAGAATACATTTGTCACCAACCCCTATTCTTCCCGTGGGTGTCATAAGAGGCGACTTAGGAACTACACATTGAACAGGGAACGGGCAGCAGCGCTGCGATCTCCAACCCGCCTGCCAAGCGTGTAGATTATGGCAAAACCCTCCACTTAAGTGGAGGAGACTCATAATCCAGCAATGGACTGTAACGGGCCGTTGATGTTTTGATGGAAATCTTGATCATCAGGTTGTTATAGCCTTGGTCTGTAGCAGTAAAGCGTTGGATCTTGTTCCGAAAATTTTGGTTTCAATGAAAATGTCGGTGTGGATCAGTAAGTTGTAAGTTCAATGGTGTGGATACTTTTCAACAAAAACCACTTTTTAATGTTCTAAGGGCAGAATCATCTCCCTGTCTGAAATGAGGAATTATATAAAAGTCAGTCATATCATGCTCAAAGGTGCATGGCGATTGGCGACCACGGGTCGGAAGGTCCCGGGTCACGGGTCCGGGTGTTGGACGGTCTCCCACAAGGTGGAAAGATGACTTGGTGAAATTTGCTGGGCGCGCCGGTGGATGCAACCAACGCAGGACTGTTCACAGTGGAAACCTATGGGGGAAGCCTATGTTCAGCAGTCTACGTCGTCTTCCGGCTGGGATGTTGATAGATATAAATCACATGCTATTTAATTCATGTGATAAAAAAATATTCAAAAATATTTCTAGGCTTTCTGGGCACTTTACATTTTCCATACAAGAAAAGCGACACCAATATTACTTTTTCAACAAAGTTTCAGCACAATACATTTACTCCAAGTTTGGTGCTATCGTTCTCAGGTGGCGACTATTACTCCTTTTACCTTGTATTACCCGGACGAAGTGAAAAGCTCACTTTCGCCGCTTACCACTTTGAATACAGAGCACCTCTTTTTCTTGGCAACTTAAACTTCGTGAGTGATGGAAAACGGTGTTCTATGGAGGTATGCTTCGAACCGGTGTTGATAGAAAAGGGTTTAAAAGAGATTTACTTAGATTTTGCTTGCAAGTAGGTCGTAATAAAAAATATTTGTTATTCTTGTGTATGGTGTTGTGATTTTACCGGTTTTTTGTCTTAGCAAGTTTCGAGAAAAAAGAATACAGCTGCTAATATTGCTGCTTAGCTATTATTTTTAAAATAACTGGTATTGCTTCCATGGGGCTAGGTATGTTTTCGAGCAGCTGTAGCAGCAGCACAACGTCGACGCTTGTCATACATTTTGACATATGGCACCACTACCAAAAAAGTATGACATGCGTTTGTGTCGTGCTGTGCTACCTAGCTTGGAAGTTTGATAGAGTTAAATTTCCATTACTTTTGACTCAATTTCAGATTTAAATTTTTCTTGTTTTATTATAATAAATAATGCCAAATTATCATTTGTTACTCTCAACTTTACTTAGATCTCAAATGATTGCGCTAAAATTAATGTCTCAAAAATATTTAACCGTTATTTCGAAACCGGTTATTTGATACTAAGCCTTAGTTGGTAGTTCGTAAAAGCCCTTTGGGGCCGTATCTCACACCGACGCGTAGCGTAAACCGTTATTGGCATATACATGATTGTGGATTCAGGCAGAAGATTGGTACATGACGCTTTTTCTTGTGAATAATAAAGTTTTGTTGTTAACATGGTATTAAAACTGGTATTCTCTTCTTGGCAGCAATTCATTGGGGATTGTTATCTCTATAGATGAATATGAGATGACAATCAATAAAATTGAGAGGCAGGCTCATTTTAATCAGCGGATAAATCCACTGGCAAAAAATAAAAAAAAAACCGTTTTTTTTTTTTCAAAATAAAACCAAAGTTTTTAGTCTATTCATTACAGGTAAATTAAAATAAAAGCATCTCTGCTATTTTCTAAATGTAAACGAAAAAATACTTTACTATACTAATACGAAAAAAAACACTTTTTTCTTGTAAATCATATGAGTTTGCACAGATAGGATAAAGGCATGAAAATAATCACAAGTTAATTAAGAATGTCAGTAACACATAACCCACCATTAATACTAACAATAAAAAAGTCAACCTATAACAAAATACAAATAATAAAGTTCTATTCACCTTATATTTAACTCAATACAAAGATTACATTTCAAATTACTTTGCTGATTAATACTGCAGCTGTAGTTTATTTATTTATTTAGCACACCAGCATTGGTTACGATTTACATTCATTTTTTTTTAAAAGATCATAACATAGAACCTAATGCACTTAAATTTATGGAAGGAAAAACTTGAATCTATGAGATCTGGAAATAGTGTTATTTATAAAATTTACAAATTCTGGACAGAGCATTTTGACCAAGATTTGTTCTAGAAAATGGAAATTGTAAACAGAAAAGGTTTTTATTCGATGACATCGCAGTGGTAATAGTAATCGGGTAGTTAGCATCAAATAGTGAATTGGCGCCCTTATAATAACTTACTTCATGTCTGTCTAAAAACGAAAAGAAAAGCTATACCTACTTATCATAAAATAAAATATTATATTCTTTAACTATAAAATTAAAATTAATTCAGAGAGAAAAGAAAACAAATAACAGTTTTGTAATGAGACATTTAACATTATAACTTATAATATATCATTTCATCGTCTATTTAAACATAATTTTCCTTCACTAATTGGCAACTGGATTCAAGCAATCAACAATAATGATATCTAGTAGAGAGGCCAAGTTGAAAATTATTAATTTTCGTAGGACTGAAAAGGTTTATACCGACAAGTGGTATCGTTGGAATCAGCGTGGTTTACTGATCACCGAAACGTAACATACGTCGCTTTCTAAAATGGTGGAGCAAGTAGTTATGACGTCACAAAGATGGCGGCCGGGCCTATTCTATTTACGCTATGTTTAGATAACTACTATGCCGATTTACTCAAACAGGGTCTCAAATGAAAGATAATTAAATGAATTTTATTTTATTTTAAAGATATATAAATTATTTTATAATGAATCGGTCACAGTGTTGGCGATGTAAAAAATATAATGGCGGCTGTACACTCTCGCACGTGAGATACCTGCCTCTGCCTCGAGTGCGTCCATTTACACTCTCATGTCAATCAGTACAGACCAGTACCATTGAGTCTTTTATTTTGAAATATAACGCAAGTACGAAGAGTTTTATTTCGATACGATACGAAGCGTTATTTGTTACGAGAATTTTTGAAGTTAGTTCGCAGTAAAATGAAGAAATAATTTTTGACTGGCATATAGTTAAAACTAAGAGTTAAAGCTAGGGTCATGATATGAATAAAAGATATGTTGCCTGTTCTACTTTTTTATTTTGCTGTGATTCTACCCGTTTTGTTACGTTATTTTCAAGATTATTCGTACCAAAATCTAAGAACCGTAGTCAGTTCGGCGCTACCCACGCTCACTTAGTCGACTGCAGTTCCGTTGTTTATAGCTCGATTTCAATGATTTAAGGTTTATTAGAAAGCTGATAAATGTAACTATATTTTTGATACTAGGTTAAATTTCCATAATCCTAACGGTTTCCGAGTTTCTCACATGATAAAAAAATTTTTATTTTACAAAATGTAGTTTTTTGAAAATATTACATTATTGAGTCATTAAAATAAAATAAAGTTCATTTTATTATCTTTCATTTGAGACCTTGATTGAGTAAATCGGCTTAGTAGTTATCTAAACATAGCGTAAATAGAATAGGCCTGGCCACCATCTTTGTGACGTCATAACTACTTGCTCCACCATTTTAGAAAGCGACAACATACGTTTCGGTAATTAGTAAACTAAGTTGATTTTAACGATACCACTTGTCGGTATAAACCTTTTCAGTCCAACGAAAATCGAAAATAAGCAAGTTTTCTACGAATTAGCCTCTCTACTAATCAGACAGAAACTATAGTTATTACGGCAACGTTACACCTTACCTGCGGCTAGGTCAGGCCAAGGATATAATGTTACATACAGCACATGTAATTACTATGTGGTTCGGATATTTCATTAGTGAACTTGAAAACCATCTTAGTTACATTGGTGTTGGTATAATTTGGGCACGGAAGAAAAATACTTTACAATAGAATAATGTAAATCCAACTTACATTCCAAGGGATGAAAGTAACTTTGAAATTAAAACCCTTCTTTTTACTATTTGCATAGAAACTTATCATCCTAATAATAGTGATTGACAGACTGATTTATCAAAACTTGAAGATTTCAAAGGTTAAGAAACAAATGAAGTAAAACAGCTGAAATCATTCAAACAGTATAATGTAGTAAAAAAAACTTGGAATGTAATAAATGAGCATCAAAGTTCATTACCTACACAACCATTTTCCCACACAGCCTGGGTGAATTAGAGCGGTTTCAACAAGATATCAAAGACATGGTAGATGGGATACTCATATCTACGAATAAGGAAGTTATGGAAATGTAATTGTAAACAAAACCCAACAAAAATAAGGCCCCAAATCTCGAGAGAAACGTCACTGTAGACAGGCCAATTGGATGCGTTCACGCATCACGTCATATTCCGACAAGCGCGGTGATTGATTCATGGCATGACGGATAACGGTGATTGGATCGCGTCACTTGTGCAGTGGATGTGTTATGCATTAAGTGAGATAGAACAAGTCAAATTAAAAATTATCGTACTTTTGCATTACTCATATGAATCAGATTACTTTGTCATTATTTACTAAAATCATCAAATATATGTTATTTAAATGTGTAATTGTGTGCTTGTTTTTGGAAAGAAGCTTACTCTGTATCAAACTTCTCACGTTTTCCTATTGTATTTTGTATCCATTAAAATCTTGTCAATCATTTGTTATTTTCGAGTTATGATTTTACTCACGTTGAAATACAAGCCTGAACTAAGGAGCTAAGTAGAACTAAGAGCCACTAGTATAGAAGACTTGGACTTGTGCCTTTTAAAAGAAAATAACAAATAAAATTGGCAACTTCAGATGTATGGTTTACTTACATTGTCTTTCACTTTGGTTTATAGAGAAAACTTCATCATATTATGTTAATAATAATAATGCAGCACACACAATCAATCAATCATTATTTCAAAATTTACTTATTGGGGTAACTAACGGAAAATAACAATTTCTATTCAAGATTTTTTAAGTAACACTTATTATGAAGATTACTTAAGTATTTTTATAGGACATAAAGTATTATGACATTATGCCTTCATTATTATAAGTCGTAGACGTTGGCTGGCTATTGCTTGCATAATCCCATCCATCATTATTTTATGTCAAGTATTTAGAATACTGAAAAAAAATATGATTTGTGATTAGTTACCCCAGTTTCTTTTTTGCTGGCTTTTTGGGCCTCCTGCACCATCTTACCTCGCCGGAGGTTATTTTATTACCTATGTTTGTCTGAATTATACTATTATTATTTTTTATAGGAAGCAGCAGTTCGTAATACAGTGCGCGTGCTAACTAGCGCGTGTATTGTACTTTTTAAGCCCCGCCTACTTTGTTGCCCTTTGCGTGGGGCCATTTTTTGAACGGAATGCGATTTCTATAGCTTCCTTATTCGTAGACTCACATAATGGCTGATTACTGCTGGGCTCTTATAACAGACAATCCAACAGAAAAAAAATCAGTCAAAATATATTTTATTGTATTCTGAATAATAATAAAAAAAATCGTTTTATCTTATAAATAGCTTTTTATCTAAATGCATATTTGAAATCAGTAAATTAGGTATTCTCAAAATCAGGTCTTAAAATTACGGCACCAAAAATTGTGTTGGCCAGTGTTATTAACAGACCATAGCGTTGCATAGCGCGGAGCAGCTTTCACATTGAATGCAAATATTACGTCGATTTGTATAGAAATGATGGATCCAAGTAGAGGGAGGTGTTTACCCCTTTACTATAAGATTACCAATACAATACTCCTAAGTCCTAACTGCGAGTCTCCGCGCAGCGTATGTAAGGTATACCTAAGAGCGTCGGTGGTCTAGTGGCTAGGAAAGCTGTTTTCCATCCGGGAAAATATGTTCTAAGGCTTACTATACGATAAATGATTACTTAGATGATAAAAATTTCTGGTCAACCGTTGTTCCAAATCAGCGGATTATTTATGACTTATGTATGATTGTTTATATATTTAAAAGAAAAGTACAAAAGATACAATTCCTGTGGAGTTTCTTCTGGCTGTTCTTCTCCACAGAGGGCGTACACTGGTATTAGTGAACGTGCCATCCATGATAGCTTTGACGTCGGAGAATGATTTGTCAAAATCTTAATTCATTTCATTTGACTGTGTTTTTGAATTTCGAATTCATATTTATGTACGTTTATTTGACGCTCTTATAGTGAAGGAAAACATTGCAATGAAACCTACACGCTCCTACGAAAAAAATCAAAGATTGTGTGTGAATTCGACCAACTCGCACTGGGCTAGCGTGGTTGACTAAGGCCTAATCACCCTAATTCAGGGTGGGCTCGAGCTTCTCGGTGGAAAAATATGTGTGAGCTGTTGTTGATGATGATGTATGTATGTCGCACTGCGTCTCCGCCGCACGGCACCAATGAGAGCATCTTTAAATTAGCCCGCTTTGTAAAGGTCCATTACACGTTCATGTAACGAACGGCTCCCTTTAGGGTGGGTTCCTTGTCGAATTATTACCCTTTTATTAATATACGACGACATTAACTGCGAGTCGTTAAGTTGCAGACTCCGACGATAACTCACCGAATTTTGAGCATAAAGTGCGTACAGTTGGAGTAGAATATGATGCTTGTTCCGTATTTAAAGATGTTACGTGACAGATTAAATTATAGTGAGGAACTTTCTGACGGCAACGTTCCTGAAAAATCTCAAAGATGGCGCTGTGCATGCCTGGCATAATATGTTTATATGCATAATGTTCCTTTAATAAAAAGTCATTCGTTCTAGTGTTGCCGAATAATCGATTATCGATCAATGAGTTGTGTTCACTCTAAAATAATCTAAGTATCGATTATGAAATCGATAGTATCTATTAAATTGATACTGATATCCAGTAGATTGTATTGATTGAACCCGATCATAATCAACCAAGTGACTTGACTGACGCCTCAAGATCCTCATTCCTAAGAAATTACATATAGTGCATCGGCGGTGCAGTAGTTGGGGCCTCTGCCTTCATCTCCCACCACCTACCAATATACTTTCGAATTTCGAAATCATCTCGTATAACGACTAAGAAGTAGCCAGGACTACCGGTCGTTCCTTCTTTACGTTTTTCGGACAATAAGTTGGTTCTTCTTAACCAAATTGGGTAAATTATATCTTACATGAAGATTTTTGCTTGACAGTGTCTCCAACGGAAATCGAACCCGGAACTTCCTTAATGAGCGGCAGAATCTCTAACACTACCACGGAGGCTGTTATAGCTATTGATAATGATGATGAAGAAATCATTATTAATCAATTTATAGGCCCTCTAAGGCAACGAAAGATATGTGTATGAACTTATAATAAAATCTCTTTGGCTATACCATTTGTATCTGGCTGATTTTGGTATTATTAAAAAGTTTAAATTTTAAAAAAGATAATTCCAAATTCAAATTAGGAAAATGTGTGATTTTAATTTTGTTTTTCTTACTGTTAAGATGAGCGAATCTAATGAAGAAATTCGATACATTTATTTATTGTAGTAACGCTCTCGATGAAAACCAATCTATTTCTGGAGCGACATAGAGGGAATAATAAAAAAACAAGAGCGAGGTGACTGATGTAAAGGCTGGCTAGGCGCATTTGAAGGAACGATATTGTGGGAAGCGACATGGTGGGATGGGAACAATTCGTATGGTCTACGTAACCGTTCCAACCAACACCAACCATTCCAACCAACCGAGGTCATTGATGGCCTAACAACCCACACCATGGCATGGCTAACCTAAGATGATCAACCCGAACTAAATAGTTATAGTATTTATTTTTTATACAACGGAAAGAGCCATGGTTAATTTAAAATTAGTTACATGTTGTTATTTTTATCAGCAAAACGGTGTTGTATTAAACTTAATTTGATTAGTTACGGGTTTAATTTGAAAAAGATTTCACGTGCAAAATGACGGCCATGTTTTTTAAGGAAATCACAAGCCGATAACATTGATAGCCACTGCAAGACAAATTTAATTCATTGGTTGATAACTTAGCTAGACGTAGGAGTGGCTATTGTAAGAGTGGCTACCATTTCTGAAGCCTCACCCAAGCCTGTACAAGAAAGCTGAGCAGAACATAATAAGTTTAAAAAGTTTTCGGTATATTATTATGAAACTGACACTTTAACTAAGTTGTCAGATGAAGGTATTAAATTCCACTCCCGAAATCAGCTGAGCCCCGTTTCACGAAGCATTAATTTACTAGTAACGAGTTACAATTAACATACCAATAACAAAAGAAATTAATAAAAATGACAATTAAAAATCTGCAAATGCAAAAACAATGTAAAAAAAAAAACAAATTAAATTTAGTACTATTTACAAAACTAAAACTAACTTAAACTACAATTCGAACAGCTACAATTTGATATTCATAGTAGCCAATTCGCCTAAATAGTAAGTCGTTTTATTTCATTTCCTACGCAATGTACATCAAATTGTACTTGTAATTTGTAACTTGTAGCTTCGTGAAACGAGGCCCTGACCACGTGGTTTATCGTTATTGTCTTCTAATAGCCTCCATGGTCGTGCGCTCGACTCTCATTATGGAGGTTCCGGGTTCGAACCCCGATGGAGATCATCATTATCAGCTTCCTATCACCCACTGCAGGGCATAAGCCTAGTTGCAGGTCGACCGAGTCGTCTTTTCCCCTGCCTTGGCTACCATTCTGTTAGGGACTTACTTCACCTGCCATCTCTAAATCTAGCCACATACATGACCTGCCCACTGCCACTTGAGTTGTATGATCCGCTTACCAACGTCTTGCACTTTGGTCCGTATCCGGATTTCTGCGTTCGGTATACGGTCGATCAACTTGATACCTAGCATGGTACGCTCCATGGCCCTTTGTGCAACTCCTAGTCGGTACACAGTCTCCTTTGTGAGCGCCCATGTTTCGGCACCATGTGTCATAGTGGGCAGGACACACTGGTTGTAGAGTTTAGTTTTGAGGCTTTGTGGCATCTTTCTGTCCCTAAGTATGTCACTCAGCCTGCTGAATGCCGCCCATCCCAACTGTATACGCCTAGTGATCTCCTTGGCTTAATGTTCCCTTCCAAAAGATAAACATTGTCCAAGGTAGATGTATTGGTCCACGGCCTCTAGTTGTTCTCCTTCCACATTGACTGTTGTTTCCGAGATTTCTGAGACGTTGGCCATTATCTTAGTCTTGGACATGTTCATCTTAAGGCCTACTCTTAGGGAAGCATCAGAAAGATCCTGAAGCATGCCTTGAAGATCATCCAGGTTTTCAGCGAATAGTATAAGGACGAAGGCGAAACACAAGGGCTGGTTGTATTCTTGGCATTTCTCCATCAGCTGCTTCACGGTGTGGATGTGGTCGATAGTGGAATATCCACTCCGGAAGCCTGTTTGTTCGATGGGCTGACATTCATCAAGCCGACTGTTGAGACGATTGCACAGGACTTTGGCAAACAGCTTGTAAATTTGAGAGAGGAGGCTATAGGACAATAATTGGCCAGGTTTGTATTGTCACCTCATTTGTGCATGATCGAGACAACCGCATTTTTCCACACCTCCTGTGTACATGCATTGTTGAGGACTTTGTTGAACAATTCTACAAGAACCTCAAGAACCGGTATACCACCAGCTTGTAAGAGTTCTACCATACCATCATCTCCAGGAGATTTTCCATGTTTTATAGATTTCAGAGCATGTTCTACTTCACAAGCAAGTATTGGAGGAAGGATTCCTTCGTCTCTGTATTCAATGGAACATGCTCTAACATCGTTATGGGGCATCACAGGTGTTTTTGATCTTGATCTATATAGAGGTCCTTGTAGAATTTCTCAGCGGTAGTCAGTAATTGGTCTCGGTCTGTCACTAAGGAGCCCTGGTCATCAGTAAGCTTGGATACTTGAACACAGCCAATTTTTTGTCTCTTACGAAACACTTTTGAACCTCTGTGTTGTTCGATGGTCTTCATTACAAAATTTTTATTATAGTTCCTAAGATCTTTGCAAGTTTTCCAATCTCCCTTGGTCCAATGAAGTTTTTAGGGTTAAAGTTCTCCTTTCTTGTAAAAGTGACATTGTAGCAGGTGCCAACTTTTGATCCTTCTTACCCATACCACTAAGATGTTTCTGTGCAGTTTTGGACAAAGTATTAACTAGGATCCCATTCAACTGGTCGACGTCCAGATTCAATCCGACTAAGCATTCAAAGCTGTTTTTGAGATCCAGTTGAAAATCGTTTTGCAAATAGCGGATGTTCTGCTTATCATACTTATTATGAGCTTGGATCATTTTAGTTCTTTCTTTTTGAAGATTAAATCTTAACGTCGCGATGGAGATACTGTCAAACAATTTTATTTTTTTTACTTTTGAGCGTTGTTGACTAAACCTGATCACTCTACAAGATCTACTCATGCCCCTTGGTGGGGATGTATATGAGCTGTTGGAGGGTGAATTACCTGACAGTTCGAAAAAAAAGATGATTCCGTGCTTCGGAAGGCACATTAAACCTTCTTCTTCTTCAGCCAGTAATCACCCATTGTTGGGTATAGGCCTCTTTATGGGCACGCCGAGTATCGCGGTTCCGTGCCATTCGCATCCAGCTTCTTCCTGCCACTTGGCGATGTCGTCAGCCCAGAGCGGAAAGGCTGTCTTCCGACTCTCCGATTTCCTATTCTGGGTCTCCACTTAGCAACCTTGAGGGACCATCTACCATACGTACTGCGACTGATATGACCGGCCCATCTCCACTTTGATCTGGACATCCTTAGCGGTATATCGATTACTTTGGTGCGATCCCGGATGACTATCTTGCGAACGCCTTAAGGCGTTTAAACGCACCTTGAGTGTTGGCTACTTCAGTAGTTGCATTACACGAATTATGTCAGTGATCTTTCACTAACATCAGGGTTAGAAGGTTAGTGTCGACCTTACATCTTACACGTTGTAAAACATTCATTGTCTGGTTAAATTATGATCCTATGTTCCTTCCTTTGGAATAAAATTCTTGTTGCAAAAAACTTAGAACAAACGCCAATAATAGTTAATCAAATAAAAAAATCAACCCATCTATAATATAAAATAAATAAACAAGGACAAAAAATACGCGTAAACTATACGTAAAGTAAAGTAAAAATTAATTGCTGTTCGTTAGTTTCGTTAAAACTCGAGAACAACTGAACCGGTTTAGCACATTTTAGACTTGAAATATTCGTGGAAGTTCAGGGAAAGTTTAAACGGTGAGAAACATAAATAATAAGTAACAGAAAATACTAAAAACGACAATTTAGTTTTCCAATACAAAATAGTCAAGGGTAAGTAGGTTTAGAGGTAGGAAAAATGGCAGGACAATGTCTGCCGGGTCAGCTAGTAAAATATAAAATTAGTATTTCCACCACTACTGAAATAAGATACGACTTTAAGCAAATTTTGTAGCTCATTGTACTCAAAGGCGTCTCTCAAAACTCAGTTTCTCAATAAAGATACGTTTTTTGGAGGCTTTACGTTCTTAACGGAATAATTAATCTCCGAAAGTAGACTTACTGAAGTCCAATCAATACAGCCTTCGCCTTTTATGAATTAACTTTTCTATGCATAAAGTTTGTTCTCGTTTGAGTTTAACTTTTAATAAGGTTATTTTGTAAGGTCTATCGCTAATATTCGATGAAATATTGTCTGTAAAGGAAACGAGTTCTTGAAATAGGATTCTAATATCGATAGTTGGCAGGTTTGTTCAAAGTAAATTAGAAGCAGAAAGGCCTGGAAATATTTAGTTTTGGTGGATTTAGAATAGTTTTGCCAATGTGTTCATTATAGCGTCTCGAGAAACGTAGTGTGGGACGCCTCCCTGCCATTGCTAGGTGGACTGATGACCTGAGGAAGGTCGGTGGTGGTGGCTGGATGAGGAAAGCGGGTGATCGTGCGCTTTGGCGTGCCCTTGGGGATACCTTCGTCCAGCAGTTGACTGCAATAGGTTGATTTGATTTGATTTTTGATTATTGATTATAGTGCGATGGATAAAAAAAACGGTACAAAACAATACGGTAACAGTTATTAGTTTTACCCAACGAATTATACCCTCACCGGCACATCTAACCGCCCACCCTTTTGTTTCGGGTTAATTTTAAACTACACTTATTGTTATACATTACAATTGTTTTATTGATAATTTTATGATAAATTAAACACACTTAAATAAACGTTAAATTAATTACTTTTTAACTAACATCAGCTGTAACTAATAGAATTATAAAGAATCACGAGTATTCCCTGAAATGAAGGGTGGGCGGTTAGATGTGCCGGTGAGTATATTATATTCTTACCTAATCCCCGCTTTTGTTTTCGAAGTTTGATGAATATTCGAAAATAAGAAGTAAGAACATCTTTTTGTTATTAAAAAATAAATTACGAATTTGCGTAGGTACCAAGGATCTGACACATTACATGCAAAAACCAAGTTGAGTCACCACTCTCAAAAGTTAGTCTAGCCAAAAATCAAATTGAACTTTGAAAATTTCGATTTAGTATTCCGGTCAAATGAGGCAAAATCAAACAAGCGAGGTCTTTAAGTCTTTTGAGATGTTTCAAAGCAAATTGTGCCTGATGAACCAATACAAATAACTTGACTTTTTTAGGTTGGTGTTATTATTTTGTAAGTTTTCAGTAGGTTCATTAGTTTCGAATTCATTCTAAGAATCACTGTCTGTCTCCATGTCATCAAATTTTGGTTAGTTTTAAAACGTTCTCAAAACTTAGATATTATTTTTGAAAGTTTCTTAGAATTTCTGTTGTTTGGCAAACTATTTAATACACTCTTTCTTGGTAACACTTATTCTAAATACGGAATTCAGAGAATGCTATTACATCTAAAACAAAGATAAAATTTTAAGTTAGACCTGAAAATCCATAAAAAGCCTCTGTTCTCAGTAGTTCAATTGATTGAACTAAATAAAAAGCTTCTGTAAATGAACTGTAAGTAAAAATTTGTTAGACTGTAAAATTCTTAGAAACTGTTTAAATGGAAATCAACTTTTTTACACAGCACTCTATTTGATAATATCCCAAAATATATCTTCACCGTCTCGTCGTCGTTGTCGTCGAGCGCCGGTGCTCTAGTGGCTAAGGCCCGTCCGGGAGACCGTGTCACGAACCAATGTGTTTTCTAATTTCGAATTCATTACGTACGTTTATTCGATGCTCTCACGGTGAAGGAAAACATCGTGATGAAACCTGCACACTCCTGCGAAGAAATTCAAAGGTTGTGTGTGAAGTCCACCAAGCAAAATGCCAGCGTGGTAGACTATGGCCTAATCGCCCTAATTCAGGGTAGGCTCGAGCGCCTCGGTGGGTACGTATATGAGCTGTTGATGATGATGATGAATGTTGTTCGTTGCTAAGAGCATCACTTGTATTGAAAACGGCTGGACCGATTTGTCAATTTTACTTACAATCTGGTAAAACTTATTTTTGTGAATTTTTAAATTGATCTAAAAATGAAAATAAAATTCGAGTCAGAGTCAACTCCCATTCAAAGTTCCATAGCAGAAACATAAATAACAAAAAACTTGCAGGGAATCGATCAAACTACGTTGAAATAAAAAAAAATAGATCAAGATATAGGTAGAGTACATCTGTAAATAGTACATAGTCTTCTGCGTCGCGTCGTTTCTAACACTTAAACAACACCAACTTATACAACTCCATAAGTAACTAAACTTGGCTCGCAACTGGTAAACAGGGGAACTGCAAAATTCATATATTTGAATTAAAGTTTGTTGTAAGCCCGGAAATTACCAACCTTATCGTAGCCTTTACGTTTCAAGATTATTTTGATGATTTCAAATTCGAAACTTTGAAATTGAAGAGTTTTAATAAAACCATCAATTTTAAAGTAGACCGAAAATTATTTTGTGGATTATGTTGTTAATAAAGCGGAATTATCAGAATCATTATCGTTTAAAAGTGTGCTCAAAGATGTTTAAATAAAAATAAAAGAAAATTTTAAGCGAGTTTCTAAAAAATATATTTTGTTATATTAAATTCCCACGGATGGCGCTATTGCGCTCTAAACATTAAAATATAGAATATCTTTGGTGATCTAAGAGTCACAGATTTTTTGTTTGTATGCAACTATGTCTGAGAAACTCCTGTCTAAATTTTTGTTTTTTTAACTTTGCTTACAAAATAAAATTCTTAATTGATTAATGAAAAAACAAATACCTACTTAACTGTTCATTATTAATTTATAAAAAAAAGTGTGTAGGTAGATAAGATAAATATTGATAACAACACAAAACAGAAAACAATTAACCAGTATGTCTTGTCTAATAGAGTAGTAGAAATATATTTAAGAGCTTACAATCCATACAATAAAAATGATATTCACACACAGCATTAAAAAAAATATGATAAAATAAGAAACTCTTCCAGCAAATCTCTACATCTCGAAAGAGCTCTAATGAAACACATTAATAACATCTGTGCACACTAAAACGTCTTTTGTTTCTTCCAGTATTTAGGAAATTGTGCGTCTTTGTAGGTCTACTCGATTAATATTACTTTGCGAGACATTATATAAATATTACGCAAAGATGTAATAATGTGTATCGATTTTGACAAAGTTTAACATTACCTATATATTTGAATATATATTATATTGATTTCTGGGACATGTTTTGTTTAGATTATTTGTATTGAAAGACATAGACTTAAGTATTTTGACTGATTTAATTTTATTATAGTTTTGAAATTTTAATTGACATTGCATTAGTATTATTTCCCTATTACTGATTATATAATAATTTGTTGCCTGAGTTTACAATATATTTCCAACACAATGTAAAATATTGTTTATGGAATAAATGAATTGAAATTGAAATAATATTAACGACTGTTACTTGTAGTAATATCGGTAAGTATAAATATATTATGAACTGAGTAGAAAATAAAATCTCAAAAATACTTATTTTAGAGGGCTCACTGTGGTTTAGGTACAAAATAAGTGACAAAAACGCAAAGATCTTCAAACAAGAAGTGTTAAGTATGAGCACAGAGTACAATAATGGGATTCACTAAAATTTAAATACCTAGCTAGGGAGCACAGTTACCAAAACCAACTAGAGGGACGAAGGAATAGACATCCGCATACAGAATGCCCTAAGATGCTCAGCAACCTTACTCGAGGTTTGTGTCTGAACTAGTTAAAAGGCAAACTAAGATTTGCGTCTACAATGCAGTGATCACACCGATCCTAACAACAAGAAAACAAAGCACGAGAACGGAATGGAACGGCTACAAGGCTAAGAAGCTGACTTTTAAGAGATAAAAAAAACTGTAAGTGGCAGAGAGAAAGATCTACTGGAAGATGTTGGGACCTATCGGACACGAAGATGGCATATGGGGAAACCGGAAAAATCTAGAGGTAGAAGAACTACTGGACGAGTTGCATTATTACAAAATATATATTTTGATACATATTATGTAATAAACCATATTCTAGACAGAAGGGAAATAAAAGTGCTGTTAAAAAAATGATTTTGCTGAAATTTTAACTCGCAACCCATTTTTTTTGTTGGCAGACATCACGGCATATACTAACTTCTCAGCTATAATGTCAATTCGGTTCCGTATTAACTACTCCTTATGTAATCCGTAAATAACTTTTGTTTTAGTAATAAATAATTTTGAATAATATTAAGATTCAAATTACTTATTTTTCTTCCGTATAATTTTTATCAATTTCCATTTTGATTTATTATATATTAAAACGATTATAAAGAAATAAAACTATTACAGTAATTCAACGTAATTTATTTCATGGTCTTGTAACCAGATGTAGCTCATAAACTTGTAACCACCTATATAAGAGGTTAAAGTATTAAGAAAATAATCAGTCTTTTTATCTTTGCTCGGTCATCAACATTAATAAGTAAGAATTTTATTTTACCTAATTTTTTTTTTACTTAATACAGTAACAGGATCCAATTTTTTAAATTAAAACCTGCTTCTTCTTCATTGTGTGAATTTTAATGTCGACAACCGACCTCATAAACCCTAGTGTCAGTGTTATAGAGCCGCCAAAGGCCACTGACATGGCTAGATAGTAGCCGGGTTCAACGGCTCAACGTGCCTTCCTAAGCACGGAATCATCTTTCTTTTCGGACAATCAGGTGATTTAGCCTAAAAGGTGCTAACCAAACTGAGAAAAGTCTCACAAAGAGATCTTAGCTTGACACCATTTCCACCAACATACCCACCATCCCCACCGGGAATCGAAACAGAAATCTCCGTAACGGGCGGTGAAATCTAGACCACTCGGCTACAAAGGCTGTGTTTTCCTAAAATTGCGTTTCTATGATACGTCTGAATTGATAGTACATTAAATATGTTATTTCAAAAATGTTTAGGAAATCAATAAATTGGATTACATTACAATCATGGACTAAATATAACAATTAATTTACGATTACGGACAGTTCGTTAAAATTCTATTTTTTACCATATCATATTTTTACAGACATAAACCGCAAGAACGATGAAGTTTATTTGGGCACTATCTTTCATTCTGGCCACATGTTTCATCATGGAGTCTAGCTGTCAAGGTAAAATTTTATATGTTTGAGAAGTGAATCCGTTCCGTTATCCTAAACTACCTACAAAAAGTATATCTTATCTTATCTAGCCTAGACTGTCCCACTGCTGGGCAAAAAGTATCAAATCAAATCAACGGCTCGTTACAGTCCACTGCTGGACTATATGAGCCTCCTCCACTTAAGTGGAGGGTTTTGCCATAATCTCCACGCTTGGCAGGCGGGTTGGAGATCGCAGTTTAAAAGGTTACTGTATCAGAGAGCGCTGCTACCCGTTCCCTGTTCAATGTGTAGTCCCTAAGTCGCCTCTTACGACACCCACGGGAAAAGTAGGCCGTGTGGTGACAGCAGAGTAGAATACATTTGTCACTAACCCCTACTCTTCCCGTGGGCAAAAAGTATAGTTTAAAAAAAATACTTTAACAAGCTTTTATTAAACTTGCCGTGTTAGTAAGTATATTGTGTTAGTGGGTCAAAATATGGACTACTCTACAAGGATCGTCTCCTCAGGAGAGAAATTCCTTAAATTAGTAGCACGGACGACAAAGCTAAAATAATTCTATATGTTTCGTTATCTGGAGAGCACTACAATAAGTATCCAAGTGTTACCTTGGTGCCGACATAAACAGCAGGATTTATACACCGTGAAATTTAACTGGTTGTTTTTCGTTAAATGGAGTGTTCAGTCCATTAAACTGAACAACTTTCCCCAAGGAACATGGGCTGGCAACTGAAAAAATAATTGCTTCCCCCATAGTAAATCAATCAGCTGGCCGCGCGGTTTTGTATGAACGGGCCATTTTTTTGTCGTTTTACAGCCCATGTACCTTGGAGAAAGTTGTTCAGTTTACTGGACTCCATTTAACAAAAAACATCCAGTTAAATTTCACGGTGTATAATAATATGATATATTATTATTTCTTAGCTAAACATGGTCTATGTCATGAACTCATGCTGCGGCCAGGTTGTGAGGGAACTCCTTAAAGGTTAATAGCACGAATTTGAAACTACGCATTCAGGGAAGTCTGCTTACAAAAGTACTTCTCAGCGGTTTAAATGCTTGTGATTAAAAATAAGTTTTTTTTTACAGAGCGAGGTCTTCCGGACCTTTGCTGGTCTGACACGGATTGCGCAGCCAAAAGACACTGGTGTCCTGGAGATCTGATTTATAGATGTAAACACTCTATAATTGCTATTGGATCTTGTGAATGCTTACCACCACCAAAAGAATAATACTTAACAAAAAGTTTTGTCTACAGAATCGCAATAATGTACAGTGTAAATGTGCGTTTAAAGTATCATCGTCATCGAGCAGTAAACCATGTGCCTATTTTACAAGCTTTTTTTTTATTTTTTAACTTGCACTGTATGTGGGTGGGTATGTTCGGGCTAAATCTTGCAACCCAATTTTGAAGCTTTTGCTGCCATTGGATTATGCTGAAATTTGGTACACTTATGTAATCGCGATGACAATGCAATATTATGATACCATGGAGCTGGTTTGATGATGGATACAGAAGGTGGTCATAAGAAATCATCTAATACACAGCACAAACTAGTCGTGTTTGGGCTCGTTGGATTTGTCTTAACAAGATCTTTAGTCATACGTGATGTCCAGGGTCTCATGATGGAGCCGGAAGGTGGCCATAGGATTTTCTTAAATATACACCACAACCTAGTCGTGTTTGGGCGCGTTGGATTTGTCTTAACAAGGATACTCCACTCCACGGCTTTAAAAGCTTGTTTAAAATGGATTTTTAATTAAGCTTATTCTGTCAATTGCGCAATTTTATTTCGGCTTTTACAGATAGTTGTAACAACCATTATTGGCTAAAATAGGACTGTACTAGTAATTGGCTTAGTGTAGACAAGCTTTCAAAGATAATGCTGAATATGCCTGTTAGATTCATCAACATTTTGGGTGTTCAGTATTTATTTCAAAAATAAAAATATTTTATTCGCAATGCTCTTTTATTTTGATAAAACTCATATTTTATACGTAGACAATGATGCGATAAGCTTATTATGTGAATCTTCAAAAAATAATTTGACATGCAAATCTGTTTTACGTATTTCAGGCTGTCTGGGATTCTTTTTTAAGTAAGCTACGTTTTAATAATAATAATAAGATGTTTATTTGTTCATAAGGTTACAATCATACATGAATGTTAACGAAGTACACTTACAAACAAAAAGGAAGGTACCTAAGCAAAGGTGCTGATAATAATAGGTCATGATGATACGCTAAATTAGCGTAACGCCACAGTAACGTTATTAACGTAGGTAGGTATTTAAATTTTTGTGACGATAAAGAATCTTTGACAATAGTAAATGCATTTTTTTTGGTCTAAATAGCAATAAAAAATCTTAAAAACCTAATGACCCATTTGACCTTTGTGACGACGAAAACCGTATCAAAATTTTTTGTTTTACCCAATATTTTCGTACTTTTAACAGAAAAAAAAATTATTCAATATTTTAAAATATCTTAAAATTCTAATGAACTATTTGACCTTTGTGACGACATTTTATTAACAACCACTATGATAAGAACCTCGTTGCTAATCACTTGATTTGAATTTTGATAGTGTTGATATGAATAATCCTATTGAAAGCGTTACACAGTAGTGCATTGCGCGCACAGCACACTATAAATTATACTCCTAGCGGAGAAGAATCACAACTTCATACAAAGCGGTCCACTACCGCCATCTTATTACATCCTCCGTAAACTGATAGAGCTCGGTATAGGTACTGCTAAAAGTATTTTTAAATTTAGGACTTTTGACTTTCACTTGCTAGAAAACTCAATATACTTTCACGAGTATATTATATACTCGTTCTAGAATTTTAGAATTATAATTTATAATATGAAGTATATTAATAAAAGTATAAAAAATATTATAATTTTAAATATTAAATAATAAAAATGTCAATGAGTGTCCAAATCTAATACTACCAATTAATTTTACTCGCAAGTAGCCAATGTCAGTCACACTGAAACTAATCACTCATAGGTAATTTACGTATGATGCCCCTAGAAAGTTGATAGTGGTTGATTGCGCGCCTCAACCATTTTTGTACGTTTCTAGAAAGTAATGTGCCTCTTATTGCATGAAATTGGGGTACATTTCCAAAAACAGTTGCACATTTTTAACAGTCTATCAGGTTGTGATTTGACCCAAAATGAATCTAAGTTTGTACAAAAACCTTGCACAAACTAAGCTTTGTTTTCGTTTGGTGATTTGTAATTATAAAGAGTGATATTTCGTATTATTGTCGTCAATCAAGCCTATGAGTACGAATGATCGTTTCAAAGCCATTAGGTTGTATGACGTCACACGACCAAATAATTGCAAACCATCTTACAAAAATGATAAATAATCAAACAATAAAACAGTCAATTTAGTTTTTGAGAATAAATAGTCTAAATAATCAATTAAAAATAAAAAAAAAAATTTTTGTCATGCCCCATTGATCGTAATCTTGTCCAGCCAGCCGGTTAAAAAACAACGTCTTGCTGGTCTTTCAATCTTTGAAGTTATTTAAATAACTCATTTTATGGCACAAAGCGTTTTTGAAGGTGACTGACATGGTTCGAGAAACGACTACATAGCAGCTAGGGCCAACGGCCAACGGCCTTCCGAAGCACGAAATCATCTTTCTTTTCGGGAAATCAAAAGTCACAAACAAACTAAGAAAAAACTCATAAAAAGATTTTTTTAATAGTGTCCCCGAAGTGTGAATTTGAAACCCGAACCCACCGTTATAAACGTCCAAATCTCGACCAATCGGCCACAGAAGCTGTTAATTACTACCGATAAAATGCTCCGTTTCATACAATAGGGGATCGGACTGTTCCTAAACTTACCATATTTTATGAATAATTTTTAAAATATAGATTAGTTAGCAGACAATTTGCGAAGAAGGAAACAGAATCGGTTGAAAAACGAATTTACAGTGATTTTTTAAAGTTTCAAAATGTCTGTTTCTTTCAAAAACGATTTTTTGTATGGCGTTACTAACAAATGACGTCACAAGTGGGTATGTGCCTCTCTGTCTAATTTTGAATTTATCTTCTTAGTCCTAGCGTTTTCCCGGCCTAGTGCTGGGGTCCGCTTTTCTACTTAATCTTCTCCACTTTGCCCGGTCTTCGGCATCCTTAGGTGTGAGATTGTTCTCTTCCATATCCGCTTTTACGACGTCCAGCCAGCGCTTTTTAGGCCTACCACGTGATCTAGGGCCCTGGACAGTGAGGTCGAGGCATCTTTTTCCTACGTCACGGACTCCGAGACTGCCACGGATGTGTTCGTTACGAATCTTATCGCGTAATGCCACACATCCATCGCAACATCAAAAAACACATCTTGAATTTATAATTCGGTAAATTTTAAAGATAGAGCGAAAATTATTTTAGTATTCGATAGCAGAAACTAAGAAGTTTGGATTTATAAAATAAAAAAAAGTAGTCCGATACCCTATAATTACATGTTACTTTATAACATTTGATTTTAAATTTCATGGTTTTGTAATCAGATGTAGCTCGTTCGCACCTATATAAGAGATTAAAGCATTTAGAATCAAAATCAGTCTCTCCAGTGTAATTCGGTCAATAACAACCAAAAGTAAGATTTTTTTATTTACCAAAAAAAAAAACTAATTATCTTAAACTTGATATACTTATATTAAACAACAATACAATATGCTTTATTGTCATCAAAATTAAATAGTAACAAAATCCAGTTTTAATAACCTATTTTTTAAATTTCGTTTGTATGACAGGTCTGCACAAACTGACAGTGCAGTGTATAAGTTTAAAATGTTAAGGGAAGTAAAGGAACTGGGTTCTTATTATTTAAAGAATAACAAACTTAATGTGCCCTTTAATTTTGCAGAGTTCTGTCAGTTTGCTAGAATTCACAACATTTTATACCATTTTTGACGAATAAGTTTGAACGATGAAGTTTATTTTGGCACTATGTTTCATTCTGGCTACATGTTTCATTCTGGAGTCAAGCTGTCAAGTGAATACTTTTAATGCAGGTAATCGCAAATTACCTAAAATAGTCTAGTTGTATATATTTTTAAATTTAACTTTTACAATCTTTAAGCTGAAGTGGAAGTGGGCTGGCTGGCCACGTTTGTCGCAGAACCGACGAGCATTGGAGCAGACGGGTTCTTGAATGGAGACCGCGTCTCGGGAAACGTAGTGTGGGACGCCCCCCTGCCAGGTGGACTGATGACCTGAAGAAGGTTGCTGGTGGTAGCTGGATGAGGAAAGCGGGTGATTGTGCGCTTTGGCGTACCCTTGGGGAGACCTACGTCCAGCAGTGGACTGCAATAGGCTGATTGATTGATTGATTGAATCTTTAATTGACTGAGCGAGAGTGAAACGCGAAGGGAAATTTATTCAGTTTAGGCGAAAATGCTTTCAAATGTCCGGATGTTCGAAGGATATCATCACCTCTACTGGTCGCACTTCTCCAACGATTCTCATGAAACTTTGTGAGCAGATTCAACAGCATGATTTTGTAATCCCTAGCAAAATTTAAATATGATGTTCAGATCAGACCATCATAATCAACAACTTTTCCCAGGAAACATGGAAATCCTCAAAAAAAATCCACTTTTTTTACAAAATACACAATAAACTTTACTAATATGTATGGGAGGTCGCAATTTTTTTGGGGGTTTTCAACCCTTATTCCTTGGGAAAAGTTGTTACTTATGATAGTCTGAACATTATATTTAAATTTTGCTAGGGATTACAAAATCATGCTGTAAAATTAGGTATAATAGAGATACCCTTTATTTATTTAATTTTTAAAAATGTTGAATGGGGGATAAAAAAGTAAAAAAAAAAATCCGTCATTTCAAAAAAAAAAAGAACAAGCAAGTTCTACAGCTCATAGTTTAACTTGCCGTGTAATAGCAATTGTGTGTGGGCCAAAACTTGGAAGTACAAAAGAACCACTTTCTCTCTCATGAAGATTATCGCTTTTTCTTAAAGATAAAAGATAAAAATGTCTTTATTCGAAGTAAGATTTAACAAAATAATTTTTCGACGTCAATGGACAAAAGAAGTTTGGTCCCTAGTAGGCACGTTCGCTACAAGTGTACGCTCACTGTGGAGAAGAACGGCCGAAAGAAACTCCACAGAAACTCTTTTCATGAAGGAACTCTTCAATGGTTAGTAACACGGACTCCGGACATGTTTTTATTATAAACCGATGCTGCAGCCAGGATTGGCTTTTCATAAGAGAACTTCTCATCCATTAGTAGCAGGAAGCCAAGCTATGCTTACAAGAAGCTGTTTTTTTTTTATTAAAACTAATTATTTTCAATTTACAGAGGGATACAGTTGGGATTTTTGTTTTACCGACACTGATTGTGAGGCCATAGTACACTGGTGTGATGCTGATCTGCAGTATAGATGTAAGCACAGAATACTTCCTGTGGGAACGTGTGAATGCTTACCAAAAGCGTATCTACCTATATAATATAAAACAAGAAGTCTTGTCTACAGTCATATAATGTGCAGTGTTTATTGTTACTTTAGTGCCGATGTTTTGTCATTTTGCCCAATTTTAATTAGGCTTTGACAGATATTTTTAATAAACAGCACTGGTTAAAATAGGTGATTGGCTCAGTGGACAAGAAAGATAATGTTGGATGTACCGTGCAAGATATAAAGTTTAGATGTATATCCGACTGTTTTGGCTGTTCAGTATTTATTTAAAAAGTAAAAAATAAAAATATTTTCTCTATAACTCTCTTTTATTTTGATAAAAGTCATATTTTTAATTTTAACGTAAAAAATAATGTGACAAGTATTTTGGCGTACATTTTTTTTTTTTTTTACTTTTTAATGTAGCATTTGTTTATGGCTGTTTCATCGCCTCCCACCCTATCCGAAAGACGAGGGCTCAAACTTCACCACGTACGATGTTATTTCTAAATTCGCATTCATACTCGTATGAGAAAGCATCGCAAAGAAACTTATTCTTAAATTTGATCATCAACATCAACAGCTCATATACGTCCCCACCGAGGGGCTCGAACCTACCCTGAATTAGGATCATAAGGCCTTAGTCGACCACGCTGGGGGCCCATGTCGCGCAACCATAGATTACAAACGAACATAGGCTTAACTGGTGTTGAAACCTATAACAGAGAGGTCGGTCACTGACCCTACAACTCGCACAACTTGATGATGATGACAGTGTAACGCACGATCGTTTTCTCTGACGCTTGTTGATACGAGTACAACAATCAACAGCTCATATACGTCCCTACCAAGGGGCTCGAGCCTACCCTGAATTAGGGCGATTAGGCCTTAGTCGACCACGCTAGCCCAGTGCGGGTTGATACACTTCACACACAACCTTTGAATTTCTTCGCAGGAGTGTGCAGGTTTCATTACGATGTTTTCCTTCACCGTAAGAGCGTCGACATATGAATTCGAAATTCGAAAACATATTGGTACGTGGTGGGGATTGAACCTGCGTCTCCTGGACGGGAGGCAGCGGCCCTAGCCACTAGACCACCGACCACGCTTAATTTCGGTAACTTATTTTAATATTTAAGTCTACTAGTATCTGCGTCCTACAATTTCTTTGAGAAAACGAGGTGAAAATTAGCTGTTTCTTAAGATTTTTAGGGTTCCTTTGGTACTATTCACGACTACCTTATAGTGTAAGGTATCGTAGGATAAGTTTTTTAAAAAT
The DNA here is from genome assembly GCA_951230895.1 of Carpatolechia fugitivella. NCBI lineage: Eukaryota > Metazoa > Arthropoda > Insecta > Lepidoptera > Gelechiidae > Carpatolechia > Carpatolechia fugitivella. The sequence continues at coordinate 7,955,113 of OX579669.1, read as the reverse complement.
AATGGGGGTCAGCAAACTCCTGAAACTGTGACAAAAGAAAAATAAATGTGTGCAAATTGACATTATAAGTAGTTAGTTATATTCATAGGTTACAATAAAACCTTCATACCACACGATGAAAATCATGTCAGTCACTATGTTGAATTACGTGGTTCAAAATCTAAATAGTTTCTTTAGTTTGTCATTTATGGACATTTCTGACCGTTCAACCTATGGGGCCTATGTTCAGCAGTTGATGATGATGATGATGATGACGGTTTAGGGTCGGGCCACACTTATCGACGGCGATCGACGGTTTGCCTATACAAAACGCGCGCAAAGTATGGAAATCCTTTCGCATCGGACGCGGCGAATGATGCTTCCCATACTTTGCGCACGTTTTGTATAGGCAAACCGTCAATCGCGGTCGATAAGTGTGGCCCGACTCTAATGAGATACAGCTTACTGACTGTCAGAGGGACGGACAGCAGAAGCTTAATAGTTGGATCCTGTAGGCACTCTTTGGGGAAGTCTAAAAGATAAAGTAAATTCTTTATATACATCAGGCTATCTGGGCAATTTGTTTTATTTCCAAACCGCTGCTTTTTTTATTTCTTACAAAGTTTCTTAAAGAATCTCAGATAAATCCCACCACAATACGAACAATTTCTCTTCAATTTTTTCCGAACGAAATTAATTTTAACTTAACCGTGGCTCATTTTAAAAATTGTCCAGATGATGGTCTGAGGTACATAATTTTTTGAGCAAAAAATTAAAATATACCAAATATTTCTTGTGAATTTAATAAAATATAGTTCGTATTGTGGTGTATTTTATCTGAGATTCTCAAAGAAACTTCGAAAAAGTAAAAAAAAAAACCAGCGGTTTAAATAGAAAACAAATGTGCTTTGAATGGTTCAATAAAACTTTCATACCTCAAATATCTTCAATTTCGCGGTTAAAAATGTAACAAGTTTTTGAATTTGTCTCAGTTACAATTTGCATTTGTAGTTTATTATTTTTTATAAATTTTAAAATTATATTTAAATCAATTTGTTTTGAAATAATATAAAAGATAATGAAAATATTATCATGCCTACTAATTTTACGACCTTTTTAATGAAATTCAGAGCATTTAGAAACAACTTCGAAACACATACTACAACTTCTTAGCTTATACCTGTTCAAAAGTAAGTACCTATCTACAATCGCGTGAAACGATTTTAATATTTTGTGCTCTGAATAATAAAAATAGCGTATTCTCATTATTGTATTCCACATTGTCAAAGCCTTATTTTATATTTTTCTCACTTTAATGTCATCTTTTGAATCTTTAGAATAATTTTATTTCAACAGTCCGAAAACAAGAACCATGAAGATTATCCTGGCGCTGTGTTTCATTCTGGCTACGGCCTTCTTCATGGAGTCAAACGGACAACGTAAGATTTTCTTTATTTTTATGAAGTAACTATGTCACGCAAACGCTCAAAGCCTGGTTAATTAAGTTTTCGTTTTTTTTTTATTTAGAGTTGATTTTGTTTTATTGAATAGAGCAGACTGGAATTAAAACAATGTCCAATAGTTCAATATTTAACTCCGCGAATAAACTGAAAATCACGTCATAAATAAAATAAAATCGCGGCCTAATGTTCCGTAACTGATTTTGGCGACTTAGTTTCAACTAAGAACAACAAATTGTTATCAATGCAATTTTTAAATTTCTAAGAACAGCTTTGATTTAGATTTTGTCTCAGAAATCCGCTCTGAGTGAGAGCCGTCCGTGAAAAGTTTTAGTATGTGTACTTAGTTATTTTTGGCTCCGTAGCCTAGTTGTTTGTTGTGGGTTCGAATCCCACCCAGGCCAAAAATTTGTGTGATGAGCATCTTTTGTTGGTATGATTCGTAATAAGTGAGGTAATAATAATTTAAGAATCCATTTTAAAACCTTTTTTGCATAGATAATTTTTATGATCTGCGTATCATTTTATTTTTCATAATTTAAAATATTTTTTTAGAGCGAAAACTTTGTTGGACCGACACAGATTGTCAAGCTATACATTACTACTGTCCTCCTAATTCTGGCTTAATCTATAGATGTCGACACAGGTTTGTATTACCGATAGGATCATGTGAATGCTTGCCACCAGCCAGTGGATAACATTTTAAATAAAGTCTTTTATATACCATAACAGTAATGTGCAGTGATATCATTCAATTCAAACAACAATGGAAAAAGGGCGTAAAATGTAATGCATAATTTAAAGTTTTATGATTCACACATAAAACAATCTTGATTGTAATGAGACCAGAAATGTATCTTATGAAATATTTTTCCAACGTAATTTAAACAAATAAAATCTGTTATTCGTAAATTTGTTGTTTTTCCTTTCTTTTATTTTGGTAAACCTAATAACCAACTAAGCCGCTACCGCAATGCCTGAAGAGCAGGGTGTATAATCAGTGTGCTACCCGTATTGCCATACGGAGCCGAGACGTGGAACATGACGGTAAGCTGGCCCACCGGCTACATGTCACTCAGCGAGTCATGAGCGCCCACTACACTCTCGCCCGAAGTTCCTCGACGAAGTGTCAAAGTAAAGTTAGCCGAGGCGAAGAGACATACCACACACTCGTAAGACTTCGAAAAAACTATAAGTAAAATAATTCTAAGAATAAGAGCGTTTGTTCTTGAAAGCACAAACTCATCCTGACCACGACATAGACGACATGCGCTGAGAAAAAGTTTTATTAAACTGAAGTCGAATAATGTAGTGTGACACTTGGTGTTTCGAATTTTCGGGCCCTTTGACTCGTACCCCAAAAACCGACACAGAACTGAAGTTTCCCGAAGCGAAGCGAAGTTGTATGAAGTGCCTCTCTATATTCTCATCCTCGGCTTACTTCGATCAACTTAGCGAGTAGTGTAGTGGGCGCTATGGAAAGATCTATGCTTGGTATTTCGCTACGAGATAAAATCCGAAACGAAATCATCCGGCAGCGTACCAAGGTAGTTGATATCGTTTAGAAGGGTAGCAAGCTGAAGTGGCAGTGGGCTGGCCACGTCTGTCGCAGAACCGACGAGCGTTGGAGCAGACGGGTTCTCGAATGGAAACCATGTCTCGGGAAACGTAGTGTGGGACGCTCCCCAGCTAGGTGGACTGATGACCAGAGGAAGGTCGCTGGTGGTGGCTGAAGAAAGCGGGTGATCGTGCACTTTGACGTGCTCTTGGGGAGGCCTACGTCCAGCAGTGGACTGCAATAGGCTGATTGATTGATGAAAAACCAACTACAGGCAATCTTGTAGGTTGATAATATGAATTAATGTGATTGAGGGGTAGGTTCGAGCCCCTCGTTGGTGACGTTTTTTTTTCGTTGACATTAATTTATCAACTTAGAATAAAAATTCAAATTTTGTTTTATTGGTTTTATTTTATCTTTACTTGAATTACAAGATTATAATTTGTTGTAAGAAATTATTTGTCAAACAATTCTTTTTACGGTGAAGGAAAACATCGTGATGAAACCTGTACTGTACACTCCTGCGAAGAAATTCAAAGGTTGTGTGTGAAGTCGACCAACCCGCACTGGGCCAGCGTGGTCGACTAATCACTTTTATATAGGGTAGACTCGAGCCCTTTTGGTGGGGACGTAAGTATATGAGATGTTGATGATGAATTAGTTGTCAAAGAAATAAATACGAGCATAGTATCTACTATACACTAAAATTAATAGACAAAAAGTTGGGCCCGAATTGTCCCTGATGCAAACGCATTTTCTCACTGTTTTGTGAGTGTCATACGTTGCAATAAGTATGACACGCGCGCGGGTACGACCCACAGGCTCTCTGCTTTTATTTTGTTATCTAATGTACACAAGAAAAGGATCGAGTAATTACCATTTTTTAATATTATTTAAGCTGAGAAACCCACAGAAATATTTAAATTTCCTACAAACTTAGAATAATCAGCTTTCATGTACCTAAATTCTCTCTTCCTAGGTCGGCTTTGAGACATTTTGTTAGAAATAAGCAGAACCTGTGGTGTAAATTTTCTTTATGTTTGTATAATTTATAATTATTCACAGGATTCGGCCTTTTAGGACAATAATATAGAACAATCCTAACCTAACGAGATTGCATCGAATCAAAACACAACGCTTGGTTCGGTGGTCGCAAAAAAAACATTTTCTAACATACACTTGTATAAAGTTTAGTTTTTTTCTCTTCGTATTTTTTACCTAATCATTGGTTGTTTTAAAAGAAAACAATATAAGGTTCATTCCATTGACCTACCCCTTTTTTACATCCCGTACAGAAATTAATAAACAAACAGAACTATTAATAAAATAGATCATGTATGTTGATTAAAAAATTTCAACCCGTAAAAGAAGCTGAACAAGAAATATTGGCCTCGATTCGGGATGTCATGCTCTAATTCTAATTTTAAAATCCAGCTATCCTTTTCCTTTTTATGACCAGTGATGAACGAATGATATTAATTTGAACGAATGATAACCTAAAATAAGGGCATAGCTGTCAGCTTAAGAGATTTTAAGTCGCATGTTTTAAGTGCTCTCTAAAATTGTGCAATCGGCACGGCCATAAGGTTCAAATTCGATGTTTGACAGCTCTAATATTAGGATGGCCATCTCCTGTCCCTTTTCAACCTTTAAAAGGTAAAAAGGACGGACTACCTTAAATTAAGGAGTAGAGCGTGACATCCCGAATCGAGGCCATTGCATGGTTTAAAATTCTATAATGAAATATGAAATTCGAAATTATGAAGACATAATCGTATTATTCACTTATTCACATCATATTTCACGTCCTCTTTTGTTTAAATTGTAGCTCAATTTCACAGATATTTAAATAAAATTAAAAATTATAGCTGGAGCCAAAAGTTTTATATATAAATGAAAACTGTACCATCTCAATTTCTTTACTGTGGGTGTTTATGTTGTAACCATTACCTTATTTGGAGCCATAATTTTACAACTCTACAATTAAAAAGAGTAAGATTTTATTTCGTCATTACCTATTGGTAATAGTGCCATTTATTTATGCTTTTTTAGTTTAATTATCTGGGGGCACGGCAGTGCCCCCGCCAAGTCGATCAAAAAAGTGGCATGGCCGTACCATCCTTTTTTCGAAGCAGTTCGGGTCATTTTCGACCCCCCTATAACTTCGTAGTGGATAAAACTAGAAACCTGACTTTCAGTAATAGAGCAGGCATTGTATAAACCCAGTATATTTCAAATTTCATTTAGTTTGAACCAGTAGTTTAAGATTAATAACTAGTCAAAGTTTCTTAATTTTGTCACTCACTCACTCACCGACTGACCGATCATCAAAACTCTAAGGCACTTCTAGCAGACATAGAAGCTTCAAATTTAGAACAGAATTTGTGTTAAGTGAAACCAAGGAAAAACTAAAATATTTTGCAATTTCGGCCCAGTTTTCTAGATACATCATCTACTAGATAACTTTGTAACCCTATATAAATCTTGGGGCATTATATAGGATTACAAAGTTACATTTATTTATTTTATTTTATTTGCAGTAAATGAATCAGTGTACCTGTATAATGGAATATAATTGAATAAGAGGTGTAGGGTAGGTGTAGGGTAGGTGTACGGTAGGTGTAGGGTAGGTGTAGAATAGGTGTAGGGTAGGTGTAGGGTAGGTGTAGGGTAGGTGTAGGGTAGGTGTAGGGTAGGTGAAGGGTAGGTGTAGGATAGGTGTAGGATAGGTGTAGGGTAGGTGTTGGATAGGTGTAGGGCAGGTGTAGGGTAGGTGTAGGGTAGGTGTAGGGTAGGTGTACGTTAGGTGTAGGGTAGGTATAGGTAGGTGTAGGGTAGGTGTAGGGTAGGTGTAGGGTAGGTGGAGGGTAGGTGTAGGGTAAGTGTAGGGTAGGTGTAAGGTAGGTGTAGGGTAGGTTTAGGGTAGGTGTAGGGTAGGTGTAGGGTAGGTGAAGGGTAGGTGAAGGGTAGGTGTAAGGTAGGTGTAGGGTAGGTGTAGAGTAGGTGGAGCGAGGTGTGCATTTTTACATTGTGTTTTCATGCGATCTACACAAAGAAATTAGATGCCATCAAAAACATAACTTGTAAAAAAACCAAGTCTTGCACGCAACTTAGTCTACCATAAAAAGTTGTGAGATCCATGTAATACCAAGTCGGTTAATTTATTCAGTCCCTACTTAAGAGTCTTTCTGTCTTAAGTTATTACGTAATTAGCTCACCTAACAACATCTTATAGTGACCAGATCAATATTAAACATCTCTTATGTTTTAAATAAATACATAGATTGACTTGGCAATCGCACTAAACAATCAAATTTAATATAACAATGTATTACTTGTGAGATACATTGTGTTTTCATATATAGGACCAGAACATACTGTTAACAAAAAAAGTAGTAGATTTTTTTACCAGTTAATCAGCTATCCTTCAGTAACAACGTTTTTTTATTAATAAAAGTAGCGTTTGTGTTAATTTTGTGTACAAACAAACTATCCCCATCCCCAATTTCATCCAAATCAGTTCAGTACTTGAAACGTGAAAGCGAAACAAACATTCAAACATCAAATCATACTTTCACATTCATATTATTAGTGTGACGATTATATAATGAATTAACAAATGAATACATTGATTTTTTTTAGATAAAACTTACAGCCATGAAATCTGCATTGGTATTGTTTTTTATTGCAACAGCCTTCATTTTGGAGTCTAGCTGCAAATTAGGTGAGGTTTCATTTCATAATTCTTTTAACTTATTATGAACTGGAATTAGATTTTTTTCCGTAAATAGACTCCTATCTTTTAATCCAGGGTACAGTTTATGTTTATTTCAAATGTCATCCAAATCCGTTTAGTGGTTAAGGTTTAAAAGCGGAACAAACATCCAAACATAAAAAAATACCTTTACATTTAATTTAGTTTACAGCCTCCGTAGCCGAGTGGTCGAGATTTCGCCGCTCATTACGGAGGTTCCGGGTTCGATTCCGTGTGGTGGGGACATTGTCAAGCAAAAATCTCTTTGTGAGCCTTTCCCCAGATTGGTTAGGAGTTTGCAGGCTGAATCACCTGATTGTCCGAAAAGAAAGATGATTCCGTGCTTCGGAAGGCACGTTAAGTTGTTGGTCTCGGCTACTATCTAGTCGTGGCACTAGGTTTTGTGAGGTCGGTTGTCGACCTTACAACCCACACGATGAAGAAGAAGAAGATTAAATTTAGTGTAATCATGTGTTTTTTTATCTGTTAAATCCTAGTTGTTCATTTTTTTTTGACGGACCTAATCACTATTTATACCAGAGTGGTAGTATAGTGGGCGCGGACTTGTTCCTAGTTCTTTCTTTCTTTAATGGATTAAATTTCACAGTGTATATAACGTATTTTTTTATATTTTAGAACCTCCACCCTCGGGCCAGTTCTGCAACTATTGTGACACCAACGACGATTGTCGATTTATACCTCATCCATGTCCTGCTGGAACTTCTTATCAGTGTAAACATAACTACAAGTCACTCCGTGTTAACTGCTGTAGGTGTTTACCGGTGCTGCCGTTTATACCATTTCGTGGATAAGTTAACCAACAGTGACTTGTGGACACCATGTATACAATCCCAGCAAGTATAGTGTTTTCAAATTTACATGATAGTTTATTTATAATGAATTAGTAATTGTTTTTAATGTTTCTGAAGCTGAGTTTGCTGAGTAATACCTTTTTGCTATTTTTTTTTTATTAAATATTCTAATCCTTTTAGAATAAATTTTAATAAATAAACTAATATGGAAATAATAATACGGATGTTTTAATTGATTCATATTTAATAAATCCCCATCAACTGCCATTTCTACACTGGCATCTGTTCTAAAAATTATAATCCTTCACAATCCATCAACCACATTGGTTGTCTTCCCCCAACACATTTATTATCTATCCAACATAAAAAAAAACAAACAAAATAACAAAAAAAAAATTAACGAATTATTCTTGGTTAAATTTCCACGACTTGTGAAATGTTGTTGTTGTAAAATTTTTAATTTTCTGCTTTATAATTACTTGTGAACTCGCTTTTCCACTTATATAAGGGAACGTTCAGAAGTTTTCGATTTGAACGCTTCTATGTGTATGCACCTTTACGTTAGACAATCAGCATAATATGTACCACATGCTCTGTTTGATATATTACTCTATTGTGATAATGTACATAATTTGGTCAGCAGGTTTGAACGTGTCCTAAAAATAAAATATTTATTTTTTTCTTTAAAGCTTATGTCAATCTAATTTAAAAATGGCTATCTAATTTAAATAGTTATTTTTAATGCTAGTAACAGCATATTCCACATTTAAGCAATAATGTTACAGAGCTTTATAATTTAATTGAAAATTTCACGCTTGATTAATTAAACAGATCTCATATAAAAGTACTTGAATCGTATAGTTTCTTTCATATTTGCTCGCCTTTGAATATAATGTTTTTATTCTTTCAATAATATCAAAGTAAGAAAACTTTTCTTTGAAGTAAATAATACTGAAGCTTTTATCTATCTTTGTGTTTCACTAACTGGAAACAAGAGAAACATAAATAAAATAAGTATGTTGTTGTATATTTAAGTAAATTGTAGTTTTAATAAATTAAAGAGCGTCGATGGTCTTGTGGCTAGGGCCGTTGCCTCTCGTACGAATTCCCGTTATTCTATCTTGAGCAAGAAAATTATAATATATTTTTTCGTGCAAAAATAACTACGGTTTTTACCGTTACTGACGTACATGATAATATTCTTAATTATTTTAAAATTGACAGAATGGTTCCTGCAGTGGTAACTTTTTGTATGAAACATTTTACTGCCACTTCATACTTCACAACGTTGAGTACCGCGCCTCAACGTGTTAAACACTATAAACGAAAAAGAATATATATTTTTTTAACTTGCCTTATTGGAATTATCCTATCTACCTAATTTACCTGCTTCTTATTTTTTTTTAACAACAGCCTCCGTGACCGAGTTGTCGAGATTTCGACGCCCATTACGGAGGTTCGGGGTTCGATTCCCGGTGGGGAAACTGTCAAGAAAAAGGTTTGTGAGGTCGGTTGTCGACCTTACAACCCACACGATGATGATAATGATTATTTTTTAATTAAAAGAAATATGATGTACCAAACTAGACGGTAATCTAGGTAGATACCTAAAAATGTGAAGTCCGAGTAGATTCTCTGACTTCACATTTTTACGAAGAACAAAGTAACTTTATAATCTATGGCTTGGATGCAAATAACCACGGACATAGTTTTGAAAAATGTTCTGTATTAATTTGTAATTAAAAAAAAACTGGCATTTCCATAGATTTTGATGAGTTTTAAAAAGGAAACCTAATGACATCACGCAATTTTTTTGAAGTCGTAGCAGATGGATCTTCACAAAAAAAATATCTAACATTAGAAATTGTTCAACAAACTCACAACCACAACATTTTCATTCTCTTATTTACTTTGCTGCACTAATTCAACATGCAATCTCACTCTGCAAACCGCCCATATATCAAATTACCCGCTCTTGACATCTGTCTGTAATATCCAGTATTTTTCTAACAAGAGACAACCCTAATTCTACACAATGTTTGGCTGAAATAATCACATTAGTTGTTCAAATAGTGTTGAGTGCGTGCAAACATTAGAGGGCGAATGGACGAATGTTTGGATGGTGAAGAGAGTTTGTTTAATTTTTTCTGATTGATACTTCGTAAGAAGATTCTCAAAACTGATTGTTTTAACTATCAAGTCCGCGCACACTATATTACCACTTTGATAGAATAAGGTCCTGTAAAAAAAAATGTTCCAAATTCAAACGAAGGCCTCTTTAGGCAGAAAAATTGTTTGCATGTCTAGAAATGAATATGTGATATGCGGCCCTGTTATTGGGCTGGAAAAGCCATCTTTCCGAGGTGGCGAGGTGAAGCCAAGGAAATAAACCAGCAAAGTATAATTTATCTTAATTATAATCTTATCTTTTCCCACAAAAATATAGTTACAAGGTACAGCAAAAAATAAAAATAGGCAGGAAAGGAACAATCCGATTATCATTTGTTTCTCGAGTTGTAGGGTTTTGTTTACAATGAGTTCATCTGATTCAGATATGGAAGTCACTCATTTTTTCTTTAGCTAATTCGTGTTTTTATTTTTACTTTCCTTGTATTTGTAATGAAAAGCACAGTGTTTACCATGGGTTAAAAACTTATTTAGTGCCTTCAGCGTTACTTTCACCCCTCGTATAACAATGTACTATTCCCTTTAGTGTACAATGCTCTTATATCCCCCAGTGTTTCAATATTAGTATTCAAGGGTAGTATGTATTGCTTTGAATAAAAACCAATTTGCTCTGTGCCCTGATTCTAATTACTGTTATCGAATTTATATTTGTGGATCACGATACAAAATTACATTTTAGATATCTGTTTACGTGATTATAATGTTGTATTTTAGTGCATACAACCTTCGACATACAACACCATGTTATTTTATTTGCATATTATCAATCCCATCATATGTGTGAAAGTGTGTATGTTTGGATATTTGAATGTGTATTACTCGATTACGTAAACACGGCTTATTGGATTTGGATGTTGGGTACTCAGAAAACTAATAACCTGAACTAGCACATGGAATAATTTTAACAGTACATAATTTTATTCCAACTATACACACAATATAGAGCGAAGGTGGAGGTGGTGTTTTTAACTTAAAGATAGATATTACGAGAGATGCTTTTTTATTTACTTTTTCAAAGATCTTTACACACGCGCAGTCTAACCTAGAATCAGCTCTTTTTCCTCATGTCAAAACTTATCTTCCTAATTCAAATAAATCCAAATGTTTACGGCCAGCAACAGCCAAAGAGGCAAAGAGGTATAGGTATGTACACATACCTAACACAATATTACTAATTGAGTTTATACAGAATCCGTTAAGGGTTTTGGAGAACTTTATAATATTGTATCTTACTTTGATACATGAACAATGATGTCATCAGACCAAGTCTAGTTCTTGGCCAACCAACACGTCTCTCTTTGCAGCATTCCATTCACTTTTAACTCAAACAGTGTTTGTTTATATCTATAGAATTTGCATATCAGTTCAAAGTCCAGGTGTTATATTTGTCAGACTGTTCACATGGTATTTCATCATCATCATCATCATCATTTTTGCTGAAAGGTGCTCACTGTTATCTTATTCTCTTCTAAGAATCTTCAGAATGCCCGGTACTTCACGCCTTGGATCCAGCGGCTTTCCACGCCTTTCCCCAGATTATTGGGTCCTTTTACGTGGAATAAAATAAAACCTTAAGATAAAACGCTGTTTTTAGGGTTCCGTAGCCAAATGGCAAAAAACGGAACCCTTATGGATTCGTCATGTCTGTCTGTCTGTCTGTCTGTCCGTCCGTATGTCACAGCCACTTTTTTCGGAAACTATAAGGACTATACTGTTGAAACTTGGCAAGTAGATGTATTCTGTGAACCGCATTAAGATTTTCATACAAAAATAGAAAAAAAACAATAAATTTTGGGGGTTCCCCATACATAGAACTGAAACAAATATTTTTTTTTCATCAAACCCATACGTGTGGATAGGTCTTTAAAAATGATATTGATGTTTCTAATACCATTTTTTTCTAAACTGAATAGTTTGCGCGAGAGACACTTCCAAAGTGGTAAAATGTGTGTCCTGTAACTTCTAAAATAAGAGAATGATAAAACTAAAAAAAATATATGATGTACACTACCATGGAAACTTCCAACGAAAATTGGTTTGAACGAGATCCAGTAAGTAGTTTTTTTTAATACGTCATAAATCGTAAACCGCGGCTACTATCTAGTCGTTACACGAGCCAATTGTTTAGCTATCACAAGCCTATATGGGCTCGCATATAATTAGATCTTTACCTAGAATGGGATAAATCCCACCACATTTAGGTACCTAATTATAATGTTTACTTATCATAAACTCAATAAAAAAAATACACTACTATTAAAACATCGATCAAAGTTACAACGAACTACAAGAACTTTTATGTTACTTGCTGCTACGGAACCCTTCATGGGCGAGTCCGACTCGCACTTGGCCGCTTTTTTTGGCGATTTTTTCTCCATTCACAGAGAACGCATATTGTGTTAGTAAACTCACATAAAAACTGTTCTTATAACGAAGCTATACTTCTTTCCAGATAGCATAAGTACATAAAATTGCAAATAAAATTATTGGTTCTTGAATCATCAACAGCTTATATACGTCCCCACCGAGGGACTCGAGCCTACTTTGAGTTAGAGCGATAAGGCCTTAGTCGACCACGCTGACCCAGTGCGGGTTGGTCGACGTCACACACAACCTTTGATTTTCTTCGCAGGAGTGAGCAAGTTTCACGATATTTTGCTACACCGCAAGAGCGTCGAATAAACGTACATTCAAAATTCGAATTGGTACGTGGTGGGGATCGAACACACGTATCCCGGACGGGAGGCAGCGGCCTTAACCACTAGACCACCGACGCTCTCGGACGTTCTTGTATAAAATGTTTCAATTCCCTTAAAATATTTTTCTAATATTACCTGCAACATAATATGAGTGGTGTATCTTCTACGAAAAGATTGGATTTTCTTTGAGACACAGCGAATGGAAAAGCTTAAGTGAGCGTACGTGTGTGTAATTCCGTTAGCCTGCCTAAGGGCCTTGACTCCGTTCCACCGTAATAACGTTAAAGCATGTTAACGTAAACAGCACACTGCGTAAAATGGTTTAGACATTATATTTTTTGTAGCAATATAAATTAATAAGGTAGGTATCTGTTAATTTTACAAATCCTTTGCTTTAAAAAAAAATGCCAGACTTATCGGACGGAAAAGACAGAAATGACATATTTTATGAACGAAAAAATTAAGTTGCACAGAACCAAGTTCATCATCTTCTTCCTTGGTTATTCCAAGTTGTATGTCATACCGTGTTATCCTCACCAGAACATTACCATCTGCGTTAAAATGTGATTTATATACCTATATTATAGAATAGTTATTACCTAGACCAGTTATACCTTGGCAAAGGAAAACTACCCTAGTAACTTGCTCGTAAAGTCATCAAGTTTTACAACAAGTCCCATCCCAGTGCTACTACAACTGATAGTAATAAATTCGACCCCTCGTTGGCCGTAAAATGGGCTGGGTTAGGTACGAACTTGAGATGAGAGGAGTAATTTCATGAACTCAGTAAGGTAGACACAGCAATCAAGGAAAAAATCTCATTAAGTGTAGAAGATACGAAAGTCAACAGAAATAAAACCATAGACATATTATATCTATGAATAAAACAACAAAAAGAAAACAATTTAGTATTGTTAACTATCTGTCTTTTTTGTTTTTACTGTAAAGCATTGCGATATGGAGTTGCCATCGGCATTCTGGTTCTTCATTGATGAATCTGTAGTCTGGAGGTGGCTATTTATATAGTTGTTGATCCTTTCAAATTTTAATAGTCATTGGGACCATAGCTCAGGTTTGGCTTTATGTTTGAGTAGTTGCTGCTGTAGAACAACCAATTTCAATTTACATCTATCAGGTAACAAAAGTAAACTTCTATTACATTACCAAGATTAGTCCTTTTTAGAACCCTACCTTCAGAAGCTTCTTGGAAATAGATCCACCAAGAATTTTGATGCCAGTTTTTGTTTGCTACTGTTTTCACAAAATTGACATCAGCAATTTCGAATCTGCGGTCAGCGTATGTTCAAGTATTAAAGTTGTGTAGATGGTAACAATTTTAAGTAAAATAAATATTCTAAACGAACCATCAATTAGTTAAAGTGGAATGACAAATCTGTTGATATTTATCTTTTGAAGGCAGATACTAAAGAATCCTATAAAATTACTGGAGCTAAGGTTCTTTAGGAACTCACCCTGGCTCTCATTGAAGCAGCCCAGCACCACCACAATGACGACCAGGCCGCTCTTCAGCCGGTAGCCCAGGCGTGCGGGCATCTCGCTCCCCCACCGCATGGCTTATCGGCGTCTCATCCATTCGTTGTACGGCTGGGTGATGTGGCGAGCTCTTTGGTAAGGATGCATCATCTGGAACAAGAAATTGACTGGTTAGTTTTTGGTGTTTTGCGGCTTGGGATTTATGATCGGGAGGGGAAAAACTTTGCTAGAGCCTGCATGGTAGTTGATTGTTTTTTTTTTTATTTTATTTACTTATTGAAGTAATTAGACTTCTTTAAATTATATTACCTATGTATCTTTTGAAACAACTGTGAAATTACTAGTGATCAGAAACTATTTCAAAGTGCCTACTTACGATACAATCTGCTTTGGAAAAAAAAGCTTTTCTTTACTTAAAGTTACATTATTGTAAATGGCCACTTTTAAAACTCCATCTTCTTGGCTAGTTCTGAATTTGATCTGCCACGTGAAATACAAGTCACACTAATAGTTCGAAATCTTGCTAGTTTACACAGATTTTAACCTCAATTTTAATTGAATCACTAATTTCCTTGATTGACCACAAATATTTGAACTTCATATGATATTTTACTTCCCTGCAATTGATAAATTGAACAAGCTGAAGGAGTTTGTAATGATCCGTTAAAAAGTTTGTACCAACCGGAGGAAATTTGCATTTTCCCACTACCGGAACATCGCTTCACATAAAAAGGAGTTTTCCCTTAGGACCTTGTTTCACTGCAGTCATTTTTGCAAATAAGGGTTACCTACTGTTAAAAAAAATCATGTGACAAAATAATCTACGAACGCATCATGATTGTATATAGGTATATACGCATATTTTAGGTTAGTTATTAAATCACACTCGTTATCGAATCAGCATCATTAAATACGTACTATTCCACACAAAGATATTTCTCTGTTTTAATAAATTAAAATTGATAGAAAAAAAAATTGATAAAAAAAGAAATATATCAATATTATTTTTTTTTACAAAGGTATATTATTTATCGGTAGATCCCATTAATTACTTGAAAAAGCATTTTACATATTTGTATTTACAAAAAAAGAATTTGCTTTATCATGACGTTTTTCTTTACCATAAAGCGTCGAATAAACGTACATTTATGAATTCGAAAATAAAAAAATTGGCACGTGGGCGAACCCGGTCTTAGCCACTACGCCACCGACGACTCTCTCCGATACGAGATAACGAATACGAGACCTAATTTTTTGACGAATTTCATTACCTCGCTCTTTCACAATTTGCCGATAAGTGGTACTAGAATTTGCCAGCCCCTAAAGAAAGCTGTAAGAATGATGGAGTAACCCTATTCGTTCATAAAATTTG
This sequence comes from Carpatolechia fugitivella, assembly GCA_951230895.1. NCBI lineage: Eukaryota > Metazoa > Arthropoda > Insecta > Lepidoptera > Gelechiidae > Carpatolechia > Carpatolechia fugitivella. Next base: position 7,939,798 of record OX579669.1, on the reverse strand, counting down.
TTTTTATTTGCGCGTCCGACCATGGACAAGGCACAAAAGGAAATTTTCCCGGGAAGACATTAAAACTTGCACGTTAGAAACTCTCCGGTGATTCTGAAGACGAAAAAGGGGAAGGTTTCGTGGATGGAGGCTTGTGGATTGAAGTTTGAGACAATTTTGACACCAACTTGTATTGACGTTTGTGACAAGCATATAATAATTTTATTTAATTTTAAGTATTAAGAAATACTTTTGTTTTGGACAATAAATTCAAAACAGTAAATATTTTAATTGGCATCGTTAGGTAAATAAAAATTTAAAAAAATACAAAACATTCTAAATTTAATAAGGAACGTCTAAAAGTAATAATCATGTAAGGTATTGTGTAACATATTTCATCCAAACTTAAAATAATTGCTCAGCAGATTATAGACTAGGCACTTTTGTGCCAAACTGGTCTTAGGTTAAACTGGTCACTTCACGACTTAGGTCAAGTTTATACTAAGACCAATGAACATAGGATATTCAGACGGACCTCACGAACCCTGGTGTCAGTGTTATAGAGCCGCCAAAGGACACTGACTTGGCTCGTGTAACGACTAGATAGTAGCCGGGCTTAACGTGCCTTCCGAAGCACGGAATCATCTTTCTTTTCGGACAACTAGGTGATTCAGCCTGCAATGTCCTAACCAAACTGGGGAATGTCTCACAAATATATTTTTGCTTGACAGTGTCCCCACCGGGAATCGAACCCGGAACCTCCGTAATGGGTTTTGAAATCTCGACCACTCGGCCACGGAGGCTGTTATTCCACTAATAATATCACGTATAAGTACACTTGTCCAAGTCCTTTAAAAAGCCTAATAATCCGTCCAACTCGAACTTACCCCATGAACGGTAGCAAAGCAAGTCTCCGGGTGATTTCAAGAGACGCTTTTAATGGCCTAGGGAAAGTTCGGCAACTTTCTTTGTGAGTGGTTAACTCACTAATTGAGAAGTTTCCCTTGATAAGCGTCAAACGGATGGAAAATCTGGATAACTGGAATAAACCGGGTTTTTTAATAAGCAATGCAATCGCTAGTGGTGAATAAAGATTGAAGTACCTAAAAGCGTTGGTTTACCTTATGCACTAGTTCTATAAATGCGAAAGTCTGTCTGTATTTCGGCTAATTAGCCAAGAATATTGAAATTAAATGAAAATAATAGTTAATTAACTTTTGGACATCTAATGTATGATGCCTACATCGGTCCGCCCTTTAAGATGATTTTGGTAGCTGGATACCTTTGATACCAGGGATTTTGAGGTTGGTTGTTGACCTTATAACCTACACGATGAGGAGACTCACACCAACGTCATTACTGTCTTGTTGAAGCGACTGACTGTTTTACTCGCCACTACTGTACCACCGAAGTAAATTATTGAGTCAAGGAATGAAAAGTTATTTATGTTACATTTCTTCTTATTATTACTTATACATATTTAACCTTTTTTATAATTAAAGTACAATAATACACTATCAGTAATGCACTTAAGAATTTAAACAAAGTCTATAGTATAGAAACGCCTCCCTCCGCCAAAATCCTTCACAGTCACCTGCTCATTACCGCAAGTATGAAGTGTTGTGGGTAGACTGTCGCGGAATGCGAAAAGGTTCTGCGTTAAACAGAACGCAGCCAAAAAATGGTCATGTTGGTATGTATGAGAGCAGAGAGGGGAGTGAGGGTTGGAGCGGGAGCTCGGAGGTGACGGGACGACACTGTAGAAAACCTGTAAGCAATTCTCGGGAAAAATGCTTCTGAGAATATGGAATATACATGACGTGTTATGTGGTGAGATGATCTGGAGACTTGGTAAGTTACTTTGTATATCATAAACAGATACGATAAACATGAGAGACTGTAAATGTGAATGTCTGGTGGGAAGGGGTGGCTAGTTGGGGAGGCAAAGAGAGGCCACTCGGGGGGACAAGGTCCCTAATCTAAAAGATCATCTTGTGATGATACTAAATGATATAACAGGTTGTATTGTAGAAATTGTACACACCATTAACACACACATAGAAAAACCTCAGGCTTATTACATACTTTTCGACATAGACAGCAGACATATTGGTTTAACTCACCTTGGTTTTCCTGGAATATTGCAGCTGATATTGTACTACGATGGTAAGTTTCGATTATATAAATTGATGTGAAATTGTTATTTAATTTAATTAAAGTGGTTTAATTTGCTAAAAAATACATATTAGTACATATTTTTGTTTAATACTTTTGTTCGCTACAAATCACACCCTTGAACTGTCACATTGTTACTCTTAAGGAAACCTTTATTTATTATATACATACAAACTTAATTATGTTAGTTTAAAAATGTTTGTATTGTGTAGGAGAAAATAATTAAAATCTGGTTTGTTTTAAGTAGATGTAATTTATTTAAAGTGCCGTTTTTTCCTTTCTGTGTGATTGTCTTACCTTCATCTATTTTTAAAATTTTTAAATATTCTTGCTCCACCAACTTTATACGTATATTTTCTGAAAACAGCCCACACGCAAACAAAATGAAAAATCAACGTGATAAACAAGATAGCGTGTTACCTAACAGATTTAGTCCATTAACACAGCGGAAAAAGCGTTCATTCTATAATAATGCTCCTCTGAAAAACGACATATAAATGCGCGAGGCAATCTACCATGGCTGCCATCAAACCACAGACATAATAACATGACAAAACTGCTACGCACGCATTTAATTATTTTCTCCTACATTACTGATTTGAATTAATTTGTCCTATGTTCATTTTGATGTCATGTTTACTTAATATTTTTTATCAAAATAATTATTTGAGTCTTCTAACAAGTTTTCTAAAAAAATAAACTCATTTTGTTTATTATACATTTATATTTTAAGATACCTACATAAATGTTTAAAGAAAAAACTGTATTCCTTATTGTTAGTTGCCAGTCATGCACATTTGAATTTTAAACGATTTAATTAGTAGTTAAATCAGCTGAAGCTAAAAATAAACCTTGTAGTCCAAAACTGAGGCCAATGGACGCATTGACGAGATTATTGAACGTGTAAGCTAGACAATGCAAAATCTCTCAGTGGTAACTTCACAAGCTGAGGTGATCGTGCACTTTGGCTTGCCCTTGGGGAAGCCTACGTCCAACAGTAGACTGCAATAGGCTGATCAATTGATTGATTGACTGCAGATTCAAAAATAGAACTTTTGCTTAGATCCCGCACTTGTTATCATGTAGAACTTGACATCGATAACCAACCTCACAAATTGTAATGTTAATAATTATCAATCTGCTAGTAGCTTTGACAGCTCTCCAGGTGTGCCAGCGAAACATGGTGCGCAGCATACTCAGTGTAAGGCTAAGTGACCGAGTTCGAAACACGACGCTGCGCTCCCAGACGCAACTAATTGATGTAGCTCAGAAGGCCGCCCACTTAAAGTGGGACTGTGCTGGCCACGTCATCCGAATACCTAACAAACTGTGGGCTAAAAGGATTAACAGTTGAGTGCCCCAAAACGCAGCAAGATGTCGTGGTCGGCCCCGCAAGAGGTGGCGAGACGAGCTGGTTGTCTACTGTGGCGAGTGGTAAAGTTTGACCCAGGATTGGGATAAGTAGAAAGAGGAGAGGGAGGCCTTTGCCCGTCAGTGGGATACCTCATGCTAATAATAATAAGAAATAGTAGCTTTTGACATAAGTTCATGTTACGACAATTTGCCGTAGATAATAGGCAGAACCCGTTCTAAACCATAAAGATAATACAAAATAAGGAAGGAAAGAAGAAGAATAGAAGTGAAGTAGTATCTGGACGAACTAAACTTCCAATACATTAGTTTTAAAATTGGAGTTACACCTCACAAGTACGATCATAATATGTATGTATGCAGGATGTATTTGACAATTGTGTAAACAAGATCTTTGTTTTTATATTGTCTGTGCTCAGACCCATTTGTCTTGACGCCAAAAAAAATTACGCCTCGTGAAGACGACACGAAGCGACATTATGCAGAAGGATAAAGTAGAAAGTGAACAGTGAAATTGTTAAGAAAATATTTTTGGAAGAAGACAAAAGAAAAAGTAATGTAAAAGATTCTTTGTTTTTGTTCAGATTTTTTATTGGTAGTGGCTCTTTAACTCTGTCACTGGGGTTCGTGAGGTCGGTTATCGACGTTACAATAAGTCAAAATTACAAAATTTGTATAAAATAAACTTACATTCAACGTAATGTCAAGTCAAAGTCAAAATTATTTATCTCCATAGGATGTTATTACATCACTTAGATCCGTCATTACATTTTTTTGGGTGAGTTCACTAACACAATGGTGGAATCTGTGGAGAAGAGCTCACAGAAGAAATTCCACAGTCGTCGCATCCTTTGCGTTTCCTTTTTTAAATAAAAAAATAAAATGTTACAAAATTAATGCTAATTAAATACCAAAAGGGCCTGCCACTCAAACAATATATTCCCATGGACATCTGTCCTCTAAGTAATCAGATATCCTATAGTAACCTCTTTTATACAATTTCTGTTTTATAATTATTTTAAACTTGTCTAAAGGCAAGTTTTTAATATCAGTAGGGACCTTATTGTAATAGCGTATACAATTGCCTTTAAAAGAATTACTAATTTTATGTAGTCGGCTGACATAAGCAACCAACTTGTCTTTATTTCTAGTATTTAAATTGTGTATATCACTGTGCTTCTGAAAATTACTTACATTTCGTTTTACATACACAAGATTGTCATAGATATATTGAGACACAAATGTCAGAATATTGATTTCTTTAAACTTTTCCCTCAGTGACACTCTAGGCCCTAATCTATAAATTGCACGAACAGCCCGTTTCTGCAAAATAAATGCTATTACAACTACCTTTCTTAATCTCCATGCATCAATATGTGAGTACCAGAGGAACATGAATAGCTTAGGGAGAGTTTAAAGCATTGGAGCAGTGTATTGTACGAACGCTACGTGGTACGGAATTTAGACGTAGAAACGTGAAACCTGCTTCAGGTGATTTATTACAGTCCAATAGCTCTCATAGTGGATACAGTTACTGAAACACAGGTAACTTACTTTAGGATTTGGTCTAAGCTTTAGGCACAGACTTAAGACTTGACTAAAAGCTTTTGATTATAGGTATTAATTCTGTGGATAAGGACAAAAATGTATAAGACTTTATTTGTAATATTTTGTTATTTATAATTTATTAATTTGCTTTGTTTGTTTATTATCGTCAATTAGCTCATATACGGCCCCACGGAATTCAGTTTTTTTTAAGGAAAACCATACTCTGACATAACTTTACGTCACACTAGCGGTCCGCCCGCGACTACGCTGGCGTTGTGTAAGATTTTCCCGTGGGAATAAGATGTTTTTCCGTAAAAAATATTCTTTGTATTAATCCAGGGTACCACCTATCTCGATTTCTCCTTTTAGTAGTTTAGTCGTGAAGGCGGAACAAACATCCAAACATCTAAACATCCAAATATATTTTCACGTTTATAATATTAGTGTGATACATTAATGGTGTCGATTCGGCATACGCCCAACTAAACTAAACTTAAAATTAGTCCTGTCACTTTCTCTCATTTTTAATTGAAAAGGGACCGAAGATCATCGGTTTTGCTTTTGTCTTTGACTTCACGACTAACTGTCAAATTAAGTCTTGTTTTAGTACCTACCTAACACCATGACGAATATAAAACCACTAAAATTGACAGTTAGTCGTGAAGTCAAAGACAAAAACAAAACCGATGATCTTCGGTCCCTTTTCAATTAAAAATGGTAGAAAGTGACAGGACCAATTTTAGTTTAGTTTAGTTGGGCGTATGCCGAATCGACACCAATGTCAGTCAAGTCTAAAGTTTATCGGCAGCCATGTTTGTTTACCCAATACAGCTCAAGGATTGGAACCGAATATAAATGTATTTCACTAGTTTCCAAGCTATAGCTTGCAACAAACTTGCTTGATGTAAATTAACCTGTACAGTCCGCTGACGAGATACCTGACCCCCCTCGCTCGAAACCAATGAAAGTTGCTTAGGGGACTATTTATATTTTTAAAATAACATTTTAAACATATTTGTACAGTTTATTAACCTGCACTATTATACGAAACTTCATGATAAAGCATAAGCAATACTCAAGATTTCAGCGGTTTCGAGCGGGGGTAATTTGATAGCTCACTGTACAATGTACATAGAAATTCGCTTTCACGGTGAAATAGTAGCCCCTGAATGTTTCTACCCGTGAGTCCAATGCAACAAAAGTGACCGGTGACTATTGATTAAAATTCACCCTTTGCTCCGGGCGTAGAGAGAGAGAGGTAGGGTAGCCGAGTCATTAGTCAAATAGCTTCTTTTTACTGAACCTCAAGCTGTATCTTGTATGCTAGGGATGCTTTATGTTTAGGTATCACCAAGACAAATAGCAAGGTGTGACGTCAAGCCACAGATATAATACAGTGCCGTTTTAAATCGTTTCTACCTTTTGTTTGTAGGTAAAACAATTATTTTTCTCAGGATAATAATACAATTTTATTCTTTTTTTTTAGATAATAAAAAATTCTTTTTTTCAGTCATTCACAATGCAATACAAACATAACCCAACTACCAACCAACCAACTAGATACCTAATTAAAAAAAATGCAAAATTAAAGTGCAAAATGTTATATTATATTTCCTTATTATTATTCTTAGTATTATTAACTAGCTTCGACTTAATAAAATTAATCTGTAGAATCTTAATTTAAATAAACAATATTTTATCTTTATTTAAATTAAATTACATTGATACTAGCCGGTCAAGAATTGTAATGTTAAATACTACAAAGTTATAGAAAACACCCACACAAAGAAGCTGATGTCATCGAGGCGTAAGATAAGTGCTTGATCTAATGGGTAACCAGGTCACACACGCTATTGATGCAGGATGACTGGCAAAATGGGAGCAGGAAGATGATAGTGCATGTAATAGATAGATTAGCCCCTAAAACGGATCTTTAGTTGAATTTGTTATACAACGTGTTCTTTAGTATTTAGGCTTATTGAACAAAAATTCTCAAATCAGCACAAAATCAACCTTCTCATGGGGAACTGATTGACAAACAAAAATAAGATGATTCCGTGCTTCGGAAGACAGTCTTGGCTGCTATCGACAGAAGTAGCCGTTTCATGAACCATGTCTAGCCTTTGGCAGCTCTTTAACACTAACACCAGAGCTTACCTGGGGCGGTGGGAGAGGATACGTATGGGGGCAGAACTCGTCCGGGGAGAGCGAGGGAACAGGGAGAAATGTCTGATGCACCGCGAGTCCGAAGGGCGACAACCGAACTGGGAATTAGGGGTGAAATAGTTATTTTAAACAGAGCAGGTCACCCGTCTGCGCTCTGTCGGTGGCGTCCCCCATTAGACATACATACAACACCAGAGTTTGTAAGGTTGATCTTATAACCTACACGATGAAGGAAATGTTCCATACAGCTTAAGCTTTTTCGGTGGGGACATATAAGAGCTTTTGATGATGATTATGATATTGCACTGATTCTACCACATAAACAAAACCAATAACAAAGCAGTATGCATTATAAACCCATATAGTTCAGTTAAAAATATATAGTTTTAATTTTACCACCTTGTATTAACTAAATAAATATATATAAATCATGTTTGGTTTATCTGTAAGTGATGTGTATAAATAAATAAAAAAATAAAATAAATTCAATCAAAACCAGAATTGCCTTAGTTTAACAACTAGTTTCATACAGTTAACATTGTGATAAGAGCGCTTAATTTTTTTTAACGAAAATTAACGCATTTGGTTTCGTCATCGATTTATTTAATAAAAATTAAATTTAAAGCGTTAAATTTTATTTTTTGATATACAATCAAGATCGTGCTGGATTTCTTTATTACCAGAAGAGAAGAAGCTACAAGATCAAAGGTGAAAGATGGTAGGTATTTAGCACCTTATTTTACCAGAATTACTTTATGTAATATTTCAGTATATTTTTTAAACTTTTATAACATCTATTATATATTTATCAGTTTATATTATGAACATTTCTGTACTCTACCACTGAATTTGAGCCTACACCGATATGGGTAACCTTTGATTGATCGGCCTCAAAATATGGATAACCATAATTTTTTTCACGGAGTTTCTCCAATATAGACTTTATAACATCTATATTTATCAGTTTATATTATGAACATTTCTGTACTCTACCAATGAATTTGACCTTTGATTGATCGGCCTCAAAATATGGATAACCATAATTTTTTTCACGGAGTTTCTCCAATATAGACTTTATAACATCTATATTTATCAGTTTATATTATGAACATTTCTGTACTCTACCGATTAATTTGAGCCTACACCGATATGGGTAACCTTTGATTGATCGGCCTCAAAATATGGATAACCATAAAACTTCTTCACGGAGTTTCTCCAAAATAGACTTTATAACATCTATATTTATCAGTTTATATTATGAATATTTCTGTACTCTACCGATTAATTTGAGCCTACACCGATATGGGTAACCTTTGATTGATCGGCCTCAAAATATGGATAACCATAAAACTTTTTCACGGAATTTCTCCAATATAGACTTTATAACATCTATATTTATCAGTTTATATTATGAACATTTCTGTACTCTACCGATTAATTTGAGCCTACACCGATATGGGTAACCTTTGATTGATCGGCCTCAAAATATGGAAAACCATAAAACTTCTTCACGGAGTTTCTCCAATATAGACTTTATAACATCTATATTTATCAGTTTATATTATGAATATTTCTGTACTCTACCCATGAATTTGAGCCTACACCGATATGGGTAACCTTTGATTGATCGGCCTCAAAATATGGATAACCATAAAACTTCTTCACGGAGTTTCTCCAATATAGACTCCTTCAACGTAAGATGACGATTAAAATAATATTTAAGATTTTAAAATGGTCCTCTTTTGTTTTAAAAAGGCAATGACCCTAGTTAAAACATCACCAAAGCTCTTTTGAAGGATAATAATTTTACGGAAATTTTAATTTGTATATTTTAAGTTGAGTAATGACAATGTTTACTTGCATTGAAATTTAGCATAATATGGGCAGATAAAGAAAAAATAATGTCTATCACTTTAATCATACCTAACCAACCTAAGGTTCTAAGAAAAATCTTATATTTCCAAATTGACCGTGTCTTTTTTGTGTTTATTTGTATAAAGAAATGAATTTAATCAAAAACGTAAAACAGAAGCCTTTGGATTCCATTGTAGAGAAGCAATATACCGAACTTAAGATCCTTTGATACATATAAAACGATATTGGACAGGACTTTTCCAAAGTTAGTCTGATTTGGTCAAAGTGCGATTTGGTGACGCTGCATAACACTTTCATGACCAAATAAAAAAAGTCGAGAAAAAAATAAACATATTAACTACTTATTTTTTTAATAATAATTTTTACTAACTTAAGGAGTCGAGTTTATTTAGAAAATTTAGAAATCAGGCTTTGAAGGGCTAGAAGTCTCTGCGACCAATCTACATTTTGAAAAGTGAGAGTAGAACTATTGTGAAATTAAATGTATCAATTTAGTATCTATCGATTGATTGTTAATAATAATATGTTTTGAATGTAACGTTTTGGTTAGGTATGCTGTAAATTCTAAGTGTAAAGTTATATAGAATTATAAATAAATAAATAAATAAATAGATCATCACTAAAAAAGATAATTATAGACAGGATCAACATCCTTATGTTCCTTTCACAGCACGGGATCATCTTTCTTTCGGACATTCAGATAAATTAGCCTGCAATGTCCTAATCCAAACCAAACCGAAAAATCTCAGAATGTGATTATTCTTATTCATCTACCGAAATTCAAACTGCACAATCCCTGGAGGCAGTAAAAATTATGCAGAGATTGTAAAAATAACGGTACCTATTATGTGACCAAACTGCACTATGACCAAACCACCCTAACTCTTCCTAAGCCATTGATAGAGAATTTATTCATGATATCCCGGGAAAAAGCCGGTGAACTTTTTTCTCGCTATTTTTTTTCTCTGATGGACAAGGGATAAAGCGGACTCCCGAAACCTTTGATGCTGTATGATCCGATATTTACACCGATTCCACGCTTACATTATTCATGTTTTTGCAGTTCTATATTTAAATCATGTAACGGTAGTCCAGTGCGTTTGGTATACAAAAAGTACGATATTTTCGTACAATACTATTAAAATTGGTGGTCTATTTTTATATGTTGAGCGAGAAAAATAAAGATACTGTCGATGTCCAATTTAATTGATTCTTCATCAGGTGCTAACAAGCAAATTTTATATTTTACTTATTTATTGAAAATGTTAATCTAAACATTCAATGCGTTTATTGAAAGGCAAAAGTAACAGAAAAATGTTATATTTTTGACCAGTGTATTTATATGGGTAAATAAAGGAAAGTTATGTACATCAATAACTGCATCAAATACGAACTTTAAGTATTAGCATTATTTACAAAATAATATTATTAAAAAGTATATTTAGTGGTTACTTTTAGTTTCATCAACGAATTCCTTTAAAATACCAGCATGTTTATCGGTATTTGGTATTGAATGTATAGCAGACCGCCCTAAGCTACCGTATTCAAATTATGTTGAGCCATGACTCCTTGTTTTAGAGTCCATAACTCAATGCATATTTTCCTGTGAGCGTCTTTTATTATGCCACCCGTGACAGCGTCTCATGTTGTATATTTTCACATATTTTTAAATTTAAAGCTGTGGAGTCTAGCTTTTCTCGACGACAATATACTAGATGGTTCTTTTCACACACTATTGTGTGTAAACTCTACATTTTCTTTCTTTGTTGGTTTGTGTTGACTGGATTATTTTATATTAATTCTGGAGTTGAAATACATTTGCATGGCGCCATTTCCAAAATGTATTTGTCATTCTTCAGAATGCTCATCTAAATAACATTGATAAGGAGGAATAGAGAGATCTGCCCATAACTGTTTCACGATGTGCTAGTTGTAACCGACTATTGCGTTTGTCGTGATTTTAGTATGTATATCAAATTATATGAATAAAAAAAATTACATGCATGAATGATATTATTTTAACTTATATAAAAATTTAGTATTTTCACAAATAACTCAGTTGAATTTTTGATTTAATTATACTCTATGTTACATTTATAAATGCAGCATAACTTAATTTGCAGTTTTCAACAAAATAATCCATTTACCACCGCAACTAAACACTTTACTTACTTTTTCCCATATTACACATTTATACGATCTGTCCTACTAGGTCAACGCGAGATTTATAGGGAGCTGAGAACGTGAAGAATTCGGGCTAAGAGTCAAGAAGGCTAAGAGATTGAGGGCAAACGTGCGATATACATACACTTCACAGATTTTATCTCAAAATAAAGTTAACATTGCTAACACGATTACACATTTTTCACCAGAAAGAAAACGTTTCACCTATGTATAGAACATCAACGGCCCGTTACAGTCCACTGCTGGACTATGAGCCTCCTCCATTTAAGTGGAGGGTTTTGCCATAATCTCCACGCTTGGCAGGCGGGTTGGAAATCGTAGAGCGCTGCTGCCCGTTCCCCGTTCAATGTGTAGTCCCTAAGTCACCTCTTACGAGATCCACGGGAAGAGTAGGGGTTGGTGACAAATGTATTCTACTCTGCCGTCACCACACGGCGTATAGAACACAATATTTTAAAATTCTCATTTTTTTTTTAAATATATTTTGTGGACTTTATAGAGGTTGGTTGTATACAACATGTTAGTTAAATAACGTGAAACCTCTCGGCAATAGTTATTCAGATTTATGGGTTGCTAACATTTATTTTACAACGTTATGTTGTATGGAGAAACTGACTGACTGACGTAGATCCTTGAGTACTAAGTTTAGAAACTTGAAATTTGGACATTAAGTAGTTCTTGAAACGGAAGCAAACACTAAGAACAGTTTTTTGATAGTTTTTTTCTCCAGGGATGGGAAAAGGGGGTTAAAGTTAGTATGAAACTTGGTCACGAAAACCATGCGAACAAAGTCGCGGGCTAGTAAACAAATTAAAAAATTTACAATTCTTTACGACTAGCGGTTTTATTTATTATAAACGCAATTTATTTAGAAATGTGTATAATATGAGTAATGTTACTTAAAAGCTGCTTGTAAAAAAAGAAACTTCCAGAGACATTTTTTTTTAAGAGAATCTACGGCAAGGGGTGGCGAGGTGAGAGCATTTGATTGAAGCAATAATTAAAGATTCTGTACCAATAATTGGTAAAGTTACAGCTACAGGAGGTTTCAATTTTTGGTAATTAAAGACGCTTCTAAAAATAACAGCTTTGATCCGCACATGTTAAATAAAAATTCACAAATTCTTTCCATGACTCATGAAAAATACTTACCCTTAAAAATATTACCCCTGGAAACATTTAAAAAGATACGGAACTCATAACTTTGGCATAACCACACGCGACTATTTAGCATATTTTGGACGACATTTTGGAAACCGTCCAAACAGGTCCGCTTGTTTTTATTTATGTCATCGGAATATTATACTTTAGGGGAGAGTTTGAAAGGTATGCGGGAAACATGAAATTGTTACATCTTTTGGGTATTTTACCCACGCAAAGTGACGTAAAATATGTTTAATATTTAGCAACAAGGAATGAACAAATATTTGAGGCAAATAAAGCGATCCGAGTCAGAAATGTTGAATTATTTATTAATATTAGTGTATCATTAAACGAATCAAAATTCATCGTAATAATTGCAATGTTAGGAAAATTTAAATCATCATCATCATCAACAGCTCAAAACTTGAAGAATAAAAACATAACCTTTTTTTGTATATATCTGCAATGTGCGTTAACGTTAAGTGCAAAGTGCCTTCTCATTACTCATACTCGGAAAGTAGGTCTGAAGTTACTTGAGGAGTGGATTGAAGGTAATACTTTTCAGCCCGGAGGGAGAATCGTTTTCAACTGACAGCTGTCAATTTATAAAAAAAAACTAGTTCTTATTTCACATTTCTATTGAACTATGTTCCATCTTTCTATACCACTCAATTAAACCGCAATGTTAAATTGAAATAACTTAAAGTTAAGTATCAATTAAAGAACATATATTAAAGAACATATACGGCCACAGTGGCCGAGCCGGCCAGCTTTTGAGCCATTATTTTTCATTTCCATCATTGAAAAATGGTTAATATTTTGCCCAAATCTATTTTATTTTAAAGAAATAGTTGAAAGTCAATTATAATAAAGTCATTTAAAAAATGTTGTAGGGTTTTGTTTACAATGCGTTCATCTGATTCAGATATGGAAGTCACTCATTTTTTCTATAGCTGATTCGTGTTTTGAATTTTTCTTTCCTTGTATACGTAATGAAAAGCACAGTGTTTACCTCTGGTTAAAGACTTATTAAGTGCCTCGAACTATTAGGGCCCTCGCTATGCTTAGGCCCCAAACCCTCTCGGCGCTAAATAAGTTACTTTCACCTCTCGTATAACAATGTACTATTGTTACTTTTTTGAAGAACAAAATTTTACTACTGAAGGTCGAGAGAAAACTTTTAATTTTGATAGTGAGAGACATTGGTAAGAAAAAAAACCTGTCTTTTTTCTGATAGCTAATAATTAACATTTATTTGACATTATAACTTAAATAAATAAGTCACGGTAGTTCCAAAAAGTGAAAAAGAAGAAATAAGAAAAAGCGGCTTTATCCCTAAAATAAATCGTTTCAAAACTTGGACAAAGAGTATGCAAATCCAGGAATATCGCGCCAATTGGTGGCTGTTGCCTATCCAATATTCCAAGGCAGGATTTAGATAAAGTCGCTCAATGTCACAGCCCACGCGATCTTTGTTTGGATTTCGCCGCTTAGGAGGAAAACTAGGAATATAAAGTTGTTCTAAAGAAGCGGTTACATATTTGCAAGTTTGAAGTCATTTGAGCTTCACTAAAAACCTGTGGATGTACTTTCTAATCTTTGTAAATATAATTAGACTAATAAATCAAAGTCGACGTCCAAGTCAATAATTCAAGGTGAGATATTTTCTCGAAATGGTAAAATCCCTTTCGTGTAATAAAAATCTAGCAAAAATATTTTCGCGACGAATTTCTTTTCCAAGAAATATGTTTACGTAAGACCTGCAAAAGAAATAGAACACCAATTATAAGAAATAAGGCCGTAACTTCATTGGAAGCTATGCCTGTGTCGTTTAATACATTTAAATCATCTAATAAAGAACAATTTTTGAGCAGCACGTTTTTTTTTTTCATGAATCTGACCCCGTTTCACGAAGCTACAATTTACTAGAAACAAGTTACAATGCGATGTTCATGGCGTAGTAGTATGCAATTTTCTACGCAATGTGTAGATACATTGAGTTATACTTGTAATTTATAACTTGTAGCTTCGTGAAAAGCCCTGACCTTTTATTATTTAATCAATAAAATTCATTTATTCATTTCATCATCATCATTAACAGCTCATTCATTTAATACGGATATCTGTGATCTAAACTGGTTTCATATTAATCAACGGACCGTTACATTCCACTGCTGGACTATGAGCCTCCTCCACTTAAGTGTTTGGTTTTGCCATAATCTCCACGCTTGGGAGGTGGGTTGGAGATCGCAGATTAAAAGGTTACTGTATCAGAGAGCGCTGCTGCCCATTCCTTGTTCAATGTGTAGTCCCTAAGTCGCCTCTTACGACACCCACGGGAAGAGTGGGGGTTGGTGACAAATGTATTCTACTCTGCCGTCACCACACGGCGGTTTTATATAGAACTATATAATTTGAAGTGATCAAAAATGTTTTTCTCAGCAACAAACATTGAAAGACAATATAATTTCCTCATTTTACATACCAACCTTCAGATAAAAACCACACTAATATTATGAATGAGAAAAAATATTTGGATGTTTAGATTTTTAGATGTTTGTTCCGCTTTAACGCCTAAACTACTGAACGAATTTAGATGAAATTTGGAATGGAGCTAGTTTGTAACCTGGATTAGCACATAGAATCTTTTTACGTGAAAAAGATTTATTCTCACGGAAAAATCTTACACGATGCGAGCGTAGCCGTGGGCGGACCACTAGTTACAAGAATAAATATTATCAATTAAATAAATTAAACATCTGCATATTTTGTAATCATTAGTATTTCCATTATGCCTTCGATATATTTATGTATGTATGTATGTATGTATGTACGCATGTATCATATAAATAGTGATCAATAAGTCTCTTTGTTATAATCGGTGCGTCATATTGAATAATAACTTTTAAAAGGTAATATGGCATTTTAGACTAGTGAAAACAGTGTGATATAGACTTGATATGGCATTTTAGACTAGTGAAAACAGTGTGATATAGAATCTAATTTGAAAACTGGTAAATATTTTCTGACCGCGACCGTATATTGTATGTATGTTTAATGTTTATGTGTAGCATTTATTGTACTTTTAACCTTGATGTTGTATTGTAATATTTTATTTTTACTCTCCTGTTTTTTGCTCATACACTACCACAGTCTTCTTTCTAAATGTCCTCTTCTCAAAGGTTGTCTGGAAGGGATCGCTACAAGCGATAAAGCCGCCTTTGCGCACTCAATCCATATGCTTGTTATCTATTCTTTTTATATTCCTTTTGTGTGCAATAAAGTGTTTTTACTTAATTACTTACTTCTCATTTAATTCGATTGTGTGCGTATATCTAAAACATTAATCTTTTAAAGCAACCAGTGTTTATTTGAAGAGGGGTCGTTTACACGAAACTTCTGAAGCGAATAAAATTAGTACGACACTTTAGTTTATTAATAAACCCCAACACTTTGCCGCTGTCGAAATGTAAGGAAATCCCTACAACCACGTACAGGAATCCCTTTTAAAATAAGTAGTTTCAACCTTAGATTAAACAAGACTTAGAGATGTGTGAGCATTTGAAGTATAAATAATGGTCCTACTAATATTATGAATGCGAAAGTTTGGATGTTTGTAGCCGAAACACGCTTGAACCACTAGACGGATCGGGATAAAACTTGGCACACATATAGGTTAAGTCTTGGAATAGAACATGGGCTACTTTTTGCCGCGGGAAAATACTTCATTCCTACGGGAAAACTCATTAAACGCGGGTGAAACCGCGGTCGGAAAGCTAGTAATATATGACTTAACAATCAAGAAGAAAAAGAAGACAATTTAAGACCCTTGAAAAATCACATTACGATATTTTACATATCTTAAACGTAAAGAGAAATTTTTAATTGATAACAAATAAAGTTAGGAAATTATTCTGATGTTCGCAAAACGAATATATTATGCCATTTAATAATCGAATTAGAAAAAACCGACACAAACTCGGTAAATACGCTGAGTAAAGAGTCAATCACAGGTTGTAATCCAGCATGTATGCCATTTTTGCATAACCTATTTTGTGTAAGTAATGAGTTATATTTTTTTTTCTAAAAAACAAAATTCGAGGAAAATGAAACCTCAGATTTGCGTTATGCTTTTTATCTATTATTATCTGTGTGTAACTCGTACCATATCCGTTTTTGTTAATCAAAGAAAATTCGTGTTAGAAGTCCACACGTGCAGAAACTTCTGGCATGTTTCTGTTAAAACGTTACAGTCTCGACGAATACCTGATTACGGTACTGGGGAACATTTATTAGAAAAATTCACTAGGGTAGAAAATTGTTTTTTACTTGTTTAATCAAAAGACGTCTGCTGTTAGGTAAGGCCTATGTCGTCAAGGAGTAGAGCTTTAGGCTTTTGTCACAGGGGTTCTGGGTTCGAGACCCAGTGAGGTCTCTGTGGTCGAACAAATATTACAAAGAGTCTGTCGTCCCCATGCTTTGGTAGGTGTCGGCCCTTTTATCTACGAAAATAAGTAGTTGTGAACCATATTTATTTTGATACGAAGGTATGTAGGTAGAGTCGGTCGTCGACCTTGCTAACTCATAGGCGCCCATTACACGGTCAATCTAGATCGGATTGCAATAGATTGATATACTTGATCTGCCTGGTTGTACAACACGTTACACATTCAATCTGGTTCGAGATCACTGATCGCGATCTGGATTGAGCGTGTAATGGGCGCCTTACATTATGACCCTGCTCATAATAATATAATATGAACACGAGCATTGAATTTAAAAATATCATGTAACACAAATATTACGACATTTCGAATTAAAATTAATCCGTGCAAGATGGAATATTTTTTAATCTGTAAACACATTTTTCATTAAACAGGACAGCCCAAATGGTGGATTGTATTCATCGTTTAAAATATATTTACATTTTGCTCGTATCGTACCGGTTGGCGACGACGTGTTAAAATTTCGGTTTTTGTACAGATTAACAGGAACAGAGAACATTGGTGGTGTAGTCGCTAGGGTTGCTGCCTCCAGGCCGGGAGGTGCCGGTTCAAACCCCGACACGTGTACGAATGTTTTCGATTTTTGAATTTAACACAGTCACCGACGACGCTCTAGAAAATTATTGTTATTTGACAACAGCAAGAATATTTCTTAAAACGAATGCCAGCTTTTGTTTATTTTTCAAAAAATGAATCCGTGTTTATAGACGAAATTATTTTTCTGAAAAGAATTTTTTCCTTTTTGATAAGTTGTATTAAAAATACAAAAAACTGACACATTTTTGGTATATTTTAAATTTATTTTAGATTCTTGTACATTGGGATTATTTAAAAATTAATAACTTACGAGTAAATACATAGTTACCCACCGCTCTGGGCAAAGGCCCCTAGGACATTAAATAACCTATATTTTACTAAAACATCATCGTCAGCTCATAATGTCCCTACCAAGGGGCTCGAGCTTACTCAGAATTAAGGCGATCAGGACTAAGTCAAACTCACTGGGCTTGTGCAGGTTGGGCGATTTCACACACAACCTTAAAATCGCTATAAAACATCCTTATGACCTTGTATGTACGTTGATAATAAGTTTAAATAAACAGGTGATGTCTACCAACCAGCAGTTTTAAATGAACAGAAAATTTGCTTATCAAAAATCAGAGAAGTAAAAATATTTAAATTAAAACTGTAAAGTCAGCAATTAAATAAAGCAATAAAACGCCTAACAGCGCAATCATTAAAACTTATTACATTAATATTACTTCAACACTTTAATATGCCGTCTTATCAAACGAATTTACAGTTTTAGCATTAAAAATTTGTTTTTAAAATTGGATAACCATTTATATTTAAGTTCAAATTGTTTAATACTATTAAATTGTCAAAATTTTAATATTTTAATTAAAACAGCTGTTCACTCGCGTTGTTTTTTTTTAAAGAAGTCTTTGTTATTTTTTGGCTGAAAAATCAAGTACCTAAACCGGCAAAAAATAATGTCTATCTGTTCTGCTGCTATGCTGCGTAAAAGACGAACGGAAAAAAAAATATCAGTAATGTGCGAAAAAAAAAAGATCGTGGTCGACTACGCCCTAATTTAGGACAGGATTGTGCCCCTTGGTGGGGCCGTATTAGTTGATGATCTGACATTTCACAGCTAGGTACTCGTATAAAGGATGAAATTTACAAAAAAAATCTGATGCGCGTCGCCTTTTATCGGCTTTTATTTCCTCTGAGAATTTTACATCGTTTTGTTCCCGCCGTGTACTGATAGTACTCGTGAACAACTTTTCACAAAAAAAATCCCTGCGACAAAAATATTTTTGTGCTCTCCATACAAAATCGGTCGTTCAGTTTGACGGGTAGTATCACTACACGGCGGTAACAAAACGATGTAAAGTACTTAATATTGGAATTCGTATATTTTCTTTCAATATAAAAATAAAATTAATCCTCTATGCTACAAAAGGGAATAACGCCATTCGCAAAAATTCGCAAAAAATGTACCAATAACACATTTCAGAGAAATCGTAAAAGTTTATTTGATCTTTTGTGTAAACAGTTTTATTAGTGTCATTTTATCGCATAATTCATTTCGAGTACAAAAATCCCCCAAGGGCATATTAGGGTTGCCATTTACTGCTTTATTTGAACTCTCGAATATTGTGATTGTGAGTGATTTAAAATTTTTGTTTGTTGCTTTTGATTTTTAATCCATTGAAATTAAAATCTTCAAAAGAAAAAACATAATATTTCTACGTTATTGATAAAAATAAAATGATAGTACCAGGCCGGCCGTTTCACGAAGCTACAAGTTACAAATTACAAGTACAATTCGACGTACATTGCGTAGACAATGAGATAAAACGGTAAGGGCTTACAGTTTAAGCAAATTGGCTACGCAATGAATATCAAATTGTAACTTGTTACTTGTAAATTGTTGCTTCGTGAAATGGGACCCAGGTGAGTTAGTAAGTGAGCGGTTAGCAGTAGTCACCTAGTAGTAGTAGAATTAAAAAAAAAAAACGCTGTTATGACTCATTGCTTCTCTGTTATTTTCTTATATCAAATAAAGGAACACACGAACAAAGTGTCTTCCCCTTAATACAGACAATAAGAAAAGTGTTAATTGACACATTTTTAGCTAAAACCTACTTAGTAATTTAAGTTAAGGCTAGATTGTAATGTAATTTTAGGGTGCCTTATAAGATACAATAAAATTGACCGAAAAAAATAATAATAAAATAATATTAAAAGTTGTTGTATGAATATAAATTTTCTTTGATAGTTTAGATGCAACGAACGTCGTCTGGACGTCGTGAAAGCGGATATGGAGGAGAACAATATCACACCTAAGGATGCCGAAGACCGGGCAAATGTGGAGAAGATTGAGTAGGAAAGCGGACCTCAGCACTAGGCCGGGAAAACGCTACGACGAAGAAGGAGAAGAAGTTGAGATGCAACGAATTATTAGCTTTTGTAATTCGTTGTTGCCATAGTATTAATTCTGACTATTTTACAATAAAATAAGTCAGTCTGTTAACATCTTTGACTTTTTAAATCAAAATAAAATAAACAAGGCAGATATTAAAAATAAATGTAAAAACATGTTTCTATACTAAAAATTGGCTACCCTTGCAAAGTGATTGGATTAATAATGTGTTTTTGTTCTGAAAACCGTAAAAACATTACGAGTTTGTCGCTGTTTGTTATTCAAAACAGAGGTTTGTTTGGACACCCTCACCTGAGTGGTTTAATTGAAATTTAATTTGTATTTTGGCATCAAGTAATTAATCATGGCAGTGGTGTCGTTTAATTAAGAAAATTGAGAAGTGTCTGAAGATAAATTGTTTGAATAAAGTAGACGTAAAGTGAAGTTTTTTAACAATCTATAGGTACATTTTTTTAAATTTAGTGTTGGACGGCCTCTCTGTGTACTGTGGAGTTTGTATGCTCTGTGTGCAAACTCCGCGATCTTTTCTTCTTTTGTGATGATATTTTTTAGTTATTACTGGCACTTGAGAGTTGCCTTTTGTGGATGATAAAGCTAGTATGAGTTTTGGAGAGTCAGAAAATGATCTTCAGTCTACGATATTGTAGAAAGGTTCAAAAGTCAAAAATCTTTTATTCGAATTGAGAGTTTTACAAATAATTTTTCGACGTCAAAGCTATCATGGATGGCACGTTCACTACCAGTGTACGCCCTCTGTGGAGAAGAACGGCCAGAAAAAACTCCACAGGAATTGTATCTTTTGTACTTTTCTTTTAAATATATAAAGAATCATACTTGAGTCATAATTATAATCTACTCCGCTGATTTGGAACAACAGTTGACCAGGCGTTTTTATCATCTAAGTAATCATTTATCGTATAATAGGCCTTAGAACATAAAATAGTTTTAATTTTAGCTTTAAATTGGCTATCGGACAGATTTACAGGTTTGATGAAGAGAAACCAAAACGGTAATTAGATGAAAAGCCAAGCTGTTATAATTCAATAAAGTTGCTCTACCGCAGGCGTCGTCCCCAGCGGTGACAGTACTGATGACATTGGTGAACCGCCGGTGGATGCAAGTAGCGCAGACCCGTTCACGTTAGAATCCTACGGGAGAGATTCTGGTTGAGATGATGATGATTTCTTTATAAATTTTTATTTAAGTAATGACTTTTCAGGTTTTTTTTTTTCATTCTTGGATCCTCTCCACGGAATTAGTTCGGGTCAATAGGGGATCGGACTACTTTTTTTTATTTTGTAAATCCAAACTCCTTAGTTTCTGCTATCGAACGCTAAAATAATTTTTGCTCTATCTTTAAAATTGACCGAGTTATTAAGGTTTGAAATTCAAGATTAGACAGAGAGGCACATACCCACTTGTGACGTCATTTGTTAGTAACGCCATATAATCTCCATACAAAAAATCGTACATATTGACATATTGAAACTTAAAAAAATCACTGTAGATTCGTTTTCCAACCGATTCTGGTTTTTTCTTCGCGAATCGTCTGCTACTAATTTATATTTTAAAAATAATTTATAAAATATGGTAAATTCATAAAATATGGTGAACAGTCCGATCCCCTATTATTTCATTTGTTCCGTTTCTTTTGCCAAATAAGCAATATATCTATATAATGTATGTAGATATATGAATAATTTATTATTGTGTCAATACGATATTGCTTGGCGGCGTTCGTTTAATTGCAATCTGCGCGCAAGCGCCGCTCAATTCCAATCTAATGCGAATCGATTTACATTTACCCGCCATTGCTATTTCATGCTCCGCAGGCATTGTTCATTAAAGACAGGCATTTCAAGGAGAGTTTATGCTGGAGGAAAATCTAAGCGTAATTTTCCTTACTTAAAATGTTAAGTGTATTTATCACACTAGCCATTGTGCTTCTAGATCTAAAGTATCCCTGTAGAGACGGAGAAACAAAATCACAATGCTTAGATGATTAGTAGGTATTTTATTTTATAGGAGGGTCCATTCTGTTGTGAAAAATTTAAAGGTTGTGTGCGAAATCGACTAAACCGCACTGGGACAGCATGCTTGACTATGATCTGATCACCCTCATTCAGGGTAGGTTCGAGCCCTTCGGTGACGACGTATATGATCTATTGATAATGATTTGCGTTGTGTAAGATTTTCCCGTAAAAAGTATCCTATTTGTTAATCCACGATACAAACTATCTCCATACCAAATTTCATCCACATCTGTTTAGTAGTTAAGGCGTGCAAGCGGAACAAACATCCAAACATCTAACCCCCCCTATCGACATTACATAAAGATTTTTATTTGTGCCACCAGCCATGTTTGTTTAATCCGTAGACTAATGAAAAGTTTTACTCTACTAAAACCAATACAAAAAGCTTTAAACCAAAGCTTTAGTTTTAAGTAAACCGCGCCAATCCCACAAAGTACAGTCATACCGGTAAATACTCAACCGTTTTACCTCTTTTAAAAGAGTCGTTCGGTACATGAGTTCGTTCACCGTTGAACGACCCGACCTCAACCAACTTAACATTATGAACACAAACTGTAAACGATTATTGCACTCGCCCTGATAGTGGTTAACCACTTTTGCGGGCGCCTGTACTCAATTCGGTGATTTTGTTTTTTTGCTAGGATCTTTTTGCCGCGTTCGAATTTTAAAGTTTTACGACTGGCAGGTT
Organism: Carpatolechia fugitivella; assembly: GCA_951230895.1. Taxonomy (NCBI): domain Eukaryota; kingdom Metazoa; phylum Arthropoda; class Insecta; order Lepidoptera; family Gelechiidae; genus Carpatolechia; species Carpatolechia fugitivella. The sequence goes on along the minus strand of OX579669.1, from coordinate 7,917,181 downwards.
TAAGAATTATGAAATTTGGATAGCTATTCCTATTTTTAATGTAGGTGACTGCGTATAATTTTTTTGACTGAAAAAAAAAACGTGCACTAAAAATATATTAAGGAAATCTGTATGTCATTTAAAGTTATTATTTTAAATGGTATGTATGATGTCACACTTTTTAATCGACTTCATTACCTAAATTTTTCAGTATCTCGTGTCGTGTATGCATTGGTGAATCACGTGATTGTCAAAAAAATATATAATTCCATTTCAGTGAACTTTGACGGCTCTTACTGACACCAGGGTTTGTAAGGTCGGGTTATTCACCTTACAACCCACACGACACAAAAATGGCCATATCATATCTCTTCGACTGATGAAGGTGAAGGTGAAGGTCAGAAGCGTGATTTGTTTAAAACTTTGTGACCACAGTTGTAACTATTGTATCTTTTAGTTATAATGTACTAGCTTTTCTACCCGGCTACGCCTGGGACTGAAACATATAATGACAATCGCCATACATTTAAATGTAAAGGTCAAACTACCCGCAAAAAACATTTAAATGTAATATTCTTTTTCTTTATTTCATAAATATAGCCTGGTCAGTAATTTCTTCTAACGATTGGTACAACCCTCATTAAAATCGGTGCAGCCATTCTCTAGTTATAAAAGAACAAACATTCAGTTTTATATAGTAGATTTATATGTCAATCAAAATATAAATAAAAAAAACAAAAAATCTAATACAAACAGTCTAATACTAACATTGCCACGACTAGGTACTTACTTATTTGCTTCAACTACTTATATTCAAATTACATAAAGCAAACTAAAACGGCCTGAAATCCACGTTCAGACTCACGGCGGTCTTATCGCCAAGAGTGATCGTTCACAGACCGTAAAGTGGATCTGATAGCCAGATTAAGATAAGACGTACCACGGAGCTTATCATTGCTTAGGAAGCGTTTAAGTTGCTTCTATTTCGCTATGTAAAACTATACTATTTACAAGTCAAATAGGGTTCATTTACCTCATCAACAGCTCATATATGTCCCCACCGAGGGGCTCGAGCCTACCCTGAATAAAGGCAATTAGGCCGTAGTCGATCACGCTGGCCCAGTGCGGGTTTTTGACTTCACACACAACCTTTGAATTTCTTCGCAGGAGTGTGCAGGTTTATTTACGATGTTTTCCTTCACCGTAAGAGCGACGAATAAACGTCATACGAATTCGAAATTCGAAAACAAATTGGTACGTGGTGGGGATCGAACCCGCGTCTTCTGGACAGGAGGCAGCAGCCCGAGCCACTAGACCTAATAAGCAAAAATTTTGCGATTGAAGCCATTAATATGGTTGTTTTTAAATGATTTAATAGGTTCTTCTTTTAAACCTTGAGATATGTTATTAAAAATGGTGACACACACATTACAAAATTTTTTCTTATAGATTGTCCTTCTGTTTTAGGAATAACTTTTGAAGCCAATTTATTATGATTTCTTATAAAACATATAAAAACGGTATAACGTAATAATATTTACTCCATCGTCGCTCACAAGCATTTCATAATCCCTCATAACATAATGTCCTGAATAAATACGTTTCATTCGTCAAAATCCCTCACCCGAGGGACAGTTAAATTGTCCTCAATTCCAGCAGTAACACTTTTAACCTAAAATTAAAACACATTTTGTCTTTTTCGAAAAAAAATCTTATCGAGGTGACATGACGCCACGAGTCAAATAAAATTGAAAATTAGCAATATCAATCTTTTAACATTTAAACTTTGTATAATACGTAACGTAACCCTTAGTGCGCGAGTCCGGCTCGCACTTGACCGTTTTTTATTTACTTAGTGTCTTAGTTAACGAAAATTTCAACAAGGTTTATACTCGATATCTGATAGATCAATCTGCAAACGAAAATAAATTCAATTGTTATACAATATCAAATGAAATTCAACCATAAGGTGATATGCCATTTTTTTTAAATCGACTTCATTGTCATGATCAATAGCTAATATACGTCGTCACCGAGGGGTTCGAGCCTACCCTGATTTAGAGTGATTAGGCTTTAGTCAACCACGTTGGCCCAGTGCGGGTTGGTCGACTTCACACACAAGCTTTGAATTTCATCGCAGAAGTGTGCAGGTTTCATCACGATGTTTTCCTTCACCGGAAGAGCGTCGAATAAACGTACTTATGAATTCGAAATTCGAAAACACATTGGTACGTGGTGGGGATGGAACCCGCGTCTTTGGGACGGGAGGCAGCGGCCCTAACCACTCCACCGGCGCTCTCGACTTACTACCATCGCAATCAGAATCATCCCCATTGTGTCCCCAAAATTAAATATCTCATGCTAAATCTCCGGACCGGAATCTCAAAAGAAATCCTCGAACTAATGGCGTCGTTTAATTACAGCTTATCTTGGACCCGAAGGTCATTAATAAAATTTCACTGCAGAGGGCTTATTCTACTGATTTTGATGAGGTCCAAGAATCTTTGCAAAATGGCTGACAATCCGACCTTATTTATTTATTTATTTAACCATTTATTGTACACATTAAACAAGAAAATGACAATAACACAAAGAAAAACGACACAACAGGCCTACTTATTTCTAAAGAAATATCTTCCAGCAGACCTACGTGCGAACTTGTGCTGGGAAAAGTAAAATAATAATAATAATAATGACGTTTATTTGCTACATTTACACAATTTTAGTTATATTTTTGTTGCTAACTTAATTTTAATCAACGTGCAACCCCGGTTTATAGCTTGATATACTATTAACCGTACATTGCCTATAGGCGACTAATACATAAAGACAAGGAATTTTAGTAGTTTAAAGTATATTTAATTCTTTCGTTCATTCATTTTGAGCAGTACAAATGGGTCTGGAGGCAAAAAAATGCTGATATTTTGCTCTGGCCGCTAAAATCGATTAAATTAAATTATATTTGAAGATTTTTATTTAATTAATTTGCTAAGCTGTTTATTTAATTAATCTAGCTTTTTATTTGAAGGTAAGCCGTGTCGTCACCACACAGTAGAACCGCAGATTAGAATACATTTGTCACCAAGAAGAAGAGTAGGGGTACTCTTCCTGTGGGTGTCGTAAGAGGCAACTTAGGGACTACACATTGAACAGGGAACGGGCAGCAGTGCTCTCTGATACAGTAACTTTTTAATCTGCGATCTCCAACCCGCATGCCAAGCGTGGAGATTATGGCAAAGCCCTCCACTTAAGTGGAGGAGGCTCATAGTCCAGCAGTGGACTGTAACGGGCCGTTGATTGATTGATTTTTTTATTTTTATTTGAGGGTTATGTGTAAGCATGTGAAATTTGTTTAATTTCTCTTCTTTCGTTAATATTGACAACAATAAAAATTAGTCCCGTTTAGATAATTTTAAATCCAATATAAATAATAATGACGTGTACAAGATGAACTTCATAAGTTTATTAAAACAACAAGATATAAATCATGTAATTTATGTCTAATTATGTCTTTTTTCTTTGTTTAGATTTTAATTATTTATTGAAGACAAATCCAGCTAGATCTTGTTTGAAACTATTTATTAACTTGTCTTTTGAGTATTTAAAACAACTTGCAAAAACTTAGCAGAATAAGCTACAAAATTAGCCTAAAATGTTAAAAGGCGATTTTGGCTTGAATAATAATAAATTTAAAACTTTTACAAGTCTGAAACAAAATAGGGCGTTGTCTCAACTTTAACAATAAATATTAAGGGTTATTAAAATAATAAATTATAATAAGCAGAAAGTGATTCAAGCACAGCGTTTGTTTTCCAATCCGTACAAATCGCCCAACGTGGACAGATGACTTGAAAGTTTCTAGGCACCACGGGTGGTGGATGGAAGTAGCGTTTACGTTGGAAACCTATGGGGAGACCTTTGTTCAGCAATGGACGTCTTCCAATTGAGATGATGATGATGATGATGACAAATTGTCAACTCCATTTTCTTGCGGGACCTGGAGCACGACCAGTCCTCCTTCGAGCACATTCCACAGCCGCCCACCAGACACAGGTTCCAAGTTCTTCTCAGGGGGCTACTGGCGTGATGCGCTAATGAGGAGAGCTCTGCATCACAAAACAAAGATGGCCACAGGTTCAACCATCAACAGATGGCAATAGCTGTTTAGCCCAATCCTGTTTAGAACCCAGCTGAGGACCGCGAAGACAGCCCCAGCCATACCAAGGCTGAACCTCATCGCGCGCCAAGGCAGGTGATAGAGAAGACCGCCAGATTGCAACCATAGATCTTACGCAGCGTGGTGTAGTGGCTAGAGCTGTTGCATCCTACCCGGGAAACGCGGGATTCGAACTAGCATTTTCCAGACGCTCTAAGACTTCTTATTTACTTAAAAACTTTTGAAATTGGGCTAATAATAATTATACCTATATTTCAGTTCAGAGCGTCGCGGTGGTCTAGTGGCTAAGGCCGCTGCCTGAAACCCCGAACGGGAGACGCGGGTTTGATCCCCACCACGTATGTACTAATGTGTTTTCGAATTTCGAAATAGGGAAACATCGTGATGAAACCTGCACACTCCTGCGAAGAAATTCAAAGGTTGTGTGTGAAGTCGACCAAACCGCACTGGGCCAGCGTAGTCTAGTCTAGACTAAGGCCTAATCGCCCTACATCAGGGTAGACTCGAGCCCCTCGGTGTGGACGTATATGAGTTGTTGATGATCAGTTCATGTATGGGTGGATTAATCACTACGATATACAAACGGTTAATATAATCTATAGCAGAAAGAAAACCCAATAAATTGTATTGGTGCATTACTTTTACATTTCCATCGTGAAACATTTTCTCGGAAGATTATTTCAAGGATCAATCCAGCAACAAATCAAAAACCATTTCGCTTTCTTTTTGCCAATTTTCCAAAATTATCTCAATTTAGCCTATATTTCGTCGTCTTTGAGCGATGACAGGAATAAGTCTTGCGTAACAGTCTCGGGGGATCCATTCATTCGTTCAATTCTTTCACTCACTCATTTAATCATTCGTAAATAACGTCAATCGAATGAAAAAGGCGGGCTTTTACCGTGTATTAGTAAAAATATAGCGAAAAAAATCGGAAATCAATTATTTTTTCTGGTGTCTGTTGAAAGTGTCCATTAAACATTATGGTGTGTCTGTGATTTTTGTCAGTTTCTAAATGAAAAACCGAAACGTTAAAATATTGAAAACAAAAATAAAATGGGATATAAAAAAATACTTTGCTCTCTTGCTTAAAAATTATAAATAGGTAATGTTTTTTCCATAACTAAACATACACTTAAAGTTATGCTTATTAATGAGTTTGTAATTTAAACCCAATCAAAATGTGCTTATTTTACAAGCGGTTTAGAAAAGGATTTATGTAAACCACTAATGCCTATTGTTACAGTATGGCTTTAGACTTTTCCCAAGCAGCTTGATTGATTTTCCTAACAACAATAGAGAGCATGGCCTAGTCGACAGTACAAAATAATGTAAACGTTATAAAAATTCTAGCGTGTTTCCGACTACACTCACTTACTACTATTTCACCTATTACGCCCTTTGGCAACCGCAAAAATTGTTTTTCTTGTCACGCTCAACAAAGCAACACATAAACATTTATGTATCCCGTAAAAATAATAAATAGGGCAGTAAAATACCAATGAAAAAGGCGCAGGGGAACGAAATAATTGTCTTTTCCTAGTTTGAGAGGCAAACAACGCTTTGCAAGTTGCAAGGTAACAAGCTGAATAAAAAATAAAAACTACCTCCAGCGTTTTTAAATTTTCAATCGAGGAAAGGAAACTTTTCTTATTGAGAATAGTTTCATGCAAGTAGGATAAACTAACGCTTTGTGAAAACTCCGTTCGTAAAAAATGTTTTTATTATTTTATAATATTGTTCTACAAAAGTCATCATTATACATTAAACACATAATTATACATACATACATTATACATTATTTTACATAATAAGTTAAATATTATTTTATTTGTTCATTATCTTTTTATTTTTTTAAATACTCTTTCTTTCTTTTCGAGTCGATTCGGCGACTAAATTTGGGAAGACCAATACTCTGCCACAGACATGGCATTATCTGTGGCATTATAGAGGGCTTCGCGTGTACAGGTGGTGGGGCACGCTGGGCAAGACAGTAAGTGAGCCATTGTTTGTGGAGAGACACCACACAGACATGCACTATCAGTTGTATATCCCCACTTATGTATGTTTTCTTTACTTCGACCGACTTGAGTCCGGAGTCTGTTAAGAGACTTCCACGTCGGCCAAGGTAAACTATGCCCAGGGGGAGGCTCTCTTTCGTTCGAGTAAATGTTACTGAGGGGTATCTCTCCTTCCAGGACTTAAGCCGGGCTTGGGAAGCTTCCCCATTTAATGGAGCAACTTCCTTGATAAAGCTGTGCCCGCTTTTTAGTCTCTAATTCACTGGCACATGGCTATACATTGGGTGCCGCTGGTCCGAATCCTTTTTAGCCCGTTCAATAGTGCTTGCCACATCTCTGCGGACGTCTGGGGGAGCAATACCAGCAAGCGGATACAGCATTCCAACAGGAGTTGGTTTTGAACAGCCTGTGATAATTCGGCATGTATCGTTCAGTGCTGTATCCACCTGCTGCGTGTGTGCAGAGCGGCTCCATACTGGGCTGGCGTATTCACCCGCTGAAAATGACAGGGCTAAACCAGTCGTCCGCAGAACCATGGGTGAGGCCCCCCACTTGGTGGAAGTGAGTCGACGCAGTAGATTGTTTCGAGTGCCCACTTTCTGCTTAGTATTAATACAGTGTTGCTTATAGGTAAGTGCTCTGTCTAAAGTACCTAAGATATTCAGGGTGAGAGCAATGGGTAATCGAAACATCTCGCCAGCAGATATTGAGTTGGCTTCGCGATTGCGTAGGTGGAAGGCGCAAGACTGCGTCTTTGAGGGGTTGGGTTGCAAGGAATTCTCATCATAATAGCAACTAAGGTCTTCAAGTGCGTTGGTTAGATTCCTTTCGACCTCGGTGAAGGAAGGTGCTTGGAACGTTAGTGCCAGATCGTCGGCATATATGAATCGAGAAGTTTTAGGTGAAGTAGGCTGATCGTTCGTGTATATATTAAACAACAGTGGGGCTAATACACTTCCTTGTGCAAGGCCGTTTTTAACCCCCGACGCAAAAGAGGGGTGTTATAAGTTTAACGTGTCTGTGTATCTGTGTATCTGTGTATCTGTCTGTGGTATCGTAGCTCCTAAGCGGATGAACCGATTTTCGTTTAGTTTTTTTTGTAACATAGATAATTTTACCCCGAGTGTTCTTAGCCATGTTTCATGAAAATATCTTCAGCCGTTTGAAGATCATCAGCTCTTTTCTAGTTGATGAGGGGATCTGACGAACTTCCTTATCTCCGATCGATTCGAAATTTGGTACCTTGTTACTTCAATCATATTGAAAGTATATGGTAAGGTAACCATGACCTGATCAGCCGTTTGAAGTTCATCAGCTCTATAATAGTTGATGAGGGGATCTGACTTACTTCCATATGTCCTATCGATTCGAAATTTGGTACCGTATTCCTTCAATAATATTGAAAGTATATGGAAAGGTAACCATGACCTGATCAGCCGTTTGAAAATCATCAGCTCTTTAATAGTTGATGAGGGGATCTGACTACTTTCCATATGTCATTTCGATTCAAAATTTGGTACCGTGTTACTTCAATGATATTGAAAGTACCTATATGAAAAGGTAACCATGACCTGATCAGCCGTTTGAAGATCATCAGCTCTTTAATATTTGATGAGGGGATATCTGACTACCTTTCATATGTTCTATCGATTCGAAATTTGGTACCATGTTACTTCAATGATATTGAAAGTATATGGAAAGGTAACCATGACCTGATCAGCCGTTTGAAGATCATCAGCTCTTTAATAGTTGATGAGAGGATTTGACTACCTTCCATATGCGATTGATTGGTCATCGAATTCTATAAATATCTTTTTCGGGAGTTCTCCTTCTTCTAACTGATCTCTGCGAAGTGCGTTCCACTCAATTTTTAGATATAACTGTACTCATACGAGGGCTGATTGATAAGTTTCCGAAACGACAAGGAAAAACTTTAAAAATCTATTTAAAATAAATTTATTTCTCAACGTAGTTTCCTTCTACCTCGATGCATTTAGTCCAGCGCTTCTCCAATGCCGTTACACCAGTTTGATATAATATTTTCTCCAACCCCTCAAAATACTCGTCCACGGCAACAATGACTTCTTCATTTGATGAAAATCTCTGGCCACCTAACCATTTCTTCAGGTTTGGGAATAAGTGGAAGTCACACGGGGCCAGATCCGGGGAATAGGGTGGATGCGGTAGCAATTCGAACCGCAATTCATGGAGTTTGGCGACTGCAACCAATTGACGTGTGTGCAGGTGCGTTGTCATGGTGGAACAAAACTTTTTTCTTGGCCAAATATGGTAGTTTTTTCTGGATTTCTTCACTTAATTTTTGCAGCAAGCTTGCGTAGTACTCTCCATTTATTGTTTTTCCTTTTTGCAGATAATCCACAAAAATAATCCCTCGAGCATCCCAAAAAACAGTCGCCATCGCCGGCCGACAAAACCGTTTTCGCTTTCTTCGGCGCAGGTCTTCCGCTCTCAGTCCACTGCTTAGATTGTTCTTTTGTCTCGGGAGTATAATGATGTATCCAGGTTTCATCGACTGTTACATAACGCCGCGAAATCTCGTTAGGATCTCGGTTAAACAGCGCCAAACACTCCGATGAATCGTCCACTCGACGTTGCTTTTGGTCAACAGTGAGCAAACGCGGCACCCATCGCGCGCAAAGCTTTTTCATTCCCAAATGTTGGTGCAAAATATTAAAAACGCGTTCAGATGAAATGCTCACCATCTCTGCTATCTCTCGCAACTTCAAGCGCCGATCATTCAATACAATTTTGTGAATTTTTTGATCATGTCCGGATTCGTGACTTCATTTGGACGGCCAGACCTGTGGGCGTCTTCGCAGCTCTGTCTTCCACGTTTAAAATCAGTTACCCAGGTGTGAATTGTACTCAATGCAGGAGCAGAATTACCTTAAACACTGTCTAGCTTGGTTTTAATCTGGGTTGCTGTTTTCTGTTTTAAAACGTAAAACTTTATCACCGCACGAATTTCGTTTCTTTCCATTGTTAAGAAAATTTACGACAGAGAAAGTTCTACGTCCTATCAAACAAATTCCACCAGTTCGATTAAATTCAAATATGGCGTTCTATTTTCAAAAAGATGCCAAAATATAATGTAATATTTTTTTTTTGCGTATCATTTTTGAAGTTCGTCGTTTCGGCCAGTTATCAATCAGCCCAGGTATATCATAATTTATTTGTAATAAAGTTTAAAAATTATGAAATAAAAATAAATTAAAAATTTAAAAACCCCCGAAGCAAAAAAAGCAAAAATTTAAAAAGTCAAAAATAATACTTATTGTTGAGCCATCAAATTCGATAAAGTAACACCTATATATTTTAATTTTATTATAGAAATTGATGGATGGTTTGCTCTTTGAAATGACGCTATAATGTCACGTCGGGGTACCGCTAAGTTTAAAAAAAAATATCGTACCAAAACAGGTTGGTCGGATATGCCAGCAAATTAATAGATAGTCAATCAAATGAAGCGTTTGACTTACTTAAGCTTAAGCGGTACCCCGACGCGACATTATAGCGTCATTTCAATGAGCTAACCAAATCGTGCCATCCATCAATTTCTATAATAAAATTAAAATATATAGGTGTTACTTTATCGAATTTGATGGCTCAACAATAAGTATTATTTTTGACTTTTTAAATTTTTGCTTTTTTTGCTTCGGGGGTTTTTAATTTAGAGTCTCTTTTCGGCTTTTCTCTGTTGAAAGGTTGACCTGGAAACGTCTATTATGCAATAGTTCGCTGAGGAGCTTTGTGAATGCGTGATCCTCAGTCATTTTGGTCACCTTCCACAGCAGCCGTTTTATGTTTCCTGTGTCATACGCAGCTGATAAATCCACAAACACTACGCCAGTAACGTGGCCAAGCGCAAACCCGTCCTCAAGGTGCTGTGTGAGGTTAAGTGTTTGGTTACAGCAAGATTTAGCAGGTCGAAATCCTGCTTGTTCGGGTATGAGCTTAGGGTAGTTTTTAGCTTATTATACCGATCTTTACCTGGTCATCACTATTTTACTTATAAATAAATAACATTGTTTGTGGTACGCCAGCCAGCAACATAAAGTAGAGATAGACTTGCGCATCGAAAAAAAAAAAATCATAGGAACGTTCCACGAGCAACAAATGACACAAAATGATGGAAGCACAAATGACGTGTGTCGTCAATATTGTACAAAAATATTACCCTCTCATTTGGCTTTTCCACAGTCGGATAAAAATAATCATTTTCCAATAAGATGAATGTTGCCGACAATTCCTTTGAAATCGACTGTGAGTTCATCTTTGATTCATTCATGAATATAAAAGTAGCAGAATACGTACGGTTGCAAATCCAACGTTCAAACAAACCTTAGTTCAGGCAGTTAATCTAAATTCTTTGCCTTACTTTTTTCAAAAGATAAAACAAATATTTTGTATAAAGTTAGCCGAGTGTCAGTGCCATCCTCAAATTAAATACTACTTTATGCAATATTGCAACAGGACATTACTGGTATGCCTGCCTTACTATTTCCCAATAGGTGGTCCATGGGGGAGAAATGAATTTCCCATCGCTAACTGAGCCGCGGTTAACAATTAATTTCTTCCCCAAGGAGACAAAAATCAACTTTAGACCCTAAAGCAGAAAAACACATATTATTTCCGAAATGTCATAAAACCGAACAAAATAATATTGACCTATTTATTTGTACATAAACACCGCGTGGCTAATCTACTGTTTCCGGGCCAGTGGCGCACAATGAGGCACCGAACAAAACAGTTCATAAAATCACGTTTACCCGCACCGCACCTATCCTTTGCGTTTGACGTTTGCTATTATGGCCTTTTGATGTCTACTGAACACCTTTTGAAGATTCTAAAAGGGTTGATCACTAAATAGTTAATTCATGTACCTATAGTATGTGGTATTACAATCGTTGAGTGTTTTATTTATTATCAGTAGACCGTATTGATTTTTCTGATAGTCTGTTTGTTGTTTTTGAGTACAATCAACAGTTAGATTAAATTTACAAATATAATTTCATCATCATTGCATCCTATGATGTCCACTGCTGGACAAAGTAACGAATGACATAAAATAATATTTCTGTTTCCTTAAAAAGGCCTATTTTGCTCATAAACAGCACACACTAAAACAAAAGCGCACTTTTTGTGTTAAGATTCGGTATTGTAATTTATGAACCTAATTAAATTAAAGTTACGCCAACCAAATATATTTCTTTTAAATTAACTGAATATATTATGAGAAACAGAGAATTACTTTGCTCCTATATAGCATACACTAAAACCATGTTTAGTAAAATTGTTGTGTTTCTATTCGGCATTATAATTATGGACCCAATTGAAAATAAGCCAACCAATGTTGTCTTAGTAACGATATTCACCGTGTGGTGACTGCAGAGTAGAATACAATTGTCACCATCCCCTATTCTTCCCGTGGGTGTCGTAAGAGGCGACTCTTAAAGGGCCCCGGAGACGGTCAAACGGTTTGACTCAAACCTTACTAGTTTGATCAAACCGTTTGAGGTAGGTTTGAACGGTTTGTCAAACGGCTTTGCGCAGTCTGATTCTGTACGCTGTCGTAATTACACTTCTGACGCGTCAAACACAACAAAATTTATTTATTTATTAAAAACTAATAATTACAAAAGACGTCATCATTACAGGATTGCTCCCAATACGATGACGCCAAATATAAAATTGCATCAAACGAAAAATATGAAATTGCATCAAACATGCTTCAAACACGTAAATGTTTGACAAACCGTTCGAACCACCTTTGTAAACGATCAAAATGGTTTGAGTCAAACCAAACTTTACGTGTTTGAATCAAATCGTTTGACCGTCTACGGGGCCCATTAGGGACTACATATTGAGCAGGGAACGGGCAGCAGCACTCTCTGATACAGTAACCTGCGATCTCCAAAACGCCTGCCAAGCGTAAAGATTATGACAAAACCCTCTACTTAAGTGGAGGAGGCTCATAATCCAGCAGTGGACTGTAACGGGCCGTTGATGTTGATGTTGATGTTGAACGATATTCAGTACTTACTTATTAATGAAAAACATACTCTAGGCTCGAGCCTCTCGGTAGGGACGTATATGAGCTGTTGATGATAGCCTCCTGTTTGCTTTGCGCATTACCTGGTCGAGTAATTTATGCACATATCATAAATTTACCTACGTCGTCGATGTTCAAGGACTTTGCACAACCTATTGCCCTGCGATGCTAATGAGAGGATAGTCAGATTAAAAATAGTCGTAATTGCGTATGAAGAACTAAGTAAACATTCATATTGATTTAAGGGTAAGGCCCCGTGCTAAAATAAAAAATAATTAAAGTAAATACTTCGACAGCAAAAAATCCAAGCCGGGTAAAGAACACACCTGAAAATCTCGGAAACTAAGAATGCTAACTTAGTGAAATGAATTGTGTTTAATAGACAACTAAATACTCCTTGAATAAAGTTATAAATTAATGTTTTTGTCACTTTGTAATTTATTCTTCAAGAATTACTTACATAAAAATTACATAAAAAATATGCCATTCTCTTATAAAAACAGCTTAATTTTGTTAATTGGTTATTTTTTGTGTTACGTGCTAGCTGTTGTTACCGCGGTTATGAGGTTTGTCCTGGTCATGCGGCAGATCCGCTTAGAAAATTCCCATTTTTATTTTGCCATTTCTGATGGCATAAGTTAACAATAACCAAGAAGTCGTAAAGCTTAGTCTTATTGCTATCATTTAAAGTGTGTTTAATTGTATATTAAACACAATTTATTTTACTAAGATAGCATTCATAGTTTTCGAGATTTTCAGATAACTACTTGTCTTCATATGACCCGGATTCATATACAAATCGTAGTGTAGAAGTAGTAATAGAATTGTTCCTATCATACTAGACAGCTATTCTTATTCGAGAAAATCGAAATAATCGAAGGTTATTTCATCAATTGATTTCACATTTTGAAAGAGAGCTATAGAAAAAAACGTAATAAAATAGTACCTACTTCAAAATAATAAAAAAATACCTACTTTACTTTACAATATTGCTCTAAGGTTTCACTAATATATTTATTATGTATAGTTTATACCTATGAAAACTATAAGTTTAAATATTACAAAATTCACTTTCTAAAGTTACCTTGCATGTTATATACCTATCGCATAGTAAGAATGCCGTCCTGACAGCTGTCATACACTTACAATTTTTTTTCTGTCTCTTTTGCACCCATTTGATTTTCATATTTCCTGCCTGCTGACAGGACGGCATTCTTCCGATTGCGATTACTATAATTTTTATAAATAAAGTCCCGTACACTTGCGTAAAAGAAAAAATATTTTTTTTAAGAAAAAAAAAGAAAACTAGAAAATTAACTAATTTACAAAACCACGTGATAAGCACAGGCGAATGTTCATTAAAAAAAATAGTTGTAAATTTTCTGGAACTGTACCTTAAGCGACAGGTTACGGCCTGCCATTGGTTTTTTTCTCAATATTGAAATTTGTTATTATTTTCCTAATGACAACAAATTATTAAACCTTTTAGTTGTCTACAAGAAGTCAACCAGAGCCCACTTCACGACACAACATGGAGTCTATTCCGAAACACCCTATATTGGAATACAACAAGACAGCGTTGGAAGATGTCAGGAAGAACTATGACCTGGATAAGCCTGGAAGGGTGAAAGAGGCTGTTGACATTCTAGAAAAGTGGGTGAAGGAACAGAAGCATTTCAAAAATAAAAACTTTCGTAAGTACTTATTTATATTTATTATAAGGTACATTTACGTGTGGTGACGGCAGAGTAGAATACATTTGTCACCAACCCCTACTCTTCCCGTGGGTGTCGTAAGAGGCGAGTCAGGGACTACACGTTGAACAGGGAACGGGCAGCAGCGCTCTCTGATACAGTAACCTTTTAATCTGCGATCTCCAACCCGCCTGCCAAGCGTGGAGATTATGGCAAAACCCTCCACTTAAGTGGAGGAGGCTCATAGTCCAGCAGTGGACTGTAACGGGCCGTTGATGATGACATTTGCGTACAGCCACAAATAAACTAAAGGAATCCTAGTGGAAGGACTAACCATAATATAAATTTGTGGAGAACTGTCACTTACTTTCTGTATAATGACAGTTTTAATTTCAACACTCATATCTCTAAGTCAGAATACTTTGGTAGCTTGTGAATTAATCACCTATACCAGCTGCCAACTACCAGCTGCTATACCAACATCATAAAATTGTAACTGGCTGATGTCTGTACAAAGAAGAATTTAATTAATTTAAAAATTCTATGCTTATAAAATTTCACTATACATTACAGCTCGACGCTACCTGGAGAACACTTTACTCCCTTGCAAAGGATCGCTGGAACGTGCCAAGCGACGCTTGGACAAAATGTGCACATTCCGAACCCTACTACCTCAGTTCTTTGGAGAATATGACTTGAGAGAAGATTTTTCGGAATTAAGAGAAGGAATGTAAGTCAGTTACGTGTTTTTTTATTATTTTTAGTCCGTATAATGTAAACGAAGAGTAGGTACGCTAGTATTTTGGGTGCACCAGCAGCGCCTTACTAACCAAAAGTATCTGCAACGTGTTACAGCAAAATCACGCAAAACCTCTCGGGTAGGTCACCTCACCTCATGAAATTGAACAACTTTTGATTACTTTTTTTTTTACTTTCATATAAATTGACTCGATCAGTTGATCAGTTTGTACAAAAAGTTTTTTTTTTGAGATTTTGTGGAACTTCTGGAACAAAAGTTGTTCAGTTTCATAGGCTGACTTACCACCCAAGAGGTTTTGCATTATTTTGATAACACGTTGTATAGTCGTCATGGCTGACAAGGGTTGGAAAGATCATCATTATCATCATCATCATCATCATCATCATAATTATTTCTGTGCTTAAAGTAAGGTTCTTGATATTTGAGTAAGTAAACTAATAGAGAGCAGGCGGTTGCAATTACGTATCATGCTAGCGTTGAGGCATGTTTGGAGACAAAATGCAAAAGGTGATGTTACAGCATAAAGTTTAATGTGTGATCTTTGATTCCAACTAAAGTTCAGCTCACCCGTGACAGGAAAACTGACAAGGAAGAAGCAATAATTTTATAATAATTGAATCAAAATATAAAATATTTATTCAAATTTAAGGTTTTTACAAATCATTTCTCGACGTCACAGCTATCATGGATGGCACGTTCACTACCAGTGTACGCCCTCCGTGGAGAAGAACGGCCAGAAGAAACTCCACAGGAAACGTATCTTTTGTACTTTTCTTTTAAATATATAAAGAATCATACATAAATCATAATTACATTCTACTCCGCTGATTTAGAACAACAGTTGTCCAGACGTTTTAATCATTTAAATAGTTTATTGTAATAGTACGCCTTAGAACATCTATTTTTTTTTTTGTATATTTTGTTAGTTATTATTGTACCTACCTATATTGTTTTGTTTCTTTCCAGAACATTTACTTATTTACCGAAACCGACTCCTGATCACAACAGGGTGTTATTTGCAAAGGTTTCTGGAGATCGTTGGCATTCCAATCTGATGTTGCAACTAACAAGAGTTGGGACCATAGTAAGTTAAATTATTTTTCTTTCTACTACAAGCCCATAAGAATCCCATTTGACGCATAACTCTTGTGACTTATTCATCGTTCCATCCTGTGCAAGTTCTAGCCAGTTGTTGCCAGCGTTAAAATATTTATTTATGTCTTATTCGTCAAATAATGTTTTAGGCAAGAAACATCTCTTTTTTTATTTTGTAAAAAGTATTTTTGAGTTATTGGTATCGATTCACACAGTCACGCTCTAATCCTTAATTTAAGTTCGTCAGTCCTTTTAACCTTTTAAACATTAAAAAGGTGTCCCTTGGAGATGGTTGTCCTAATATTGGAGCTGTCAAACATCGAATTTGAACCTTATGGACGCGTCGATTAAACAATTTTAGAGAGCACGTAAACATCCGACTTAAAAAATCTCTTAATCTGACAGCTATGCCCTTATTTATTTAGGTTATCATTCACTCAAAATAATATCATACGTTCATCTGTATTCATCACCTCTCTTTAGTTGGCCATAAAAACGAAAAGGATAGCTGGATTTTGAAATTAGAATTAGAGCATGACTTCCCGAATCGGGGCCATTGTTAACGTTGATTGTTTAGTTTAAGCATTTTTTGGAACTTGATAAACATACTGTGTCTTCCGGCTGAGATACTGTAACACATGAAATGTATAAAATAAATAACTCATTTGACAGTGTATTAATTATGTTACAACAGCCTTTGATTTTTTACAGTATGGTGAATATCTAAAAATGAACGAGTATTGTGATGGCTATATCATCGTCATTGACTACAGAGACCTTGATATTGTGGAACATGTGCGACACTTAAACCTTGTTGACATGAAACATGGACTTGCTATTACTATGGTGAGAATTGGTATCATAAATTTTACTTGGTGTATGATTTTGTGGAGCGTCTGTGGTGAGGTGGCTAGAATCGCTGCCTGCCTACAGTCCAACAGAAGCGGGTACAAATCCCAATAATGCCGATGTGTTGTCAAAATTTTAATAAAGGTTTTAAACACATCGTCAGGAATCCTGCAAAGTTATTGAAATGTTGGTTGTTGTGAAATCGACCTATCTTTTTTTTTAAGTTTCCCCATAATTTATTTAAAAAATCAAGACAAGACTCTTACAAAACATCATAAGAAACTAATTAATGTAATTGTTTACAGGTAAACAAAACTAATAGGTACATATTGAGATAGTCCCTGAGTTTCATGCTAGGATACCCTGTGTTATGAAAGTCAGTGAATACGGAACTAAGACATTGCTGTAAAAATTTAACACTGGCCTGAGTATTTAAAGGAAGTCAAAAAGTCAAAGTCAAAATTTTTTATTCGAATTAAGATTTTTACAAATCATTTTTCGACGAGGATTGACGTTCTGTGTATGTGTGTGTGTGTGTGTGAAGGAAAAGTTTTATTTAAACATAAATATTATTATATAAACTCTGTATCACGTACTATGAGTTGAATTGGATAATTAATTATACTGTGAAATTTAAGTTTTTTTTTTAAGTAAAATAACATACATAATAAATATGCTAACATGGTTGATCATGGTATAATCTCTCTAATTCAGTGTACGCTTGAACTTCTTGGTGGAAGTGTGCGAGATGATAATAATTTTGTCAAAATAATATTTTATTGACTATGAATTTTAATGTATGTAACCTGATCACTTTTTTTATTCGATTTTTTTTGCTACTTTTTTGTCCCTATAACAATGTTATAATGATACTAATATTTCAAGTACTTTTAAATATTCTAAAAACCTATAAAATTCTTGTTTCTTTTTCCAGGAAGGAATCGGTGTGCGAGTTAAAGGAATACATCTTATTACGTCATCTAAATATATTGAGATCATAGTAAATTTACTGAAACAAGCACTCAGTGCTAAACTGAGCCATCGTATACAAGTTCACACGAATCTTGATACACTCCATGATTTAGTGCCAAAAGATATACTACCCAAAGAGTATGGAGGAAAGGAAAAGGCGCTTAAGGAACTTGAAGGTACGAGGTTTTTACTTAAATAAGACTAAATTTTGTACATTGATCGACTTATATTTAATTTAAATTCTTCTTCTTTTTTTCTTCTTCAGCCTTTTTCAACCATTTTGGTGTAGGCCTCCTTTAACTTTCTCCATTCCTCTCTGCGTGCGCTCTTTGTATCCCATAGGGGATCGGACTACTTGTTTTTTATTTTATAAATCCAAACTTCTTAGTTTCTGCTATCGAACACTAAAAGAATTTTTGCTCTATCTTTAAAATTGACCAAGTTATAAAGGTTTGAAATTCAAGATTAGACAGAGAGGCACATACACACTTGTGACGTTATTTGTTAGTAACGCCATATAATCTCCATACACAAAATCGTTTTTGAAAGAGATTGACATATTGAAATTTAAAAAAAAACACTGTAAATTCGTTTTTCAACCGATTCTGTTTTTTTTCTTCGCGAATCGTCTGCTACTAATCTATATTTTGAAAATTATTCATAAAATATGGTAAATTCATAAAATATGGTGAACAGTCCGATCCCCTATTCGAGCCTGCGACTTTCTTTACGTCATCTTTCCAGCGCATTTGTGGTCGTCCTTGAGACCAAGCCAACAACCCAACGACGCTCCACGTTATTTTGTCTAGCTCATAGAGTAACTCTTCCAGACGATCATCTGTTCTTAATGTCCGTATGTTGTATGACGCTACTACGTCAATTAAATTAATTTAAATACACACCATTATTGATTCAACAAAATGAGCCTAATTTTGTTAGTTCCATCAAGTAAGGTTGCTGGCGTCTTAGCTCAGGGTAACCTTTTAAGACACTAGCAGATCAATTAAATATGTCAACTCACCAACATTAAATCATAGTTCATAAGTTTTAATGACAAAATTACTGTAAATAAAAAATTCTTCTTGATATTTAGATTTTAATTCCCACAGATATTTTATTCACTTTCATGGTTAAGTGGAGTGATACGTACTTATCACATCTTGTCCTTATTTTGATTTGGCAAAAATTTTGTATTTTAGAAAAAATACACAAAATTTAAATTGATGTGAACAAAAATATTGGATATGTTTTAAATAATAAATATTATAGATTATATCGTATTTCGAGTGATAGTTTTAGAAAATATCCTAGATGATGGAAATACTGTAGCAGCATCTCTGAATGACCAAAATGGCACAGAAAAAATATTGAAAATGATTCTCTGCCATTTTGAATAGAGATTTCCCGTTTTATTTTTTGCAAATGCAAAGAGCTCTTTCGGAACAATTAATCACATTCTGTTAATATCTTTTTTATTGCAGACAAATGGATTGAGGTTCTCAGTACGAAGGAAAGTAAGGAAATGCTAAAGATGCTGAATGCATCTTGTACTGATGAGAATCTGAGAGAGAACAATGTATTCAATGACGAGTACATGGGTATGCCAGGGACATTCAGGGTTCTTAGCGTAGATTGAACTTAAGCTAATGATACGAGTGAAGATTTGAAATTATTGTTATGTTATTAATGTTTACATGAGACATTTGGTTCACTATGTTTTTATTGTATATAAATGGTTAATTAGGTAATCTCTATTATTCCTTTATTTAAATAAATCAGTACGTTCTACCTATCCAATTGTATTCTTGTTGTTAAATTTATAGTATGAAATAAAATAGCCTTTTATTCAATATTTTTTAACATGCTCAATTCCATAATTCTTAATATTAATTATAATGATAATATGTAACATTTAAAATAATTTAATTCAGAATTCCTCCATTTCCGATTTATTTTTATTAAATTGTCTTTCGACATAGGCCTCCCCTATATAGACCTCCAAACTTATCTATCTTCAAAACAAACAATATGGCTTTTAAAATATCATGGCAAATTTTGAAAAATTTATTGTTTGAATTGCAAATATTTTTAAAATGTATTATAATCAGTGTATTTTTAAATAGGTAAACATACAGCCATGATACATTTTGTAGTTCTGATATAAACAAAATCATACGGTAAAAATATAAATTATATTTCAAAATTTGCTAATGATAAATCACATTATAGTCTAGGTTCAGTCCATTCGTGTTATACCATCTGAATGTTAGTCGTCGTTTTAATTCATAAATGTATATAAGTAAGTGATAAATCACTCATAAGTGTAAAAAATACCACTACAGACAGACAATGGCAACATTGAACTCTTAGCCCCAACTCCAACTTAAGGGTGACGCCCGCTTGATGTTTAAGCTACAAGAAATGGGCCGGTGCCAACAACCCAGGATTGCCAGGATGACACGTGGGGAATTTACGCCAACCCTTATAATAGGCTCATCTACACAAAGGTAGCTTACAAAGGTATTACAAATTTACCTTGCTACAGCTAAGAGTACAAAACAGGGTATCATTTTGTCTAAGCATCAAATTCTTGGCAAATTTTAGGACCGATAAAAACTTGAGTGGATTAGTATCGTTACTTTAAACGGTTATTGTTATGAAAAGAAAATAACGATTTCGATTATGGTAATTTTTACTATAAATTATATTTAAAATATACCTAGGTTTTACTTTAAAAGATACTGCAATATTGGGTTGGGTGGGACGCTTGGTAAAAAACCCTCATAATCACAAATAGGGACAGATTTTTGCTATAAGTAATACTAACTATTACTTGCTATAAGTAATAAGTAATACCACAAAGAGCGTCGGTGGTGTAGTGGCTAGGGCCGCTGCCTCCAGACCGGGAGAAGCGGATTCGATCCCCACCACGTACCAATGTGTCTTCGAATTTCGAATTCATATGTAGACGTTTATACGACGCTCTTACAGTGAAGGAAAACATCATGGTGAAACCAGCACACTCCTGCGAAGAAATTCAAAGGTTGTGTGTGAAGTCGACCAACCCGCACTGGGCTAGCGTAGTCGACCGACTAGGGCCTAGTCGCCCTAATTCAGGGTAGGCTCGAGCCCCTCGGTGGGGAGGTACATGAGCTGTTGTTGACTTATATAAATAAGTCAACAAGCTCATGTTGACTATAAAGTCAAATCCTCTTGACTATAAAGTCAAATCCAGAACTGATGTTAGACAAATACATTTGGAATTGGCACCATCCGCCTAAATGCTTCATATAAGAACTGAGATAGCCATGACAAGAACCCATTATATTATTATCAGTTAACTAGCATAATTAGACATCCAATCACACGGATCGTTATAACAGATAGTAGATCTATAAAAAGTGGTTATAATTATTTATTTCTCATCGATTACTAGAAAGAAAATAATGATATAAGTACAATGAACAAACAAGGAAATGAAACTATGATAAAAACGTTGGGAATTGCGAAGAAATGTGCCTATTTAGGTATAATTATGCCCTTGATAAGACTAATTAAGATATTGACCGTCTGACTCGATCCCACTGATTATATCACAGAGGACAAAAGAAATTCAGCTTCTAAATCAACGAAAAGACAAAAGAAAGTTTTCGTACTTAAAATACTCGCAAACCCGAAAAATATAAAGACGAGAATTTATCTTACTAAAATGTATTAATTATTGTTTATATTTTCTTATGTTTTTTTTTATTATGAGGAATCAGTCTTGAGTAAAAATTGCGATTTAGACGAGTTGCTACTTTTACCTTTTACGTTTGCGACCGTTCGATACTAAATCCTTCTTTAGTTCACCTATTATTTATATTTTTTTCAGAATATTGTTAGAGATGGCGCCACTAGCATAATCAAATATTTAATTAAATTTTAATTACGAAATCATCAGTGCGCGAGTCAGACTCGTACTTGGCCGATTTTTTTAATGTTTATAATCGCTTGTGTTGTATATAGTATGATTGGGAACAATTAGCAACATTTAAATTTTCATATGTATCGCGAATAAATAATTACTAATCCGCAAAAGTTTTGCTTTTATATAATTAGGTAATTAATAAATAATGACACGAATAGACACAAGGACAGTAATTAAATTATTTAAAAAATATTTACGTATTTGTATGACTCTTACAAACTTTCTACGGACTTATAATACCTACCTATATAAGATACTTTTAACAAACGAATGCGACTTATTTATAAATCAATTGGAATTCAAAACAAAGTTAAGTAGTTTGTTTTTTGTTTAACTAATAAAAACATTTATACGAGTATGTTCAAAGAATGTGTACTTTAGAAGTTCTAACCATTATAAACGAGCTTCAAGATGGCTTTGATAAAAAAAGAATAAACAAAATGGAAAAAAATATTAAAAAGTGTTAAAAATATAAAGTTTGTAAAAATCTTATTAAGCGTCACATTTTGTAACTTTAATTTTTCCAAAGTCAAACGAGCTAGGTATCTACTTTTTTATTATTTAAAATGTTATTATTAGATTATTTTTTAAGTACAACAAATGGAAACCACAAAAATTATACACATGAGATTTCAAATTAAAATAATAATTTATTGTTGATGTTTTCATCGAAATGTTCCATCCATCTAGTAACATAAAAATTGCTCACATAAAAAATAAAACATATTATTAATTATTTCACAATATGTAATCAAATCTGTTTTTATCTCGGAGAAGTCTAAATAGGCTGAGGACCCAGGTTGGCCGAAGCAAAGATAACCTGTGTCGGTGGGGGTACTCAAGTAGCGCAGACGCCAGCTGTGAATGTGGAGAACCCTTGCAAACCATGCTACACCTCACTAACTGTCCCGCGTGCCCGACCACCTGCTCGCGTGAGGACTTACTTGTTTGTAACCAGAGGGCTACCACGGTAGCCGCTTTCTGGGCAAGTAAGATTTAGCCCATGTTCTTGCCGACACGAAAGAAGAAGAGATCTCGGCAATTTTGATAATATATTATTTTTATGTACTAAATATAAATAAAAAAAACTTTTTTTAAGATTTTTTTTCTCATATACATAGCATTTTTTATAGTCATAAATGAAAACGATAAACTTTTCACAAAATAAAGTCTTATTTTGTGAAAAGTCTATCGTTTTGAGCACTAACTACATTATAATAACTATTGAAAACCTATTTAATAGGTGATCGATTAAATCGCACCTTATACTAGAATCCATTTAACCGGTTCCTAGTAGCAACATTTTCTTGATAGAACTAGTATCTTCTAAACGTCTAAGCTAGGCTGACCGTTTGCAATGGAGTACATACCGAAAGACCCTATTTTAGAATTTGGAGAAAATGATTTAGAAGAAATACGAAAGAAGTATGATTTGGATAAAGTTAAAAGAATCAATGAGGCGGTGGATATTCTTGAAGAGTGGGTACAGAAACAACCCCATTTTGTGAAAAAGGATTTTTGTAAGTTTTCTATGAATTATTAATTATTTTATTAAAAATTTAACAATACGAGTATAGTGTTACCTCAACTGCTCTGCAAGATATTAATGATAGATTGGGAAGGAACTAAATATTTTTATGGAAATATAGGGGAAATATAGTGAATCCATGTGATTAACAGAAATAAATGAAAGTTAATAATTATAAAGCCGTGTGGTGACGGCAGAGTAGAATATATTTGTCACCAACCTCTGCTCTTCCCGTGGGTGTCGAAAGAGGCGACTTAGGGACTACATATTGACCAGGAAACGGGCAGCAGCGCTCTCTGATACAGTAACCTTTTAATCTGCGATCTCCAACCCGCCTGCCAAGCGTGGAGATTATGGCGAAACCCTCCACTTAAGTGGAGGAGGCTCATAGTCCAGCAGAGGACTGTAACGGGCCGTTGATTAGATTTGTACAACAGAAATAAATAAAAGTTACTAAAGGTAGGATGCTTTAATGAGCAGTAAATGAAAAGATAAATATATTGCATTAACATAACCACGCTAAATTCTCATGTATGTGCT
The DNA here is from genome assembly GCA_951230895.1 of Carpatolechia fugitivella. Classification (NCBI taxonomy): domain Eukaryota; kingdom Metazoa; phylum Arthropoda; class Insecta; order Lepidoptera; family Gelechiidae; genus Carpatolechia; species Carpatolechia fugitivella. The sequence continues at coordinate 7,893,523 of OX579669.1, read as the reverse complement.
ATAGTTAAGAATAAGTTATATAGATTTAGTTAATTTATATCAGTTGGTAGTAAAATTACGCTGAAAAAAAAAGTTCTGATGATACCAACGACGACGTTCATTTGTACTTTTCCTTTTAAGGGTCCACGCTGCGAGTGTTTTAGTACATTTAGTACCCAAACTCAACATCACGATTGCATCAACTTTCAAGTTGACAAAAGTAAAAAAAAACTTTAATTGTTAAAAAATATTGTAAAAGAATGAAAATATTTTTTTTTACAGCTAGGCGATATCTTGAAGGCACACTCGTGTTAAGCAAAGGCTCTATGGAACGAGCCAAATTGAGAATTGACAAGATGTGCACTTTTAAGACAGTGCTATCACAGTTTTTTGGTGATTTTGACTGCAAGACGGATTTTAAGGAGTTTTGTGATCGTGTGTAAGTGGTTGTTTATACTTAGTTACTTACTCCGCTGGCTCAGCGATCCAAAGTGAACCTTGGCCTCCGAGACTGGCTCCTCCTCTACTTACTCCGCTGGCTCAGCGATCCAAAGTGAACTTTGGCCTCCGAGACTGGCTCCTCCTCTACTTACTCCGCTGGCTCAGCGATCCAAAGTGAACTTTGGCCTCCGAGACTGGCTCCTCCTCTACTTACTCCGCTGGCTCAGCGATCCAAAGTGAACCTTGGCCTCCGAGACTGGCTCCTCCTCTACTTACTCCGCTGGCTCAGCGATCCAAAGTGAACCTTGGCCTCCGAGACTGGCTCCTCCTCTACTTACTCCGCTGGCTCAGCGATCCAAAGTGAACCTTGGCCTCCGAGACTGGCTTCTCTACTTACTCCGCTGGCTCTGTTTCTGTGGTTGTTTATAACTTGTTTTAATTAAATATAATAAAATGAGGTTCCCGTTTCGGTTTTTTGCGCACTGGGCCAGCGTGGTCGACTAAAGCCCATATAATCGTCTAATTCAGAGCAAGCTCGAGCCCCTTGATGGGGACGTATATGAGATGTTGATGATTAGGCTCCTGTTTTTGTGTATGTGGAGTACCATACCAAAGCATGGCCCATTTGTCTGTTGTTAAGTATTTAACTCCCTAACTATAGAGGCTTCTACTTACGTCATCCGTGTTGCTTAGTTCTTTCCCTCCCCCGTTGCCTCCCCCGGTTAAAATAACTGAGATACATGAATTAAACAAAAAACAAGTTTAGTGTCAAATCAATAGTAATAAAAATAATAAAGATTAATTAGAAGAAACGCAGGAAACTAAAAAACGCCTGATAAAAATATATAAGCAAATCAACTTTAAGTATTATTTACGTTAAATTGCAAACAAATTGATCTCACGACTCACAATGCTTATAAAGCATTGTTTAGTGGTTGTAATCGATCGTTTATGTAGTTACAATGTTACATTATCATAACAAAGTATACAATCTTAAACGTTAATGAATTCTACAATCAACAGTAAAATAAATAAATGAAACAGGTACTAAAATCCCTCAACGCTTTCGAGTATGTAAGCAAAGTATGCAAACCTGTTTGAAGGGCAATAGATCAACGAACGACATTGTTATGCAGACTAGCAACTTTGTCCATGAAATATAAAAAAAAAACTTTATAAACGTACACGTTCAAAACTTCGAAAAAGGTGTTTGGGTGATTCTTTTTTTATTTTTTGTTTTAGGTCACTGACTTACCTAATGATAAATGAATATAAAAACAAAATACCTAATGCATTAAATGTTCTGTTACACTTTTAAAACAGCATGGAAAAAGAATCTTCATTACATTGAAAGTACATTTATCTATTTACTAGCGGGCTGCCCGTGGCTACGCTCGCATTGTGCAAGATTTTCCCGTGGGAATAAGACTTTTTCCCGTAAATAGTATCCTATGTGTTATTCTAGATTACAAACTACCTCCATTCCAAATTTCAACCAAATCCGTTGAGTACTTTGAGCGTGAAAGTGAAACAAACATTCAAACATCCAAATATATTTTCACATTTATAATATTAGTGAGATGTGATAGATAATATAGTCGTTAGTTACAATGGCACTGTCTTATTTTCAGTGACTTTGCAATATTACCAAAAAAGGATCAAAACCAAAATAGGATCGTAGTTGGTAAAGTGCTCGGAGACGGTTATCCCAAGTTTGTGCTGGACACCTTCAGATTAGCAGTTATTGTAAGTAATGTAGTTTTTTATGTCTATTATTTAACTAATGTAACAGGTATCAATCAATCAGCCTATTGCAGTCCACTGCTGGACGTAGGCCTCCCCAAGGGTACGCCAAAGCGCACGATCACCCGCTTTCCTCTTTCCGCTTTTCTCCTTGGCTATCCGGGCCAGAAATGCTACCAATTACGCCACCAAGCTCTGTAAAAGGTTGACGAATATCCAAGAAGATGCAGGTTCGAGTCCTGTCCAAGATCGACATTTTTTTTTATTTTTCGCTTTATAATGATTAGGTATAATATATACAGCGTGTTAGAAAAATAACGCAAAAACCCAGCCTATGAAACTGAACAACTTTTTTTAACTTTTTCGAAATCTTTGAAATTTTGCATTATTTCACTATCACGTTGTGGTTCTAGGATACAGTAGCGCGATGACTTTTAGCCTTATTCCTCAGAAGCGCAGGATCATTATAGCAAACGGAAAAATAAAGTATTAATTTATAATTTGTTCTTCTGTTTATGTTTTGGCAGAGTAAGCCGTGTAGTGACGGCAGAGTAGAATACATTTGTCACCAACCCCTACTCTTCCCGTGGGTGTCGTAAGAGGCGACTTAGAGACTACACATTGAACAGGGAACGGGTAGTAGCGCTCTCTGATACAGTAACCTTTTAATCTGCGATCTCCAACCCGCCTGCCAAGAGTGGAGTTTATGGCAAAACCCTCCAATCAAGTGGAGGAGGCTCATAGTCCAGCAGTGGACTGTAACGGACCGTTGATGTTGATTCTGTTTATATTTTAGAAATCTGATGATCAGAGTAATAAATCTATTATATTACATACAGATTTTTTTTTCAGCTTGGGGAATACATAAAAGTTCACGATTATTCTGATGGCTTTATATTCATTATTGACTACCGGGGCGCAGACATGATGAATATTGTAAAAAATATAAACGTTGTAGATTTACGTAATGGAATGTCAATTCTGATGGTAAGTTAGTACATTTTTTTTTATCTAAAAAATGTCCTTTGGCAAGATACAAATGCTTCTCTCGACGCTTGCTTGTTTTTTGTATGCTTTTTGTACCGATAAATGGATATTTTGCTATTTATACAATAACCGGTGATACGCTGTCCGTTTCCTAAAGGGCCCCGAAAACAGTCAAACGGTTTGACTCAAACCTTACGTGTTTGATCAAACCGTTTGAGGTCGATTTGAACGGTTTGTCAAACGGCTCTGCGCAGTCTGATTCTGTACGCTGTCGTAATTACACTTCTGTCGCGTCAAACACACCAAAAATATGAAATTGCATCAAACATGCTTCAAACACGTAAATGTTTGACAAACCGTTCAACCACCTTTGTAAACGATCAAAATGGTTAGAGTCAAACCAAACTTTACGTGTTTGAATCAAATCGTTTGACCGTCTCCGGGGCCCTTAACATCCTGCGTTTTCCATATCGTCGTCGTCGGTTCACTGCCTGGCTGCGCTATGTTTTCCGCTACTTGTTCGCCAAACGAATTTGTTTTTGCTCTAGCATCTGTCAGTTCTACGAATAATGTGCCCCGCTCACTGCCTCTTGTATTCTGCAATTTTTCGGGCTATAACTTCGACTTGTCTACGGATCTGATCAATTCAGACTCAAACCTCCAGTGGGAAACTCTGAAAACTATACTATTTTTTGGTGAATTTGAGTTTTTTTAACCGACAAAAGAAATAAAACAAAAACGAGGGAGGTTCTCAAGTCGACACGTAGGTATATTTTTAATGAGGCCTATTGTAATTGACCACGACTCTGGTCTATAAGTGAATATCTTTGTAAATGAACAAGGTCTTCGTCGGTCAGCACCTAGGGTAGTCATTGCATTTTTTACACATTTTGGCACTCAATCATTCTTAGAATCATATTAGGATACTAAAAGGGAGGCTTAACTTTATTAACTGAATATCATCTGTCTTCTTTTTGCGGTGCTTCTACTCGACTTTCTGCATATCAGTCATCATCAATCTTATGTTAATCATCATCAGTATCATGAGACTAATCCCAGCTCCTTTATTCTTTCAGGAAGGCCTCTGTTGCAACGTTAGAGGAATACATTTGATAACTACATCCAAATATATTGAAATGGTAGTAAATATTCTGAGGCAGATAGTCAGCGCTAAGATTGGCAGGCGGATCTATGTTCACAAGAATGTTGAGTCACTCTGCGAAAAGGTGCCTAGTGAGTTGTTGCCGATGGAGTATGGAGGAAAGCAGAGGTCACTTAAAGAACTGGACGGTAAGGTTCTTACTAAACATGACGTAAATCACTATAAAAAAAAAAAAAACAACAGAATTTTTTGTATGAATATTATTATTTTTCACAGAGGAATGGAAGAAAATCTACTGTTCAGAGGAACATAGGGAGTTTATGAGGAAGATGAGTGGGAATCGCACCGATGAATCTTTGAGACAAGACAATAATTTCAACGACCAATATGTTGGAATGCCGGGTACTTTCAGGGCTCTCAGTGTGGATTAAAGTTATTTAATTTTCAGATATTAAGTGATGGGGACTATCTCACTTATGATATTAGATTTCTTGCACCTCAGTTACAATATAAGTTACATGTTCGTTGTTTTTGGATTTTCCCCTTAATTAATTTTGTAATGGTACTCGTTGAAATATATGAATGTTTAATAAAAAAAAATATGTTTTCACATCAAAATTTCTACTATAATTACTTTTACCCATCCCGCAATAAATAACACTTTTTGTCATGTATCACCAGATAAATATATAAAAAGGTCGTGTTAGGTAGTACAATTTACGAACTTGCTTCTTTGGTAAGAATTATTGTGTTTCAAGCTTAATGTCGTTTATTATTTTGAATGAAGACGTCAGTTTCAAAAACAATGGCTGTTCTACTCAATAGAGAGACACACGTTGTAAAAGATCGTGCCTTTGTTTTAGTAGTACTATATAATATTTTGTGGTACAAATAATTTTTCTTTCATAGTAAAAAAAGTTCTGAGAACCCGCTTAGCGCAAGGCGAGTTTACGTTATAATTTAATATGTTGATTTTTGTATCATTATTCTGCATGAAACAAAGGTAATCAAATTTGAAAGATCTTGAAAACAAAACGTTTAATTTTTAAAAGAAAACCCACTTAACTAGAAAGCATATTGTTTAAGATAAAAATAATAGATGTTTAGGTTTCCCTGTTTACAACACATCAATCACACTCTCCTTCAAAATGACAATATCATTCGTATAAATGTAAAGTTATCACAAAAATATTCAATAGTTCAGAGTTTTTGCTTAGCACGTATAAAAGTCCAATCTGGCGTGAAAATATGTACAGGATCCTTGAGCAATATTCCGAATTCTTTTATTATAATGTTATGAAAAATAAGGAGGTTATGACATTATTCAAATGTAAAAGTGTGTAACATTGTACTAATGGAAACTTTGAGACGAATGAAATGACACTTACGGCATTGGTTACTACCACGGTAAGAACAGTTCTCAAGCAACTCGTATTAAAAAATAATGCTACGGTTATTTGATTTTAAAACCTTTTTTAATATTCACGGAATATTACAATTTGTGATAAAAAAATCTTAATAAGATATTTGTTTGTAATAACCTTGCTGCATTGAATTAGGATAAAAAACTACGATGCTTGTTTTGCAGTTTGCAGTGAATTTTTTTCCTCATTATAATTTGTATGGTCCCATCCGGCTAAACCAGTATCTTTTAAACTTCCAAGCCAGACTGACCTTTCGTAATGGAGTTTCTACCTAAGGAACCTATCTTACAATTTGGTGAAAATGATTTAGAAGATTTAAGAAAGAAGTACGGTTTTGATACTCTGGAGAGGATCAACGAAGCAATCGATATTCTGGAGGAGTGGGTGCAGAAGCAACATCATTTTATGAAAAAGGATTTCTGTAAGTTTTTAACAAAGTTTTATATCAACACTAGCGGCCCACCAGCAGCTACGCCTGCTTTATTTTTTATTTTTCCCGTGGTAAAAAGTAGATTATGTTACTCAAGAATAATTTAGCTTTCTAACGATAAAATAATTGTTAAAATCGGTTCAGTAGTTTTTGAGTTTATTCGTTACAAACATACAAAGGTTTCCTATTTATAATATTATTAGTATAGAAAATACTCAATACTTAATGGAGTTTAAATATAATTATGCAGTGTTATATTTGATATATACTAATTATTAAACCGTTTCTTTTAAATTAGGTTATTTATGCAAGGACCAATTTTATTTTATTATTGCGCTTAAATAGTATTAGTACATTATTTAATTTGGTAATTAATTTTGTAACTTCTCCGTTTGTACCCTTAAATGCATACTGATGTAGATTGACATCATAACTTAAATATTATTTATTCTTTTTTATTATTATTTTGTTTTTATTAGCTTTAGTGACCTTCGTTAGTACAAAAAGTTTTGCCGCCAAAACGAAGTCAGCATCTGAATTCCAAATTTAAATACAAAAAAATACTTATAAATATCATATTGATACCAAATAAACTGTATTGAGCAAGAAATCAAAAAAAAAAAAAAATATTGAAGAAATAAAAGAAAAAACTGAAAAAGAGAAGTATTTTTTTAAATTTACCAAATAAAAATAATAAAAGAAAATTATCACATGTTTCTGGACCAAAAACAAGTCAATTACCAAGTATTATTAAAAAATAAAAACTCGTGCATTTAAGGGTTAAGTGCCTCTGTTACCTACTTACCGAGCGGTAGAGCTTTTGGTTCTCATTAGCTCATTACAGAGGTTTGCTAGGTCGGTTGTTGAACTTATAACATACATAATAATAACATAATAAGGGACATATTACACACAAACAAGGTCAATCTAATGAAATCAACATAAAGATATTTTATTTTTTCAGCTAGGCGATATCTCGAAGCTACTATAATAACGTGCAAGGGCTCATTGGAACGGGCTAAATCAAAAATCGATAAAATGAGCACCTTTAAATCAGTATTACCGCAATTCTTCGGTGATTATGATTGTATGACTGATTTGAAAGAATTATTTGACTGTGTGTAAGTAATAAACATTTACATTAACTACAATATTAATTTTCGTTATCAGTTGCTCGCGTCAGTTAATGTTAGACAAAAGTGGTACAGCACCTCTTTCATTGCAGTCTAGTCTTTGGTTTTTTTAATCCTTGCAAGCTACTCTGCAGTAAATCGTCATTTCTATCAACATAAACATCAACGGCCCGTTACAGTCCACTGCTGGACTATGAGCCTCCTCCACTTAAGTGGAGGGTTTTGCCACAATCTCCACGCTTGGCAGGCGGGTTGGAGATCGCAGATTAAAAGGTTACTGTATCAGAGAGCGCTGCTGCCCGTTCCCTGTTCAATGTGTAGTCCCTAAGTCGCCTCTTACGACACCCACGGGAAGAGTAGGGGTAGGTGACAAATGTATTCTACTCTGCCGTCACCACACAGCGGCGTCATTTCTATTTGAACTTTTAAATATATTTTTTCTTCTCTATGTAGTTCTTTGCGAACATCCTAGCCACTCAATGGGGACGTAAAAAAATGTTTTGTGGTAGAACGCTATCAAACTTTTCTTTAAAAAATAAAATTAAAATATTTTATCAAAATTATAGTAATACAAGATAAACTGATTTATTTATTTCTTTTACGTAGGAAAACCAAGTAGTCGGGTTTTAGTTTTTAACTTATATTTTGTACACTTTGCAGACATTTTTCGACTGTTAATAGATATAAAGTCAAAGTCAAAGTCAAATTTTTTTATTCGAATTAAGATTTTTACAAATAATTTTTTGACGTCAAAGCTATCATGGATGGCACGTTCACTAACAGTGTACGCCCTCTGTGTATATAATTTTTATAGTGTGTAATTTTTCATATTACTTTATAGTTTGGTTATATCGCTCATCTAGTACTACAAAGACGGAACTGTCATTTTACAAATTTTACAGGAGGGCGTTTTAAAGTTTTTTTTACTGTTCTGTTTTGTTTTATTATTTCACTTTATATTATATACAACTGGAACCAGGATATTTTGGATATTTCAATATATAGGTAGAGTACAATAGCAAAAATATTTTAAAAAATTAAGTGTAAGTATAAAAAAAACACTTGAAATGATTTGACACATACAATTGTGTCATTGTTGCATTGAAAATGTTTTATTTTGGAAGTTGTGATACTGAAATAGGTACTAATTAATTATTTTTAAAACACTTAATTTCAGATAATCATTTATTACAGCTTAATTGAATACTGAATAATTAACATTACTTAATGGCACGTAAAATCACAGGTGAATTTGTATTTGTTATCTTAAATTTCAAACCACTTATTGAATCATTAATTATAGTCTTTTGAATAATTACGTATTGGTACATAAATCACAGATTCATTTGTTATCCTTATATCAAAATACTTATTGAAATATCCCAAGGCTATCGCTAATCACAGCTTTTTCATTGCTTACAAATAGTAGGAACTAAAATCGTAGAATCAAAACAAATGAGAAATAAAACATAACGAAAATAACGCTTTTTTAAGAAAAATAAAGCCACGTTTCAAAATAAATCTTATTCTCCAAAAAAAAAAAAAACAATGACAAAACGAAAACGACAGGAGCGGCTACCAAAAAAGTCTGGGTAGGTTTCATTCGATAAATTAATACTTGTAGTTTCGTCATCTACAATTTTCGCCCCGACTTCGAACGTAAAGTATAATTTGTATGTGCAAATCGTAATTGTCTAGTAGATCCTTAACTTATGTTCGGCTGTCCTTTTTGCTTTTTTAAAATAAAGAAGATCAAACATCCAAAATTAAACCTTATAGGCGCTTCGATTGCCTGTTTTAATGTCTTTGAGTACAGCTGCTATTGTTTTATTTTTTATGACTAATGAAAAAGAGGAGACAATTAATAATATTAAAAGGAGGAGGTTCTCAATTCGTCTGTATTTTTTTTTTATGTATGTTATTAGATATCTCCGCCAATTGTTAACCGATTTTAATAATTCTTTTTTCATTCGATAGGATTTACTCTTGAGGTGGTTCCATATTAATTTCGTTAAGATCTGATGGTGAAACATGAGGTAAAACTTGGAAACTCCTCAACGGAATGTAGCATTCGCGTCGTTATTCGTCTATTCTTTTAGTCATATTTCAGTCAGTTTTCAACCGATTTTGATGATTCTTTTTTCATTCGATAGAACGTACTTTAGGGATAGATCCATATAAATTTTGTCAAAATCTGATGATGAAATAAGAGATAAAAGCGGAAACTCCTCAACCAGTGATAGCAACATGCATCGCGCGCGATACCGTTTGTGGTGGAATGTTGCTAGGCAACGAAATAAATTTGTTTTGTCAGTTTGCTGAAAATCTACGTTTCCGTTGTTCCATATAAAATTATATTATTCGATTTTATCACATTTTTTGGCGACCGTGACAGGACAAGAACCTGCTCGGATATTGTATTGGATATCACAAATAATTTAGCTTCTATGGCCGAGTGGTCGAGTGTTTTACTCTCTTTACGGAGGTTTCGGGTTTGAATCCCGGTGAAGACACTCTTAAACGAAAATGTCCTTGTGAGACTTTTTTCAGTTTAGTTGGGACATTGCTGCCCGAATCACCTAATTGTCTGAAAAGAAAGATGATTCCGTGATTCGGAAGGCACGTTAAGCCATGTGTCTCGGCTCTAATATCTACAGAAGGCGTCGTTACTCGTGCTAAGTCAGTGGGTTTTGACAAGGGCCCGGTACTATATTAACTGTGTGAGGGTATGTGAGGTTGGTTGTCGACCTTACAATCCACAATATGAAAAAAAAGAAGAAGCCAGCCTACGTTCACTATCTGTATGTAATCAGCTAACGACAGACTTTCAAGATACCATCTCAAACCTGAAACTCCTTACGAATAGCCCAAGTATAGGGGTAAACTATAAGCTTATTAAGAGGGAAGAATAGTACGTGCTCGTCCATAAAAAAAGAGAAAACGTTCTTCCACTTCTAAATATTTTCCAATCTCCATGATTTTTTAGTATGTTATTGACACAATGAATGACTAGGTTTATAGATTTATCTTTTTACAAAATTCGCTATAGATTCAAACTTATATAGGCACCTCAAGTAACGTAATTTTTATGATTAAAACTGTGTCGAATTGAGCCGTTTGTTGAATAAAAACAATGTTTTTTTTTTAAACCGAACCCATGAACCTAGAATATATTGTGCTGAAACGATCGACATCAAAATAAAAGTGATTTTGTTGAAATTTAGTTATTGGAAACCGTTTTCTCCCGAAATGGGAATTTCATCAAGAAAAGTACCTATTGTCAGTCGCGAGCTGCAACGCTCTCGCTCTCTCTCCCGGGGACATGAGCGCACGAGCGATAGCAAATGTTTTCCTAAATATCTATTTCGTTAGGATCGCGAAGCTATTCTTTCCTCTTAGCATTGTCAGTTTAGTGGCCAGCTGGACTACTAAATGACCTCTTACTTCGTAGGCTCTTACCCAGTTTAACTTATGTTATTTTCGAAACAATCATTAATAATATAATAAACAACTAAACGCGCTTGCATAGCACGAAAGACGCAGTCTAAACTAAGCAAATACCAAAAATACGAGAGTATAATATCTTTGTACTGAAACTGTTAAATAACAAAACCTAGCTTTGGATAATGAAGAAAAATAACAGGATATGTGTCGAGGTTAGGATTAATTACTTACATAAAATATATTGAATGAAACACTGAAAATCATAAAATATAAATAATTTTAACAAAAAAATAGAAACCTCCTTCAAATTACCTTATATGGTTATCTCCACTAAAAAGTAACAAATAAAATAACATTCCAGATGGAACATGAAAAAAAATATTGCCAATATCCTCAATTAAGTAGATAGGTAGTGTATTAAGTAAATATTTAGAACTTTGTACTTCCTTTTGGAGTCGGTGCCAGCCAAAAAATCGTCGATTAGTCGTGGGCAACTGTTTTAAGTCGTCGTCGTCGTTAAGTCAGTACATATTTCTATATGACTATCAATAAAATTCTTTGATAGTCCATGATATAATATTTTGTTGTGCTGCGCGGGATGCAATGCCGCACCCGACTAAACGCAGGGAAAACGACAGGAGCGGCTACCAAAAAAGTCTGGGTAGGTTTCATTCGATAAATTAATACTCGTAGTTTCGTCATCTACAATTTTTGCCCCGACTTCGAACGTAAAGTATAATTTGTATGTGCAAATCGTAATTGTCTAGTAGATCCTTAACTGAGAAAGAGGGTAGACAGATATGTCTGCCCATAACAATGTTCCGTCCGGCTAACCACCCGCAAATACTTCAGTTCTGCCGTGATCATGACTATTGCAACATAGTCGAAATATCGGTAAGCTCATAAAAAAGCTTATTTTAAACCAAAATCGTAGTAATAACCCGGTAGATATGTGTGTTATTAATACATTACACCTGTTTTTATTTCTTTTATACTATGCTGACACAAAGTACAATCAAATCATGTGCTGTAGTGCTACAATGACTGTAAATACTATCACGTCATTATTTCATTCAATTTTAAGTTAAACACTGACACAAAATACATATACGGTATTGTAGCTCACAAAATATTATTATTTTCTGTTGCTACAAAGACTATAATACACATTTGCGGCATTGAAGGTCTCAAAATTTATTTTTTCTGGTGCTACAAAGACAAAAAATACATTTACGGTACTGTAGCTCTCAATAAAGGATTTTGTTTAGGTGCTACAAAGACACTAAATACATTTACGTCATTGTAGCGCTCAAAAAAGAATTTTGTTTTGGTGCTACAAAGACAGAAAATACATTTACGTCGTTTGGCACTTAGAAATAAAAAAATTGATGTCATAATTACCTGAACGACGATGTAGCACTCTGACACGGTTGACCGTCACGGAGCGTCCCGCGCAACTGACCAATGTGGCGTCGTTACACTCGGGGCGAGTAAATTTTTGTACCGGTGCAACAAAGACAGTGGCGCTATCTTACGCTCATTTGTTGAACAATATAAACGACTTTGTAACACCATACGTATTGAACATTTTGGAACATTCTGACATCATTAACTCATTTTTGCATTTTGTGACAATTCCGTCTTTGTAGTACTAGATGAGCGATATATTATTATTTTCGATTTTGCAATGCCCTTACATGGTCATGTGTGCACTATTTTTTATATGTTACACCTAATACCTATATACCACATGAAGCAATAAATGATATGATTTCAAATATGTATTGTGAGGATACCGTGAGGACATCTCGTCTTCATCTGAGAAACAATATCTTTATGCAAACCAGTTCCAAGAGCAATAGGTTAAATAATACACAAACAACCTTGAAACTGGTTTTATTTTAAAAATGCGAGAATAGTTGTTTGATAAGTAGTTTTATAGGTTGTTAAACTATTTTAGATAACGAGTTTTATAATATGAGCAAAAAATACACAAAAACTTACTGACAACCAAAACTTACTGGTTCTTATATGAAATTAATAAAACAACGTCGGTTAATTTTTACTTATATGAAATTTATTGATAAGAGCAAATAAGAGGGTCTGTGGTCTAGTGGCTAGAGCCGCTGCCTACCATCCAGGAGACGCGGGTTCGATCCCCACCACGTACCAATTCGAATTTCGAATTCATATGTACGTTTATTCGACGCTCTTACGGTGAAGGAAAACATCGTGATGAAACCTGAACACTCCTGCAAAGAGATTCAAAGGTTGTGTGTGAAGTCGACCAACTAACACTGGGCCAGCGTGGTCGATTAAGGCCTTATCGCCCTACTCCAGGGTAGGCTCGAGCCCCTCGGTGGGGACATATATGAGGTGTTGATGATAATTGAATGATAAAATGCAAAAAAAAAACTATTGATTGATTCACGCAACATCTGATGTAATTTACAAAAGGTTGTATTTTGTACTTCTAAAATAGCATTACTACGATTTTGAAACCGCGATTCTCATTGATTAGAACTCTGTCAAGCAAATATTTATGGGACTTGCTCTAGTTTAGTTAGAAATGTGTAGGCTAAATCACTTGTCTTAAAAGAAATATGACTCCGTGATCCCGCCCGCTACTATCTAATCGTTATATGAGCCAAATCAGTGGTCTTTGGCGGCTCTATAAAACTGATACCAAGGTTCGTGAGGTCGGTAGTTGACATAATAAAGAAGAAAAAGAAAAGCATAAAAACAAAACCTTAGAAAAACATGGGTAGGTAATGTAGCATCTCTGTCGTCGATGGTCCGCGTGTTGGCCATATTATTACAATTTGATGCTGGCTGCATTATTTATCTCAATTTGTATATTTGGTCTTTTTTCTAATATGATGAACCTAGCGTATTTGAAAAAGAGCAAATTTATTTCTATATTATATAGATAGCATTTATATAAGTAGGTATATACCTAGGTAGGTATGTATCATATGATGTTCGTCAGTGCCGCGTTCTACAGGGCTTACGGAAGATCAGCGCCGTAGCCTACCTTGCAAGGCTTATTTTGCTGAGTGAGGCCCTTTTTGTCTGGGTGTCGCAACACGGGTATTTTTGTTTATTTTTTTTGTAATTATAATTATCATTCTGACTACACTATGAACTATTTTTTATGTATGTGTTCTGTGTTGTGATGTCCAACAAATAAATGTTTCTGATTTCTGATTTCAAATAAACTTCATACGATCTCTGCCGGGGATTTTAACGTAGAGTTATTCCGACTGCCGCAGTGGACGTCCAGTTTGTATGTAAACTTTATAATAGTTTTCGTAGAAGCTACGTCTTCCCCTATATATGCAAATAAAAGTATTATTTTCAGATAAACGTGGTTTCTATTCCATAGTAATTTATCATCAACGGCCCGTTACAGTCCGCCTCTTCCACTCAAGTGTTTGGTTTTGCCATGATCTCCACGCTTGGCAGGCGGGTTGGAGATCGCAGATTAAAATATTACTGTACCAGAGAGCGCTGCTGCCCGTTCCCTGTTCAATATGTAATTCCTAAATCGCCTCTTACGACACCCACGGGAAGAGCAGGGGTTGGTGACAAATGTATTCTACTCTGCCGTCACCACACGGCGACATAGTACTTACATACTTAAAAATCTTAACCTATAATGTGCTTATTTTCAGTTTATTTGCAGTTATGCCAAAAAAAGATCAAGATCAAAATAGGATCATAGTTGCAAAAGTGTACGCAAACATATATCCTAGGTTTCTTCTGGACGTCTTTAGGATAGCTGTTATTGTAAGTAATTGTTTTAATTATAATTTTTTTCTTTACATTTTACAAAAAACAATCAAATGTTTAGTTAATATCTAGGGAACTCACATCACAACATTATCGCTGGATTAATATTCAGAATGCACCTAAACAAGGTACCTACACAGATGATCTTAACGTTTTTGAATGCACCTTGTGGTACATTTCCAGCTTGTTGCTTAAAGTCAAAGTTAAAATTATTTATTTCCATAGGATGTTATTACATCACTTAGATCCGTCATTACATTTTTTTGGGTGAGTTCACTAACACAATGGCGGAATCTGTGGAGAAGAGCTCACAGAAGAAACTCTTTATTTTTTTTTATTTTTTTTTTATTTTTTTTTATTTATTTATTTATTTATTTTTTTTTTTTGACGGACCTAATCACTATTTATACCAGAGTGGTAATATAGTGGGCGCGGACTTGCGGGGGAGCAGAAGGCTCGTACCCCTTAGGAATTTTATGACAACGTATCTGGGGGCGCCCTCAGACGGGCTCGGACCGCAGCCCAGAACGTTGCCAGGGCGAGAAGCGCGTCGGAGAAGAATGACCCCTACCGGGTCTTACTGAATTAATTCTACTATTAGTTCCGCGTCCCCGCCGGCGGGGGCGGTTTCTACCTGAAAGGCATTCTGTATTGGTGTGTGGCCTACACGCAATGGCAGCTTTAATCGCGACGGTGATCTCATCGTCCGGATCTGTGAGAGCGTGTCTAGGACGCTTGAAGAAACTCTTTAGTCATCGCAACTTTTGCGTTTCCTTTTTACATAAAATATTGTCAATTACAAAATTACAAAATTATGTTGTTATGTTCACTAAACCCTAATCCCTCCTTATTTGAAGTCTGCGCTCGCTATATTACCACTCTGGTAGAAATAGTGATTAGTCTGTCCAAAAAAAAAACCCTTAAGTTTACAAAATGCAGGAAGACGTGGGTTGGTCCACCTCTTCATCAACAGCTCATATACGTCCCCACCGAGGGGGTCGAGCCTATCCTGCATTAGGGCGATTAGGCCTTAGTCGACCTCGTTAGCCTAGTGCGGGTTGGTGGACTTCACACACAACCTTTGAATTTCTTCGCAGGAGTGTGCAGGTTTCATGACAGTGTTTTCCTTCAAGAGCGTCGAATAAACGTTCTTATAAATTCGAAAACACATTCAATATTTGCAAATCTGTCATCTCAATGTTTTCAGCGACAACAACATATTTTTTGTATTTTTTGGGTAGCTATATTAATACCTAAACGGCGAAACCAGCTAGTTTTTTTTAATTTGTTCTATATTTTTCACAAAAAAGAGAAAAGAGTTCAATAAAAACGAGTTTTTCGCACGATTCCTGCGCAGTGTCGGACGTAACCTCCGTGAAGCATCGTACGCTAATATGAACGTGATTTCAGTAGTGCGTCGGTTGAACTTTCAACTAAAGCGCGTTGAGTTGCTAATTTAGGATAGGGCCTCGCCTTAACTCGCAGGTTACCAATTAAGTTGCAACTTGCAAGTACAGTTGTCAAAACAAAAGTGTCATATCTTTCTGTTGTCAAAATGCATATTATTTCCTGTTGCCAAGGAAACACTCGCACTTGCAATCGGTAACCTGCGAGTTAAATTGACCGATTAAGTTAACTCGCAACTTGCTAATTTTTGGAAGTGTAAATCGGCCTGTAATCACCTTGTATGACACCTGTGGCAACTATTTGGCAACTGATGCTATAATATGATATAAACAATGTTTTTCTTTTACAGATTGGAGAGTACTTGAAAGTTCACGACTACGCCGATGGTTTTATATTTATTTTTGATTACTGTGACATTGACATGATGAATTTTCTAAAAAATATAAACATTGTGGATTTACGTAATGGAATGAATATTCTTATGGTAACTTTATCACTTATATTCAGACAACATTAATAAAAACATATTTTCTCTGACAATACAGAAAGCTAACATATTTTTTTGACAATTATGCGCATGTTTATATTAACTCCGTGACTGAACGGCGATGCGTTTGGAAGTTCTGGGTTCGATTCCTGGTGGAGAATGGTAAACAAAAGTGATGACGACGATGATGATGATGATGATGTGAGACCAGACCAGAGAGAATAGTGGCCCACAAATCTAAACGATAGTATTTAAGCCATGTCAGATGTTTTCGGTGATTTCATAGTTCTACTACCGGGATTTGCGAGGTCAGAATCTGACCTAATGTCACACGAAAAAGAGAAGAATACTAAATGTCACATTTTTATTTCAGGAAGGCCTCTGTTGCAATGTCAGAGGAATAAATTTGATAACAACATCAAAGGCAGTTGAAGTGTTTGTAAATGTGCTGAAGCAAGTAGTCAGTACTAAGATTGGTAATCGGATCTATGTGCACAAAAGTGCTGAATCACTAAGTGAAAGGGTGCCTATTGACTTGTTGCCAATAGAGTACGGAGGAAAGCATAAGTCTCTCAAAGAACTACACGGTAAGTTTAAAAAAAGAGCGCGTCTCACCATCAAAGTTTGGCGAGTACCTAAATTGTTAGAATTTAGCTTGTTTTTTTTTCATAAAAAAAGGAAATTAATTTCTTTATTAGCATTTAATTTTTCATCCAAAAAACTAAAATTTTGAAAAAAGTTAAGAAAATTGTTTGTAGTAGATTACGTCTCCAGTAAATTCATCGACCACTAGTGTCTTGATAGCATAATTGGAAAATGAGCCTCTTTCTGGCTCGGATGACCGAAGGAATGCAGGTTCGAATCAGAGATTTTTGAAAAGGATAATATTTATATGAATTGTTTTTTTTTCCTCAGACGAATGGAAGAAACTCTATGCGTCGGAGGAGAATAGAGAGTTTTTGAGGAAGATGAGGGAGATATGCAGCGATGAATCTTTAAGACCAGCCGATAGTATTATCAATGATCATTATGTAGGAATGCCGGGTACTTTCAGAGCCCTTAGTGTAGACTAAAGATATCCAAGTGCTATACTTTTCTAGTTTCTGCTATGATATATTTTGTCAAAATAGATATAATTGCACATTTTGCTTTATTTCATTTTGCATTTTCACCCATTAATGCTTATCCTAAATTTGTTGAAAATAAAGAAGAAGTTATGTTACTAGAACTTATTGATAAAGAAGTTTAATTAAAAATCCTTTTTAAACAAGCTTTTAAAGCCGCGGAGGGAGCCGATGGGTATCCTTGTTAAGACAAATCCAACGCGCCCAAACACGACTAGGTTGTGGTGTGTATTTAAGGAGTTCCTATGCCACCTTCCGGCTCCATCATGAGACCCTGGACATCACTTCTGACTAAAGATCTTGTTAAGACAAATCCAACGTGCCCAAACACGACTAGGTTGTGTTGTGTATTAAAGGAGTTCCTATGGCCACCTTCCGGCTCCATCATGAGACCCTGGACATCACGTATGACTAAAGATCTTGTTAATACAAATCCAACGAGCCCAAACACGACTAGGTTGTGTTGTGTATTAAAGGAGTTCCTATGGCCACCTTCCGGCTCCATCACGAGACCCTGGACATCACGTATGACTAAAGATCTTGTTAATACAAATCCAACGAGCCCAAACACGACTAGGTTGTGTTGTGTATTAAAGGAGTTCCTATGGCCACCTTCGGTCTCCATCATCAGACCAGCTCCATGGTACCATAATATTGCATTGTCATCGCGGTTTCATAAGTGTACCAAATTTCATCAAATTCCAATGGCAGCAAATGCTTCAAATTTGAGTTGCAAGATTTCGCCCGAACATACAAACCCACACTCCCACCCACATACAGTGCAAGCTAATAAAAAGCTTGTAAAAAATGGAGCCAGATGAAGAAATTAAGTCTGGTTTAGGTTCAAAGGAGCACGCATTTATAGAGCATTATGACTTAAAAAACACTATTCACTATTTAGACAATTCTTTTTTAAATAAAGGCACATTAGAAGCCAATAATAAACAGCAAATAGAAAAGCATCGGTGGTATATTATTGGGTAAAACAAGAAAACATGTTACTAGAAGTTATTGATATTAATATTGTATTGTATAAAAATATAGAGCCAGATGCAAAAATGAAGTCTGTTTAGGTCAAATCTACAAGACAATGTTTCATTACCATTTGTATATTAGTATATAACGACACATTGGAAAAAATTAAAACCTTTAGTAAAAATTATGACTATTATAATTTAAACGACAAAACAGTTAATAAAAAAAAAATTAAAAACCCCCGAAGCAAAGAAAAACAAATAAAAAAATACCTATCGTTAAGCCATCAAATTCGGTTAAATAACGCCTTATTATAGAAATTGATGGAGTGCACGATATGGTTTGCTCGTTGAAAAAGCGAGCGCTATAGTGTCGCGTCGGGGGTCGCTAACCCTCTTTGCGTCGGGGGTTAAAAATATAAAAAAGTACCGAAATTTTTTTTTCATACCCAATTCAAGATAAATTCGACCTCTTCGGTGGATACTGAAATAGTTTTTGATGATGTCTTCATGTAGTTCAACTTGAATTTAACACAATCTGCATCCTTTAGAAACCAAAAGTTTCAAACAACTAAAACTTAGAGAACACAATGGCGTACTTAATAATTTTAACTTCAGTCGTCTTGAAGTCCGAAACTTGTTAATAACAAGATAAGCTAATTAAATTCGCTTACTTAATCTCGTTAACTACATCAACGACTTTTGTGAGTGTTTGAGATTAGTTAACAAGTATAGTGACTTTTAAAACAATTTTTAAAATCACTAGCTGTCCGCCCACGGCTACGCTCGCGTTATGTAAGATTTTCCCGTGGGAATATGAATTTTCCCCTAAAAAGTATCATACAGTATGACACAAAAGAGTAGACAAAAAAGGAGGGCGCTGTACGGAATTAATTGGCAACACTGATGATGTTTCAGCCAATCATTTCAACTTTCTGTTTTTGGCTACCAATCACTAACAGTTTATCTGGTGTTGCTTTTGGTAAACAATTTAGTTCTATCATAATTTAATTTCTAGTCTTTTGTATCGCACTGTATGTGTTAATCCACGGTAAAAACTATTTCCATTCCAAATTTCATCCAAATCCGTTTAGTAGTTAAGGCGTGAAAGCGGATCACACATCCAAACATCCAAATATATTTTCACATTTATAATATTTGAGTAGCTGTCTGCGTATGGCTATGCATGCATTTTTGTGGATTTTTCCTGTGTCTAAGAATGACAGCGCTATCTGTAAGCCTGGCCTTTAGCGTCTCTATAACTGAAACCAAGGTTTGTGAGGTCGATGGTCGACCTTAGAATCAACACGATGAGGAAGAAGAAATGCCATCTATAAATGCGGAGATACAACCTATATAGTTCTAAACGTGTTATTCAAGATGGCACTGGTGTAGTCTGCCTGCCTGCAGTGAAGAGCTAACCATGGGAAGACATTTTCTGGGGTAAAAAAGTACCTACGTCCGGCTTTGGGTATTAGGTATTTTGTACTGGTTCAATAGTATAGCTATGAAAGAATAACAGACAGAGAAACAAATATAGTCTTTCGCATTTATATAAATGTTTTTAATAAGCTCATCTATATAGCTTTCTCTCTGTTGAGTGATACGAACGGCAAAAGCAAATAAAACTATAATTGAGTGAAGAGATATAGTAATATTGTTTCAATGCAAAGCAAAATAATGTGATTTCAAATAGAATGAAAGAAAAATGCCTAGATAGCATTGTTATTATGATTAACTTTGTAAGTAGGTAAGTACAAATTGAAGCATTATGAAATAAACAAGGTAGGTATATTGGTATATTAATACGCCTACCTACAGAATTGTTAATAATTCAGGAGTTCAGAACTAATTATTACAAATAGGCGTAATTACTTACCAGAATGTCAATTTAACCTACTAATAGGAATACCTATGTATGTACCTATCTAGCTAGATTTATATAATAATTAGAACTTGGTTGGCGCGAAGAATATTTTCGTATCTCAAATTCATTTGTTTACGTTCAAAATTACGGTGAAAACATCGTGAAGAAGAAACCTGCACATTTCAAGTGAAATCAACCAAACTGCACTGGGCTAGTGTGGTCGGCTAGGGCCTGATCGATCACTCTAGCAGGGTAGCTTGAGACTCTCGGTGGGAACGTACTTTGACCTGTTATATAGACTTAATGACGTACATTATTATTATTATTTATTTATTTATTCATCTACAGTATTCCTTAAATATTAGGCAAAGTCCCACAAAACTGTACAACAGTTTGACTGTGGGATCAATAAGTCTCTGTTTTATATTAATTTATCTAAAAGTATGTTTATATATAGAATCATATAAATATTTATTATATTTACTCTTAAAACTAACTTTCTTAATACTATAATTGATGTCATCGGGCAAACTGTTCAGTAGATAAGGAAGACGTTTCTTTAACGTCCTGTCATCGAAGTAATTATGCACTCTAGGAACGACATATTTGCCCGATGTCATCGCTCTGGTGTTATGATCATTACTAACCTAAATTTATTTCTGACTTTTTTATCCACTAGGAGTTTTAAGAACCTAATTTGAATATTTTCAATTTTTTTAATATAAGTTTTAAATGTAAGCCCATATAGCAGTCAAGTGATAGACTCTACTAAGGTTGAATATAACAGTCTTAGTGTACCAATAGACACTTTAAAACTTAGGTGGTAAAATTTACTTAATATTGCTCTAAGTTTGTTAACAATGAAATTTATATGTTCGTTCCAGGAAAAGTGTTCATATATTTTAACTCCTAAATATGTTACACAGCTAACTCTATTGGATTACAAAAACAGTTTTTCATTTTGTTGTGAATACATTCAAATGCATGTGTGTATAAGGGACTAGGTGTACATGAGCTGGTATAATGATGATGCCTTACGGATTAAAATATTTTAGGTAAAATACATTAAACTGGATTGTACTTATAAAGCTCAAGATTGTAATAAGGGATCGAACTGTTCACCATATTTTATGAATTGAATTATTTTTAAAATATAGATTAGTAGCAGACGATTCGCGAAGAAAAAACAGAATCGGTTGAAAAACGAATTTACAGTGATTTTTTAAAGTTTCAATATGTCTGTCTCTTTCAAAAAAGATTTTTTGTATGGTGATTATATCGTCGTATCCTACGAACAAAGCCACTCTGGTCGTAGTGGCTTTTTATTTTTATTGCTTTTTTAAAATCAGCTACCCTTTTTACATCAACTTCATTCGATAAATTACAAAAAACTGATTTTATCAACCAGAAAATCAAGGTTTAACAAAAGCCACTATTGCTATCTCTCAAATCACCCGACGAAAGCAGCCACAATAGTCCTAGTGGCTTTTCTCTTCGCGGAACCGTAAAGACGCGCGGGGGGCGAGGCGGGCGCAGGCGCCACTCCGCCATTTTTCTCCGCGCACGCTCACTGCGTCGCCGCGTCGCTGTTGTTTTGCAACAATAATATTACGTTCGTAAATAAACTACAATGAAATGACGTGGACATAAACTAGTGGATTTATCACTTTCAAGTGCTAAAATTGCTCGTATTGAAATTGAAAGATCGAAGAGGAACACACGTCAAAGTAAGTACAAACTATGTTTACTCCTGGCGATCAAGTTCATTAGTTTTTGTAACTTTATTTGTTTACCTATGCGTAGTATTGAATACCTAAACATTAAAGGGGTTATTAGGATGTATAGTGAGCTATTTTTATCTCGCTTAATGTTAAGAAAATAATTATATTCATCGTTTTCAATGTAATTTTAGGAACTCCGTAGAAAAAAGGCGCTGTTGCATCAGTGGCTTTATTCCACGGAATTGTCTAATGGTATCAGTATGAAGAGTTGTTAGCCCTAATCGCTTTTGTGGCCTTATTCTCTGTACTAATTTGATTTTGTATGTTTTTTGCACATTATACAGTTTGTATGTATGAAATAACTAGGTTTACTAACATTTACAATTGAAAAGAATGTAAAATACAGGTTAACACATATTTTTTAGCTATTTCAACGTTTTTTTAAAAAAAAAGCCTTTTTGGCGGTAGGGGAAACATACAATACAATTATTTAAAAAACAAACATACAATTATTTATGGTAAAGCTTTTTACCATAAATAATTGTATGCGCTTAAAAATATTGAACGCATTCTTCTTATTTACAGTTCAATGAAATGTTTTTTTTTAGCTTTACTAACAAATTCCAATGCATTTTTTTGTATTTTCGATACTAACAGAATACGAAAAAAGTCTCCGGTACCAAAGGGAAACGAAAAAGAAGTATCATATTTACTAAAAAATTTAGGAGACGACCTTAATAATAGTGTAATAAAAAACTTGGAATGAAAAAACACCTCACTTTATACAAGTTATTATCAGCAGAACCACAGTTAATAAATCCAAACACACGCTACCGCTCAAGTGCAAACGGAAGAATGACGTTTCTATGAAAAAAACTTTGTTGACACTTGGCAAAAGGTATTTAAGTCTGTCTTTGTTCTATGGTCTTGAATCTTTACGTGTTAGAGCAGTCCAAAACCAATTTTATGTGCATATTCAACTTCGCAGGAAAATAGAGCGCCTATGAATATGTATTACTTGTTATTTAAAACATAAGAGATTTTTAATATTGATCTGGTCACTATAAGATGTTATTAGGTGAGCTAATTACATAATAACTTAAGACAGAAGGACTCTTAAGTAGGGACTGAATAAATTTACTGACTTGGTATTACATGGATCTCACAACTTTTTACGGTAGACTAAGTTGCGTGCGAGACTTGGTTTTTTTACAAGTTATGTTTTTGATGGCATCTCATTTCTTTTTGTAGATCGCATGAAAACACAATGTAAAAATGCACACCTACGCTCCACCTACCCTACACCTACCCTACATCTAACCTACACCTACCCTACACCTACCCTACACCTACCCTACACCTACACTACACTTACCCTACACCTACCCTACACCTGCCCTACACCTATCCAACACCTATCCAACACCTACCCTACACCTATCCTACACCTACCCTATACCTACCCTACACCTACCCTACACCTACCCTACACCTACCCTATACCTGCCCTACACCTATCCAACACCTACCCCACACCAACCCTACACCTATAGCTCTACACCTACCTACACCTACCCTAAACCTAACCTACACCTACCCTACACCTATTCAACACCTATCCAACACCTACCCTACACCTACCCTACACCTACCCTATACCTACCCTACACCTACCCTACATCTACCCTACACCTATCCTACATCTACCCTACACCTACCCTACACCTACCCTACACCTACCCTACACCTACCCTACACCTACCCTACACCTACCCTACACCTACCCTACACCTACCCTACACCTACCCTACACCTACCCTACACCTACCCTACACCTACCCTACACCTACCCTACACCTACCCTACACCTACCCTACACCTACCCTACACCTACCCTACACCTACCCTACACCTACCCTACACCTACCCTACACCTCTTATTCAATTATATATTCCTATTCCTGAGCTACGCGTTATCTTATTAATTGGTAGAAGAACATACATACTGATTGTGTTTTTTATCTCAGAGGTTGAGAATTAATTTTATGTTTTAACTATAGAAAAATTCTATGATTTACTTGATATTAAAACCCTTTATAAAAATATATTGTATTCTTTACATTTTTATAATTCTTGCCATGTGGTTAGAAACAAAAATAACGATAAAAAGCCCCTAATGCTCTTACGACCCGGCACATTCCGGAGAAAAAAGGCCTAACGTCTCGTATGTCTCAGAGAACACATTTTTGTCCAGACAATAAGGACATAAGGGACAAATTTAGCAGAAATATTGAAATAATAGTGTTATTTAAAGTTTTGTAAGAATCCCAGAACAGTTTAACAACTACTTAAATATTAACATCTCAGAAATGTCTGTAAGTATTGAAATAAAATACAAAAATCCCTCTCCTGAAAAGTTACCAGTTTGCAATAGCGCCTTTGTTCGTAGGATACGACGATATGGCGTTACTAACAAATGACGTCACTAGTAGGTATATGCCTCTCTGTCTAATCTTGAATTTCAAACCTTTATAACTCAGTCAATTTTAAAGATAGAGCAAAAATTATTTTAGTGTTTGATAGCAGTAACAAAAAGTTTGGATTTATAAAATAAATAAAAAGTAGTCCGATCCCCCATTGATTTGCCTCAAGTATCATGTTGTGTACAAAAATAAAATAGAAAAGCCTTATAGTCATACTTTCCTCATAAAACATATCAATCATTCTTCCCCACATAAATCAAGATGTCAATCATAATATAAATGTATCACCGTATATTCAATACTTCAGTTTATTTGGTCTAGCAGATATAAAGGGCCAATCTGGCGTATAAATATTTACACGGTCCTTGAGTGATTCGGTGAAACGTCGAATTCAGTTATTGATATCTATATTTTTCAAGTTATTATTAGGGTTTAGTGATTTAGTGTAAGATAGGCGACAGGCCCAGACGATAGAGAAAACGAAATATAGTTTCAGGTTTTTCGGTAAGCTCATTTAGCTTATTTTAAACCAAAATCATAATAACCCAGTAAACATCCTCCTACTAAAATAAATGCTGTTGAATTTATTACGATTCAAAAGAAGAAGAAAATTTTCTGTAAGAATATAGCTAATGATTCGACGCATAGGTACGCATAGTAGGTACGAGTACATAGCAAGACGAAGGCTGATCAGTTTAATAAAGTTAATTAGATTTAATTAGGAATATTAATAAAATAGTAGGATTATCAGGTAAAAAAAACAGATTTTTTCAATTTTCCTGTATTAGATAGATAGATAGATATTAGGGACTTGTCATCACGTAAGTGGTATGCGTATTTATTTATTTATGGAAAACATACAGCTTTTATGACAAATTAGACAAAAACATTTGAAACATTACATTAGCCAATTAAGTTTTCACTGAAATTGTTACGTGACATTGGGTAAACAAACAATAGGGTGGGACTAAAATTAAATTTTAAAAATTTAGAAGAAACCATATATATTTTTTATTACTCTTTATGCCTGATAATTTTAAACTGAAGATACTTTAAATTGAAGACATTATCTGTAGTTAGTATTTTACTTTTTGTTTGATGGTGGAAACAAATTTAGAAAACTTAAGATGGAAGATATCAACATCTTTGAATTTGGTGTTCAATAATATGTTATTATGTCACTATCTAAAAAAGACAAACATAGACCAGACACATAAACTCTTCAGACAGTTCAGACTCACACGAGATTCCTATCTGGATTTTTCTAGAAGTTTAGTAACTTTTCGTCATCTCTCATCAGTAAAGCTATTACTTTTACACCCTGAATATGTACGGTCGGTGACGGACACACCTGAGACAGATGCGCCGAGACGTGCGCACTTGGCTGTCTCAGATACAGATCACGCCAAACTTCTAGTCTGCTCTGAAGTTGCTTCGCGCATTGCGCGTTGTCGCTTTTTCCTATATTTTGCTACTGCGAAGCGAATTGTGCCGTGTTCGGAGCGGACTAGAAGTTTGACGAGATCTGTAACTAGTGGCTCTGTGAGCTGTAGACCTCGCGAGTCTGTATATATCTTCTCAATATTTTTTTCTCGACAAACATCCCCAACCCCTTGTTTTTTTTTATTTTTAAAGATTTTTTTATTTTTTTTATTTTACTTATTTTATTTTATTTCGTTTCATTTTATTTTATTTTAAGAAATGTGACCTGTAGAGGAAAACAGCCTCAGCGGTAGACCTTGTAAGCTGGCAACCCCCATAACTCCGTAATTTTTTTAAGTTTCCGAAAACTGACTCGACAAAAAAATTCGATTAATTTATCGAACCTGCTCACAAAACACGAGAATCGGTTGAGAAACGCGACCTGTAGAGTGAAACAAACAAACAAACAAACAAATCCACAAACAGATGGACATACAAAAGCAAATTTGGCCAAGCTGAAACAGAGACGCTTCGCTCGCTTCGCTCGCTCGGTCAATTATGTAACCGATAGTACGTAGATCAGCTACATAAGCCATATTGACGACCAATAGGAGTCTAAGTTGCTGCCATGACCAAAACGACCGGAAAGATCATTATCATCATCATCATCATCATGTACGTAGTTCATAGTATTCTGGTCTTCTGCCACTTAGGTGAAAACAGGTGATAATGATCCACAAAAGCCGACTACATCCAAAAGAGTCCAATGTTACAATACATTCATCCCTTTGGTATGTTTTAGACTATTTATTAGTTTATTTATTTAACCATTTATTGTACACATTAAACAAGAAAATGACAATAACACAAAAAAACGATACAACAGGCCTACTTATTGCTAAAGAAATATCTTCCAGCAGACCTACTTAGTTTTCTTCATTAATAATAATGCACATGTTTCTACGGGTTATTACTACATTTATGGTTATAATAAGCTTATAAGAGCTCTCTGATATACAAACCATAATCTGCCGGTGGTCGTGATCATGATTCTTGCAACATAGTCGAAATATCGCTGAGCTTATTATAAGCTTATTTTAATCATGGTTGTTATCGCGAAAACACCACAAAAACCTAAAAGTGTCTTTTTCGTAAATATAAAAGATAAAAATGTCTTTATGCGAAGTAAGATTTTAACAAAAAAGTCTCGAGTCTAACCCTGAATAAAGGTGATTAGATCAGGCCTTAGTCGACCACGCTGGCCCAGTGCGGATTGGTCGTCTTCACACTCAACCTTCGAATTTCTTCGCAGAAGTGTGCAGGTTTCCTCACGATGTTTTTCTTTACGATAAGAGCGTCGAATAAACGCACATAATGAATTCGAAGTTCGAAAACACAATGTCTCCCGAATGGAAAACAGCGGCCCTAGCCACTTAACCACTGACGCTATTCTGGAAGTTAAAAGTCTACTACAACTGGAATTTATAAATCTCGAGTAAACAACTATCACGTGAACGTTACGTGACGTAGACGCGAATTGGAGTGTCGCCCCAATGCAAGTTGGATGTTTGACAAAGGTGAGCCTGTGAACACATGAGGTATTACCTTCCAATGCGTCTGACAATATTTTGAGTATACTGAATGTCGCAACTAGCACGTGTGGAGTTTGTTTTTGATCTAGATTTGTTACGTTGATCTTTTATCTTCATCTGTTTTCGTTTGCGTCATGTTTCAGTAGTGTAACGTTCGATACCATAGAGTTCCTTTTTTCTTTGATATTTGTAAGCTAGTTTATCAATAAGATCATAGAATTACGTTTTAGAACTTTAGTTGGCAAAAAAAAACATAAACATGAAGCACGAAATCTTCTTTTTTTTCTACCAATCAAGTGTCTTTAGCCAAAGTCACACAGACCGGGAGCGGCGCGGTCCAGGGCCGGGACAAGCGGGACAGCGCCATGCCGCGCCATAGCACCGTCCCGCTTTCCCGGCCCCGGACCGCTCCCGGCACGGCTCTGTGTGACTTGGGCTTAATCAAACTAAGGACCCAAAAGCTCGGTAATGGTAGTCAAACGTTCTACCGCTCGGCCACGGAAGCTGTTCACGGTGGTGCAAATTCTACCATCGAAGATAGTTGTTGCGACTTGGTAAGAGACACCAGCGTGCTGTAGGCCTTTATTAATTGACTTTTCTTACAGATATTGTCAGCAAAATTGCAAATTTTCAACTGAAATATTTATCCTGACATGACGCGACTATCAGAGCGCGATGCTTAATCATGGTTTTTTATATTAGGAAATCCCGAATGTTTTTAAGTGTTGAGTAGGTACTTTTTCCAACTGCATCAGTGATTAAATCCACGTATATTATGAGGTAAGTAACTTAATCTATATGAAGAGACTTACCTGCGGGCCAGGAACGTGTCGCTCCAAGAAAGCTTTTTATTAGGACAACGCCTTTATACTGTTGTCAACTTTTACACACGTAATTGAATAATTCGCGCACTCATTACAATAAATTCTCACCTATTTAAAGTTGGAACGTTTCTACATTCTTAACTTCGGAGACATTTAAATGAAGAAGACCGAACCTGAAACAAAGCAAACATTTTTAAAGTTAGTCAAAGGAATTAAAACGTTTAGTCGAGATGGTAATGTTTATTCTAGTATAATAGTTTGATTGCATATCAAATTAGTTACAAAGTTATTCCATATCATATCGTCCTAACAGAATTGAATCAATTTGGCAGATGAACTCGTGCATGCGCCATTTCATGGAATCTGATCATTAACATGTGTTGAAGATACCACCTATGTTCATCTCAAGATAAGGACAGAATATCTATCTAAGTAACATGCCATGGTATTTCTTGGCAATAAAGTATTTTCAAAAGTTAATGTCTAAGGATATCATAAGATTTTAAACTCTATGATAATTGCTTTTGGTAGTGTTCAGTACCCATCTGAATTAAAGTTTAAGTTTTGTAAGCCCATTTTAAAATGTGTAAATTCTATAGGACAAGTAGGCGTAGAGTTGTGTCAACTGCATTTAACAAAATCAACCCTGACTAAAATATTAGCTCAACAGACTCTAAATTCTCGATTGTCTGTCTCTGATCAGTATAAAAACTATTATAGAAACACGTAAATTACACCAAACAAAAAAATACGAAGATCATATGAAAGACATTCAAGCACAACCAAAAACGAACATTACTTCCATTCCTATAATATAACCCTATCGACCGACAAAATCCCGCGACCCGCTCGCATCTAAATAATTCTCTCCTAGCGCACATAAATCG
Organism: Carpatolechia fugitivella; assembly: GCA_951230895.1. Taxonomy (NCBI): domain Eukaryota; kingdom Metazoa; phylum Arthropoda; class Insecta; order Lepidoptera; family Gelechiidae; genus Carpatolechia; species Carpatolechia fugitivella. Next base: position 7,864,260 of record OX579669.1, on the reverse strand, counting down.
GCTATCGACTCGAATGCTCCAATAATAGCGCCCCGGAGGCGTCGTAATCAACTCTTCCTAAATTAATATTGACATGAGTATTAGTGAGGGCTAGAGATTTGCTAACAGCGAATCCCTAAGGAATAATGTTTGATTGTTTGCTGAACGTAACTTGCGATTGCGGGATTGCGTTTATGATGTGGGAGTATCACGTAGACGTAGCATAGCAGTTTTGCTTGTCGAGTTGAGATAAATAATATGTGGGGACATCTCACACACGGCCATCTGATCCCAAACTAAGATAGAATTTGTTTAATACATTACTTGAATACATACAGTATAGATAGATAAACAACATACAGAGACAAGGCAAACACAAGTGCTCATCACACAAATGTTTGCCATGTGCGGGATTCTAACCCGCGACCCTGTGCTGCGCAGGCAGGTGTACTAACTACCAACCAACTAGGCTACATCATTCGAAAACATAATATAATATCCCCGTGAACGTGGAGATGCATAGCCGGCGACGGTGACGGCACGAGTCCTAAGGTTCAGCCTCAGTCAGGGTTCAATTCTTATTATGGAAGTTCCGGGTTCGAATCCCGGTGGGGACACCAGTCCAGCTTGCCCAGTTTGGTCAGGATATTGCAGGTTGAATTTCGGATTCTCCAAAATGAAGCCAAGTCCACGACCACTGCCTTTGGTGGCAGCTCTATAATACGATAAGGTCAGGTTGTAGACCCTCATGATGAAGGAATGACGATAGTTGTCTATGTCTATAAGGTAAGGAAATACAGTAGTTAAATCAAAATTGTCTTCTAAACTGAATAACGTCAATTGCAATATAAGGATTCCAAAAATCTCCACAACGAACAATCATATCTAGTGACTTCCCGCGATCATTATACTACCGATAGATCGTCGGTCCATCTTATTGAAGGTCCATCTTTGAAGGCCTGTAATTGGTTGGTACTGGAGAACTCTTCTACCTCAGCAACTGTCAGTTCTACGAGCAATTATACCTTACCATCTCCAATCAGTCCAATAACTATTAAAAATTCTCGTGTAAGACGAGCTTTACAGACAAAAGGGTATATATGTGTGTACGTATGTTTCGTCACCAAAGCGATACATCTTGAGCTCTGCTCAGATATTAGTACAGACTGTTTTCTTGCTTCTTTCAAGCGTTTTATCGCTCGACGAGGGTTACCGACAGACGTGTTCTGCGACAACGGTGTTCTTTCAGGGGAGCAGGGAACGAATTAGTTCGTCTATACGAATTACAGTCGTCACAAGAGCATCAAACACAAGTGCAAAATTATTCAGCACAGCATGGCATAGTTTTCCATTTTACTCCAAGCTACTCACCTGTGTTTGCTGGTCTTGCAGAGGCAGCTGTAAAGAGCATGAAGTTCCATCTAAAACGTATCATACAAAACTATTTGTTGACATATGAACAGCTCAATACAGTTCTGTGCCAGATAGAAGCCGTCTTAAATTCAAGACCGCTACTACCTGTTACGGCTGGCGATGTAAACGATTTCAGCTATATTACACCCGGCCATTTTATTATAGGTACTGCTCTGACTTCCTACCCCGAAAGAGATGTTGTTGAAATGCCTACTAATAAACTAAAATTCTGGGAAATTTGTAATAAGGTTAAAGGTCATTTTTGGAACGTATGGCATCGATATTATCTGAACTGCTTGCAGTCCCGTCCTAAATGGCGTGACGCTGTACCTAATGTAAAGGTAGGAGCGTTGGTCATACTGAGGGAGCCTAACTCCCCGCCCCTAACATGGCCCATGGCTAGAGTTATAAAAGTATACACTGGTCAAGATGGTAAGATTCGCGTGGTTGAGGTTGTTACAGCTAATAAGAGAGTGTACAAACGGTCTCTTAGTGGCATTTGTTTATTACCTTTAGAATAAGCGTTATTACCTAAAATTTGATAAGATTTTGGTATTATAATATAGGTTAAGAAATAAGTACAAACTAAGGTTCGGTCTTAGAATAAGGATATAAGTTTTTATTACTTTACTTTTTTATAAAGGAGATAGGTCTGTTTTGTTCTTTTTAAAGTACAGTTTCATTTAAGATAGTAAGCATAAATTCAATTTGCCTTTTATAAAACCTTTATAAAACTAAGATTAATTTCATTGTTTTCTAATGAGTTATAACTTTGGGATTTATATAAAAATATAGTAAAATAAAACTGTGTTAGGAAAATAAAGGTTTTGTTAACTTGATTTAAGTTTTTTTTTTTTTTTTTATGTAAAATTTGTTCAGGTACTTACAGGCTATGAATAGCTGTCTGTAATACTTTTATAAGAGTAATTTTTCTTGTATAGTGCTACCAAGATGCTAGAAGGTTGTCTCGCTGTTAGTAATCTTGTTGTCGTTTTTTCAAATAAGTGTTTTTAGGGTTCCTTGCCGCCCCCCCAGCATGTTGGCAACACCACCATTAGGGTTTAAAAATAAAAATGAAAATTTTTGGTTCTCTCTCTTGGTTTGGCGGTTGTCCGTCGTGCAGTTTGTCAATCGTGTGCTTCCTTATCAAAATAAAAGAAAACCCTCAAGAATCCAGCATTTTATTTATCAGTTCACTAAATAATCGTTTGGGTCCCCAAACAGTCATCACAAATGATGAGTAAATTATACGAAGTGTAATAGACAATAGTTCAGTGTATCAATTACACGCAAGCCGTTGAGTAATCGTGTAATACATAGCTGCATCAGAATTAATTTTGTTAGTATCTGTTCGCATCATCCTGATAACCCGAGTCAACGCAATACCAAACGTTTCAGAAGTAAATGGTTTTCATCAAAAATAATCATGATAAAAAAAACGATTAATAGCACAGTCAAATAGGTACTCGTAATTAAAATACTTATGCAGTATATAAAACTATATCACTAAGCTTTCAACGCTAATGCGGCGCTAGGGTCGGAACCCTACAAACCCTGGTCTGAGAGTTAGTGAGCTACCAAAGGTATCTGAATGGTTATTTCCAATTGATCCAATAAAGAACATGTCACAATCAAACTATTACCTACACAAATCAAATAAAAAAATAGTCAAATAACCTGCCTCTTGACATTCCCACGACAAGTTACACCAATGATTCCCATTGACTTGCCCCATTGATGGGGATTGACTTTAGCCGCAGGAAAACCTATTCAATTTTATACATATTCAAAAAAAGAACAACAATTTAACTCATATTGATGATTTCAAGGTTTGCGAGGTCGGTTGTCGACCTTACAATCCATACGATGAACAAATTATCTTGACACAAAGCCGCAACTAAAGTGTAATTTCCAAAAGCAAAACATAATCTTATTCTTCAAACAATGTCCAAACAAACTTAACCATAACAAAAAATAAACAACTAGAACCAAGACAGACACAAGAACAATAAGAAGATCGATCGATACAGAAAAACCTTCCCACACGACGACTCTGAAACTATGTAAGAAAGTGTCCTCTTCCTAAAGGGTCTTTTACACGTTGGTCACTCACTGCTGGCAATCACCATTATGTGGCCGTTATTGTCTGTCGTGAGCTTCAATTGCAAGCAATTGTGGATAATGGGGGCGTTGTCGGCAAAAATAAAAATAATTCGTTTGAAGAAAGCGCATGGTTCAAGATATGGCTTCTCAAGCTGGCATGATTCGATACACAACCCTACATTTTGTTTTAAAATTGCTTAAAAGGAAAAGACTGGTAAACGTAGCGAAACTTAAATGTTTGCATCATCAAAAGTGGAAGATTGTAAAAAACCATTTTAGTAAAAGATATAAAGAGATTAATTGAATAGTTTATTATGAGCAGGCACAGAAAATATTAATAATAATGCTGCGGTTCATAATATTGAAAAATATACCAACTCATAGATATAAAAGGTATAAATCAGCTTCGTGGAACCCGAAAACGATACATAGTTTTAATATTCTGTAAGTTCTGGTATTCGAATGAAAACCATAAATATTTGACACAGTAAATATTTGAATTTTGATTGCTAGTTATCACGACTTTGACTTTAATAAACTTTCTTGTCATTCAAAGTTCTTCCAGAAGGACAAAAAAATGGGTGAAGTAATGCCGGAAAAAACACTCACAAATCAAAGTTCTTCGAATATTTCCTAATGTTATTTAATTTCATCAAATTCTCATAAAACAAACATAGACAGTAAAAAAACGTCAGCGCTTCCACATAAAAATAAATAATCTTCTAGTGGTGCTTCATCCTCGGCAAATCATCGCTTTCCATGCTAGAATAATTTCTAGCATGGGAAGCGATGATTTGCATTAGCTCATGATTGTTATGTACAAAGATGATAGGTATTTTGTTGTTAAATTGAAAAATGCACTTAAAATAACTAACTTTAGTCAAATCATTCGCGATGCTCTTCTCAGTCTTAATCTTAACGCTGAACAACAAATTATAGCACTGCAGAATTTATAGATAGTCTCAGAAGGATAAACCTTGATTTAATTTCCCTCATCCTTGCTATGGTTTTCCTACCTCTCGTTGAGTAATAAATCCTTCTCAACCAACAACAATACCCGGACCGTGGATGCCATCATTCTTTGTTATTTTCTTCTCAATATTCTTGTTTTTGTATTTTCCACTTGTTTGTTTTGCTGTTTCTTGTTATTTATTCCTTTTGGCAGAGTCAGTGGTAGTTCTCGTCAAAAATACTGTGAAAGTATTACGAAAATCTAGTAGATATTTTTGTTTCGGATTGTTTATGCTACCAACCTTTCTACCTTACCCTTATAATGATCATATTAAGGGTCTAAATCTAAACATCATCTCTATACCAACACGCCGAAACCTTCTTAAATCTTCGTTTCAACAATTTTCCTATGTATTTTTCGTCCTTTTTAGTAGTAGATTATGAAAATTTATTCGCAAATATGCGGGTTTTCCGTGGCGGCCTCATTTCCTTTACCTCGGGTGATAAATAGGTGTCAAATATTCTTTCCACCCTATTCCGGGGCTGAAAGGTGACAAAAGTTATTTTGCTTCGATTTTCTGCCACTATCGAGTTTCAGTTGGAAATGTTTTGCTAGTCTTAAGAATAAAATAGGTTGTATTTTATATAGACATTTTTGGGATATTCTTTTATCTGTTTCAATTAAGTGCCAGGCGTGGCAATAATGATAAAGGGCATAATTTACCTCTGTATTAATTGGGTAAAAGTTTAACCACAGTTTAGATTTATACAGACATTAACATAAGATCAGGAACTAAGAACTAAAATGGCGACTAAGGTGAAGGGGACGTGTTGAGACTATGAATTGCCAGCATACTAAGGGGTACGAGCCTTCTGCTCCCGCGCAAGTCCGCGCCCGCTATATTACCACTCTGGTAGAAATTGCGATTAGGTCCGTCAAAAAAAAAGCCAGCACATAAGAGACACTATAAGATTGATTTAAATAAGATAACCCACTCTACAGTATTTTTAATTATCATGTATGTATGTATATGATAAAGTAATTGTATTGCATTAAATAGTAAAAATGTATTTAATGTAAAACAAACGTTCAATTTCACTACGCAAATTGCAAATGCGGATTTTATGCTTGCCAATATTATAGGTACTTACTTACATGCAAATTGCAAAACATGGTTGACGTTATTTCAATGCAATTGCACACAACGTTTTTTTTTTTTTCAATTATGACCTGATCGCTTTCAGTGGTATTCAAAAGGATAACGACGAATAGTAAAAGAAATACACAAATTTATTTCAAAGTATGTGTAATGCTTTGGAAAGAAAGCAATACATAACATGAATGAGTAAAACTCTCTCTACATGAAAATGAGTGAATGAAAATAAATTCATAGGAATTCTCTTGAGCTCACTTTTGAAAGGCTTCTGAAACCAAAAACTAATAAAATATTTTTGATGCAGGAAAATGATATAGGTGATATTTCAAAGAAGATTTTAAATGAGTGATTGTACTGTACAATATTTGGATTTATTATTAATAGCATTAAAAATAAAATCTTTAAAGATAAATAGTAATTATTTTGTTTCCTCTCGGCGACGACGACGCCTTAGTGAAAACATCGTCATGCAAGATATTTACTTTTTTTTTTAAGTTCTTGTTCATTATTTATCATAGAATGTCGCCGTTATGACAATTATAATGTTTAGTGAAATGAGCACTTAGATTTGCGTGTTCATCTCCCTAGAAAAGTAAAAAAATATTATTTACCAAAAATGCATTCCCAGTGTTTTCACTCTAAGGCTCCTTTCATTATCTTGTAAGTGAAAAGGGACAGGCTATCCTAGAAAGTAACGATGTAATGTTTTGAATATAAACTGAGCCGCACATGCCTTATCCACTGAAACAAGCCCTGTTTACAAGCGTTATCTTAGCTGTGTCTAACATTAATCCCTTGACAGGGAAGGATTAAGCATTTTAAAACCCCTTTTTAAATCCTTAATCCTTCCACAGAAAATATTTATATCTCATTTTTCGCTTTGATACTCGTACTAATACCGAAGCTTAAAATGAGATATTATGTTTGTTTTAACCCACCCAACCAAATCAACTGAGTCTCACAACCAGTTGCAATGGTGGATTTTTTATTCTTTCATGGCAACCAGTTGTGATAAAAGAAAAAAATGTCTTGTTGCCAACAAGGAAAATCTCAAATAACCTAGTTTTACATCGGCCAATCTATTACTCCATGCACTGACATAGTATATAAATGTGCAACTAAATGGGTTTTCTTTCTTTCTTTCTTTCTTTCTTATATTTAGTAAAACGTTCAAAAATTATACAATACAAAATGAACGAAATGAAAAGGTGACTAAAATTATTAATATTAAATGCTTATTTATTTTATAAGGCACCATAGTTTAAGCCTTAAGGCATAATTATTATGATTATAAACAGGATATTTACCGTGGTTTACCACGGTAATAATGTTGACAACCGTGAAAGCTTTAAGTCATAATTTTCCATTTTTAAGTTTCTGGTAACTACTTAAATATTTTGACACATCATTAAAAAATATATAACGATCTATTTAACAGAAATCTATCGGAGACAGTTAGGTTGTAAATAAAAAAAAAACTAGATAAGACGACATCCATTTAAAACTATCTAACGCCGACCCTGGCGTCCCAAGTTATATTGTCCCATATCTCAGTAGAAACACGCTCATCCCTCGAACATGTCTTAACAAGTTGAATAATTGAACAAGTTTAACTTCGTCTAATTGTACTAGTTGGGAACTATGCTAGCTATTTAAAAGGCCTGGCAAATAGGAAACATTTACTTGTATGAGTTGAGACAAGAGAAGTGTTTATGTAGATTGGTGAAACAGACACCTCCTCAAAAATAAATTCCTACCTCCTCGGTGAGGACGTTGAGCTGATGATGGCTGATGCATATCTAATGGCGCTAACAAGACATGGTTTAAGATTTGGCAAAATAAATAGTTATAAAAGCATAATGCATGGTAAGATCATTAAAACAAATACAACTGTTTTTCCAGGAAAACGATAAGGCAATAAAACATATCGATCACTTTATCTTTCACAAAACTTCTTGGTCAATCAAACTATTAGTGGGGTGAATTTCATTTTATTTGACATCTTTTGTTTAGGTTGATGTTTTAGCATCGAGTCTACAGTATTGCATACAATAGTAAATTAATGCTACTTGAAGGTATTTACTCATTCAAGTGCCTTTTTGTATTTTTTCTCATTTGTTTTTTTGCTTCATAATTTTTTTTTTTTATTATATTAAGGACAGCCAATAGAAGTAACAATGAAATCATCTACATCTTACAATCATTTGACTACATCAAAATTTTTGCAAAGGCAGCCACCGTATTCAGGTAAGATTAGCATTAGAAGACAATTGCATTTCTTAGTTACCTAGTACAAAAGTTAAACCTAAATTTATACAGGCTGTAACAGTTAGATCAATCAGTATGAGAAAGTCTGAAACTATAAGACATACGAAGATCTGTTCTTAGGAACCATGTCATCTATTTTAATAAAAAGAAAAACTGCATTTATAAATATAAAAAAAAACACAATTTTTGTCCGGGAACTGACCCTGGTCGTATTGAAAAAACAAAATAAAATGATTTCTATGTCGACATTGATTGTATATTAGGTCAAAATAGAAAGAGAAAATTTTAAGTTCAGTGGCGAGCTAATCATCTGATTGTCCGAAAAGAAAGATAATTCCGTGCTTCGGAAGGCACGTTAAACCGTTGGTCCCGGCTACTACCTAGTCGTTACACGAGTCACGTCAGTGGCTTTTGGCGGCTCTATAACACTGACACTAGGGTTTGTGAGGTCGGTTGTCGACCTTACAACCCACACGATGAAGAAGACATCAGACAGACTAAAAACATCAGCGTTTTCTCAGAATTCTCTTTCCCTATTTCTTGTGTAGATGTAAAAAATACAACAAAAAACCAATCGATTGGTTTTCGATTCATGGTTATGTAAGAGAAATTACCATTCGCGTGTTTCCATCACATAACTTTGGACCCGTCGATGTTACGTAAACAGACTGTTTTGTATTGGAATTCATTTGTTGGTAAAACAAACGTGAATTCCAATGGGTTCAAGCTCGGAGGAAAAATCACCTTGATACTAAACCTTTTTATAAAAAAAAGTCGACAAGACCAATACTTATGTCAGTTTTGTTATTTTTCCTTGTAAAAGGCTTACAGAGTAGTCTGTCGTCGACCTTACAACCCACATGGTTAGAAAAGTATTAAATAACAAGCTTTCTGCGCGCGCACAGAGGTTCCGCGTCCGTAGAAGGGTGCGTCAAAAATCTAAATCAGTTGATTTGAGTGGTTCCAAGTATTGAAAATGGTATATTATGGACTTAGGATATATTTTTAGCCAAAATAATTCATGAAATAAAATTTTAGAAAAGTATTGTTTAGATTCTAAGCAATATTTAGTATTTTAAGGCCCGGATTATACTCTTTTTTTAATAAATATAATTTTAACATAATTGTGTGCTATATTAAGCTAAATAAGCGTAAACTGAACCGAAAATACATTTAATATATATATTTAAAATGAAAGACATATATAGATCAACTCAAATATTACAAAAAAGAACCATGTAATAAATTATATAATTAATAAATCTATAGCTGATTTAGAAAGAATTAATTTCTTTTTTTTCTGGTAATTTTCTTAAACTCGTGATGAAAGGATCAGAACTACGGAGAAGCCTATTTAACAAATCCGTATTAGTGTGTACTCGTGAAAATGTTCGTGTATGTTGAAGCCTATATGATTTTATATCTTTATTTCGTGCTTCTGCTGCTTCTTCTGACAATAGGGGATCGGAATACTTTTTTTTTATTTTTAAAATCCATACTTCTTAGTTTCTGCTATCGAATACTAAAAGAATTTTTGCTCTATCTTTAAAATTGACCGAGTTAAATTCAAGATTAGACAGAGAGGCACATACCCACTTGTGACGTCATTAGTTATTAACGCCATATAATCTCCAAACAAAAAATCGTTTTTGAAAGGGTCAGACATATTGAAAAATCACTGTAATTTCATTTTTCAACCGATTCTGTTTTTTTCTTCGCGAATCGTCTGCTATTAATCTATATTTTAAAAATAATTCATTTAATATGGTGAACAGTCTGATCCTCTATTCACCTAAGGAAATTAGCACATCTTAATATAAGGCCCTCATCTAACCCTGTATCTACCCTAATATTTGCGGAAATAGCTGAGTTGAAAACAAAGAATTATTCACTTTTATGTCGCTCAGTATACGTCGGTGTAGCCCTAAAATAATTCCTAAAGTAGCAAAAAGTAGCAGCTAGAAATTATACGCACTAAATTGTATAAGTTTATACTACACACCCATATAAATTTGAAGTCGACGGGATCGAACGGAAGTAGCTAAGAATTTAGCACAAAATACAATTTGATAAAAATAAAGTCTAAAATCTCTATAAACGTAGCAACCTTATAACTTTAGACTATACTAGTAATTTTTACCTAAAATAATATTTAAATATTCTACATACTTTCAGTTATCACCTCCATGTTACAAATATGTTATAATAACAAGCAGTTTATTTAAAATAATTCGTAAAGAATAGGCTGCACTAACGAACGTCAAGATAAGCGAGAGCTCTGCTGGGATGTACTCAATTTCGATAACGAATTCAGTATGAAAGAAATTGCAAAAGTATAAATACCTTACGGTTTTTAAATAAACATATCTTTGACTTACTTTTTACGCATCTACCCTCAATTTATATGAGAATATAATTTTAGATTTTTGTCGTATGGGTGGAACCTCCGTGCCCTGGCTACGTTCGCGTTGTGTAAGGTTTTTCCCGGTAAAAAGTATTTTATGTGTTAATCCAGAGTACAAACAATCTTTCTTCGATATTTTATCAAAATCCGTTCAGTAATCAAGGCGTGAAAGCGGAACAAACATCCAAACATCCAAATTATAATTTTTCACATTTATAATAATAATAGCGGTCCGCCCGCGGCTACGCTCGCGCTATATAAGTTTTACCCGTGGGAATAAGACTTTTCCTAGGAAAAGTATCCTATGTGTTAATCCAGGTTACGAACTATCTTCATTCTAAATTTTGTCCAAATCCGTCCAGTAGTTTGGGCGTGAAAGCGGAACAAACATCCAAACATCCATATATATTAGGTCCTTACATATGAAATTGGCGTTTTGTATGGGAGGAACAAAAAGTCGAAAAATTTTTATATAGTATATTTATTTAATCAAAGTATGAGCCATTGTAATCTATGCACTTTTGCCATCTCATAGGTAGTTCATTGATCCCTTTACTAAAAAAACCATTCGGACGGGAATCAATAAAATCTTTGAAGGCGATTTGGACTGCCCCATCTGAGTTGAATTTTTTCCCTTGCAAGAAGTTATCCAAATTTCGAAAAAAATGGTAATCTGTTGGAGCAAGGTCCGGGGAGTACGGTGGATGCCTTAGACATTCCAATTGAAGCTCTTCTAATTTGCTAGCCGTCTGTTGTGCAGTGTGTGGTCTAGCGTTGTCGTGAAGCAGCAGTGGCGTAGAGCGATTGACCAGCCTCGGTTGTTTACCAGCTAGCTTTTCCATCATGGTTTGCAATTGCTGACAATAGTCATCTGCCGTAATCGTCTGGCCAGATTTGAGAAAACTGTAATGAACGACACCGGCGCTAGTCCACCAAACGCTTACAAGTAACTTTTTATTGGTCAATTTTCGCTTGGAGCAGGCTTTGGCTGGCTTGCCAGGGTCCAGCCATTGCGATGAGCGCTTCCGATTATCGTAGAGAATCCACTTTTTATCACAGGTAATGATTCGATTTAAAATCCCTTCGTTATTGTGCCGGTCAAGTAATGTAACGCAGCAGTTGACGCGCGTTTGCCGGTTTGCTTCACTCAATTCGTGAGGAACCCACCTTTCAAGTTTTTTAATCTTCCCAATTTGCTTCAAGTGGATTAAAACAGTTTTATCACTAACACCGAAGCCTGCAGCTAACTCGGACGTGGTTTGCGATGGATCCGCTTCCACAATAGCCTTCAATGCTTCATTATCAACTTGGGTCTCCGGCCGTCCACGGGGCTTGTTTTGCAGGTCGAAATTTTCAGAACGAAAACGTTGGAACCAAAAACGCACTGTGTTTTCTTTTGCGACACAACCGCCATACACATCATTAACCCTTCGAGCCGTTTCCGCAGCACTGGTGCCACGGTGGAACTCGTACTCGTAAATAACGCGATATTTCAAATTTTCCATTTTGTAAATCGAGCGATGCAAACAGAAAAAAGATAAGTAAAAAAACAAATGAATGACGGTTTACGAAACACAACTACATGTGGAAATAGCTGTATAAATTTGAATTTCGAATTCCTAACCAAATAGGAGAAATTTGTGATCAAAGTGGCCAGTACGACAAAACGCCAATTTCATATGTAAGGACCTAATATTTTTACATTTTTGTGATTGATTAATTAATTAATTAATATTAATTTTAGTGTGATAAGTGTGAATGATTTGACAATTGTTGTATCCCTTTAATGTTGTATTCACTTCATATGACGTGTTTTTTGCAAATTCATATTTTATTTTACTAAAACATAATTACATTAGCTTCGAGTCGAAAAATTAACAAGAATATTAGATGTTGCGAACATCGCAGATGACCTTGTTATGTAAATGTACGTTTTCTGTGTAAGACATGTCACGTGCCGTCGAAGGAATTCTTAGTAGCTCATATTGTATGTGACGTTTCGTATTATATTTTTGAAATCTCATCGTTTACATTCCAATAAGAAAAAGGTTTTGTCAGTGAAAGATATCACAACAAAGTCATACATAATCAAAATATATAATCTCGTGCACACTTACTAAAGATAATATTAACCGTAATATAAAAAATACTGTTTTATAAAGAATAATTTCAAAAACTGCGTGTATAATATACCTAGCTAGCTGCTATCAAATCTGCGAGTTTAATCAAAATTACAGATATAATAATATTTTTCTGTCGTGTCAATTGGTCAGTCAGATTTTTATATTTTGATTCCATTAGACGTGACGCCATTAACTTTAAAAACGAAAAACAAAATTGAAACATAGTTTTTCAGTCTCATGAGTTGAACTACCATACAATAAGTACATAATAATATTAATAATAAATAATGTTTATCCGTCCAAAAAACAGGTCATAGCTAACATACGTTGTATATTAAATCCACTCTGTCATTTATTATTTCTGTGTGTGCATATTCGTTCATATATTCATTCATTCATTCATTCATTCAATAGTATTGTTTAGGTGACACTGCATTGAATACGAATTTTCACTATAGGGGATCGGACTACATTTTTTTATTTTATAAATTCAAACTTCTTAGTTTCTGCTATCGAAAACTAAAAGAATATTTGCTCTATCTTTAAAATTGACCGAATCATAAAGGTTTGAAATTCAAGATTAGACAGAGAGGCACATACCCACTTGTGACGTCATTTGTTAGTAACGCCATATTATAATCTCCATACAAAAAACGTTTTTGAAAGAGACAGACATATTTAAACTTTGAAAAATCACTGTAAATTAGTTTTTCAACCGATTCTATTTTTTTCTATGCGAATCGTCTGCTACTCATCTATATTTTAAAAATAATTCATAAAATATGCTAAATTCATAAAATTTGGTAAACAGTCATAAAGTTTGGTAAATCCCTTATTAGTAAGACCACAAAAAAACAGACCAGTAATCAAATAATAACTTTCATGGATTCTATGGTCACTATTTTGAAATGCAAATAAGTTATTTAATAAAGCATTGAGAATGTTTACGTGGAAGCGTTTCAAAGCATTTGTCCAAACAGGTTAAAACTTAAACTGTAATAAAATTTAAAACGATTTAATTTCACTGAAACTGCTAGCAAATGAGAGCACACGTCCGTACCTCCGTACTAACTTCAAATTTTAACATAATTTACGTTCATAATTATCCATGTCACCCTCGATTCTGGAAAACACGTTTTTGGCTAAGACAAACTACTAGTCAATATCAACGGCCACAGTCCACTGCTGGACTGTGAGCCTCCTCCACTTAAGTGGAGGGTTTTGCCATAATCTCCACGCTTGGCAAGCGGGTTGGAGATCGCAGATTAAAAGGTTACTGTATCAGAGAGCGCTGCTGCCCGTTCCCTGTTCAATGTGTAGTCCCTAAGTCACCTCTTACGACACCCACGGGAAGAGTAGGGGTTGGTGACAAATTTATTCTACTCTGCCGTCACCACACGGCTAAAGACAAACTACGAGTAATGTTGTTTATTACGAGTTACGAGTAATATTGTGTTGTTTTACAGAACATTAAGACAAACTACGATTAATGAAAGTCAATTTTAGCAAGATGCACTAACATCATTTAATTCTGTAAAGTGTCTCAATAAATTAAAAAGATGAAAGAAATAATTATATAATATATAATATATTTATTAATTAATTAATTCATGTTTTGTTTACCATAATTTTAATTGTTCCACTTTTGAGCATAATGGATGCTTATTAAGCGTTTTTTATATCTATATTTTTTATGAAAATAGGAATCTAGATACTTCACTAAGATCTCAAGTGTGTATGCAGAAAATAAAAATAATCCTATCCACTTCGTTTTTCAGTGAATTTAGCAAAGCAACAAAACATTCAAGAATCAATCACATTTTCATACCATGGTTCTAGTCCAGTTAATTTGACCGTTCTGAGCATGTCCGTCCAGCGTCGACTCTTTGGTCAGAATATAACATACAGCGAGCTTTTAGGAAAGGGTTTAGTTGAATTATATGAAATTAAATTTAGTGAGGATCCCAGCGAGGGAGACCTAAACAAACTCACTAATGGAGGGTGGTGCAAGTGAAAAGAAACTGCGACTTGAGGATAAGACTGTTATTTCGACTACTCGAAGGACTAGCTTACTCTACATTTAGGACAGTTAAAGCAATGTTTTATTTAAAAGTTTGAATATACTTTCAAAGTAAGCAATTCTATATCAGTTTTTGAAAGAACATTTCGATACGCATTCAATAAACTTAAAATGGATGACAAACTTAATTTTTTTTTTCTGTCACCTATTAATAGTTATAATGATTTTCAACTTTTTCTGTCACTAACAAAAGTACTATACACAATATTATGTCTGATACTTTGTTGTCTGACGACTGCAATTTTTTTTTAATTTAATATAAGTTACTAAGGTAGGTATCGATTTTTATTTAAATATTCGTACTTCTATTTATTGACTCTTAAAATTAAGTTTATCCAAATATAACACAAAAGAGAGATGAAATTTGCTCCGAAGAAATTACTACTTATGTGATATATACACCGTGAAATTTACATCGTTTTGTTCCCGCCGTGTAGTGATAGTACCCGTCAAACTGAACAAACTGTTCGCGAAAAAAAAATTCCTGCGACAAAAAAATTTTTGGTCTCTCCATACAAAGTGAGACTTCCGACCGACCCATTTTGTATGGAGAGACCAAAAATTTTTTTGTCACAGAAATTTTTTTTTTCGTGAAAAGTTGTTCATTTTGATGAGTACTATCGCTACACGGTGGGAACAAAACGATGTAAATTTCATGCTGTATAAGACTACCTGTTCACTATTATTTTGAATAGATCTTTTCTGTGTGTTTCTTTAGTGCAATAAAGTATATTCTATTTAAAAATTTATAATTTACTCCGTTTTTTGCAGAATGTAATTATTATTAAAATAATTAAGGTGAAATACTTTTTTTATGAGCTATGCATTATTATAATCCTCCCAACACAGGCATATTTGCTTAAAGGGAGACTCCATCCCCTTCATAATAATGTATGAATTCTAAAGAAATAAACAATTTGTATTTGTATTGTATTTTTATAATAAGTTTTTTTTGTGTTGGTTCGGACTGGGGAGTAGACGGCCTAAAAAAATAATGGCTCGTGTAACGACTAGATAGCAACCGGGACCAAAGGCTTAACGTGCCATCCGAAGCACGGAATCATCTTTCTTTTTCGGACAAGGTGATACAGCCTGCAATGTCCTAACCAAACTGGGGAAAGTCTCACAAAGAGATTTTTGCTTGATAGTGTCCCCACTGGGAATCGAACCCGGAACCTCCGTAATAGGCGGCGTAATTTCGTCCACACGGCCACGGAGTCGGAGATGAATAACCCTAACGGAATCTACCTGGATAAATTTTAGTTCTTCCTCGTCCCCGCCAACCATTAGTATCTAATACTTTAAACGAGCAATTCTTGTATATATAATGAGAATCTCGGAAACGGCTGCTACGATTTCGATGAAATTTGGTATATAGGGTCTTGAGAGCGATAAATCGATCTAGCTAGCTTTTCTTTTTGGTAAAACAGGATTTCCCCATATTTTCGGGCTTAAAATAATTTGTACGCCATATCTTTAAAAGAGAAGGTTAATTTCGCCGCTATCCATAACGACGCGGTGGCTCTGTTGGGGAACCGGGAGGCAATGAAACCGAAGGTCAGACGATCGAATCAACATGAATGTACTTTTTTATTTTTTTTGTTCATGTTTCTTCTTTTTTTGTTTTGAACTTTTTAATTCTTTCATTTAGTTATTTAAATACAAAAATGACAGAAATAGACATTTCTTATTTAGTACCTTATTTTCTCGTGGTCTAAATTTTTTCCAACAGATAGAGCAATTTTTATAGGTATGTTTTTTTATTTATTACTTACCGTCGTCGTCGTTGTTATTACTTATTTTTTTATTTACTTAGTTCAATTAAAATACCTTTACAGAAAATCACTTCGTTTTTCTTACACCGATAGTTCTGCAATAATTAGAAATTTTCTTCTAAAAAGCATTTAAAAGTATTTTCAGTTATTTTTTCAGATATGTAACACAGAAATGGAAAATGCTATTTTATCCACGAAGACGTAATTTAATCCACGCAACCTCAACAAATTCAATTTTATATTACTACTAGCGCTGCCTTTACCACTGTTAGGCATGGGAATAATAATTTATTATCCCTTCTGAATTCTATTCAAATTCCGATCCTAATTTATTGTCAATGCAGGGAAATCTATTTTTACTAAAAATTAAACCTAGATAGATCGATTTATCGCTCCCGAAACCCCATATAATGCTAAATTTCATCGAAATTATCCACGCAACCTCCGCAACGCCACTAAATTAGTTTTGTATGCCACCCCCGAATATTTTTTATTTTTATATTGTTTTTATTTATAGATAGTCCCCTAATGTCGAATCCGTTGCTAGAGTGAAAACAAGTGGCCGCCATTTTGAACTTTTTAGTTATTAAACCGATTGCTTTCAAAATCGATATCTGACGGACCGCGCGGTCTCTGACGTCGAATCCGTTGCCAGAACGAAAACAAGTTGGCAGCCATCTTGAAGTTTAAATTATTTAACCAATTGCTTTTAAAATCGATATCTGACGGTCCACGCGGTCTCTGACGTCGAATTCGTTGCCAGAATGAAAACAAGTGGCCGCCATCTTGAACTTTTTAGTTATTAAACCGATTGCTTTCAAAATCGATATCTGACGGTCCGCGCGGTCTCTGACGTCGAATCCGTTGCCAGAACGAAAACAAGTGGCCGCCATTTTGAACTTTTTAGTTGTTAAACCGATTGCTTTCAAAATCGATATCTGACGGTCCGCGCGGTCTCTGACGTCGAATCCGTTGTCAGAATGAAAACAAGTGGCCGCCATCTTGGATTTTGTAATTTTTAGCTTTGTGTTGTTGTTTTTTTGTCAAATTAGTGTCTCAGACCGAGTTTCACAGAAATCGGTCCATAAACAAAAAAGTTGGCCGCCATCTTGGATTTTTGTAATTTTTATCATTGCGTTGTTGTTTTTTTGTTAAAACAATGTCTCAAACCGAGTTTCACCGAAATCGGTACATAAACAAAAAAGTTGGCTGCCATCTTGGATTTTTGTAATTTTTAGCATTGCGTTGTTGTTTTTTTGTCAAAATAGTGTCTCAAACCGAGTTTCACCGAAATCGGTTAATAAACAAAAAAGATGGTCGCCATCTTGGATTTTTGTCATTTTTATCATTGCGTTTTAGTTTTTTTGTCAAAATAGTATCTCAAACCGAGTTTCACCGAAATAGGTCCAAAAACAAAAAAGTTGGCCGCCATCTAGAATTTTTTTTTTTTTTTTTTATAATTGCGTTGTTGTTTTTTTGACAAAATGGTGTCTCAAACCGAGTTTCACCGCAATTGGTCAATAAACAAAAAAGTTGGCCGCCATCTTGGATTTTTTTTTTTTTTACATTGCGGTGGTGTCTTCTTGTTAAAATAACGATATAATTATAAATAATATAACCCTCCTTTTGATTTCTCCGCCCGCAATCGTATTGTTGGTTAGTGGCGTTGGCCACCCCGGTGGCAAGCTAGGGGGTGGCATACGGGAATAAACCTTCTATTTCAATGATATCGCGTATCAATTCTTTTAAGCCTGAAAATACTGGAAAAAATACGGGAATCTATTTTATAAGCTAGATTGATTTATTGCCCCCGAAACTAAATTGCGAAATCGTTGTAGGCGTACGTTTCCGAGATCCTTATTATTCTTATCTTGCTCGTTTAAAGTATAAGAGTGGTGCTACTATGTCTAGCCGCGTGTTTTTTCTTCTGAACGTATGAAGTAAGTAGAGTTTATCGAAATGCGTAGGTGTCTTACAAAAAAAATAAACGAGCTAAGCTCGGTCAACCAGATACTTAGTATTAAACTTGGTTAATACCATTAGTAAGGTATTAACCAAGTTTTTACAGATCGCTTCTCTTAACACTTGTACCAAAACGTCACGTGTCCGTAACCCAAGTTTATTAAATTACGCGTCTTAGAAGTGTATAAAATGGCAAATTTATCACAAGGGTCTTTGCTGCCCTCAATTTAGAGAGGAGTGGCCATTTCTAGCAAGCAGGTTAACTATGTAATCATCTTTAATAATATTATAGAGTGAAGAGACAACATTTATTTTGGTTAGTTAAACACAAAATTGAAGCACTGGGTTCTCTCGTAATCTTATTTTAGTTTTCATGAGATTAAACTCGGTATTTCAAACATGCTCAGTTTAATAAAGTTAGTGAGTCTATGAGTGTCTGACGCCGGAAAAAAAATGTAAAATGTTTCCACAATCTGAAGTTCACCATAATTTTTAACTATATTTTCAAATTTAGTATGGAAAAAGTAAAAGATTACGCTAATATTTTCAAAAAACGCAATGACCCATTTGATCCTTTGTGACGTCACACGACCGTAACTTTCATCCATGAATCGAAACCAATGATTTCTGACGCGCGTCGCCTCGCGCTTGCGTAGCAATCGTCTTTTGTTCCTCTGAGATCGAAACACAAGAAAGCAATGTAAGCCTATTTGATGTTTGGTTTTGACGTAAGGAAGGATGATATTTCCTTGGGATATTTTCGTCAATCAAATATACGCGTATGGTTATTCTTTTCATAGACATTGTGTCGTATGACGTCACGCAGTCAAGAAATGAAAACCATTAAATTACGGGGCTGGGTGATCTAAACGACAAAACAGTCAACTCAGTTTCTTAGAATAGCCTAAATTATCATTTAAAAGTATGAAAATACCGTTTTTTTTTTTATCATAACCCATTGGTTTTCGTCAATATTATAATTTCAACGTGCTTTGAGAAAATCACGAAGAAAAGACTACAAAGTAATGGTTTTAAGCTGGCATACAGATTTATTATCTACGAAATTTGTAGTAGGTAAGTATCGAATAAAAAGTGAAATCTAGCAAACAAGTCTAGAAAACAAGTAGGTAAAGCGGCGAAATGTAGCAATAGCAAAACGTTTAACTAGCATAACAAAAAAAATTGGTTTTGAATTGCTAGTCAAACGGCTACATCCGTAGATATCACATCACAGGACCCACGGTTCAACGTGCCTTCCGAAGCACAGCATCATCTTTTTTTAAGAGTCGAATGCTCAATCACATGGTCACGGAGAACCAAGTGTGCCAACTAGTAAGATTACTCAGCCCAGCATTCAAATCAAATCAACGGTCCGTTACAGTCCACTTAAGTGGAGGGTATTGCTATAACCTCCACGCTTGGCAGGCGGGTTGGAGATCGCAGATTAAAAGGTTACTGTATCAGAGAGCGCTGCTGCCCGTTCCCTGTTCAATATGTAGTCCCTAAGTCGCCTCTTACGACACCCACGGGAAGAGTAGGGGTTGGTGACAAATGTATTCTACTCTGCCGTCACCACACGGCAACCCAGCATTAACAAAACATTTTTGTTAAGTGCGCGCCACAACACCAACCAGTAGAACAACATTTTCGGCAGAAATTTAACTCGTTTCGTAAATCTCAATCACCAACATCGAAATTACCCATAAAAATAATTGACTATCAACGCCAAGAAAGCCCACACAGATACACAGTGGGCCATAAAAGTGAAACACGCCGCGTTTGCCCCGGCCGCTGCCAAGTGGGACAAAACCCGGGCCAAGTTTGGCTCAAATATTAAACAGAGCGCTTTTTGCATGCTTTGTGTGGAAAAAAACAACTTCGGTGTTATAATGTGTTTCTTTATGTGTGTTCCATTTGATATCGGATGAATTGGATATTCAAAGTTTGAGTAGACTTATTTTGATACGATATTTTGATTTATCCAAATCTGTTTCATTCGATGTCATGTACTTTTAACTTGCGCACTCTTTTGGTCCCCTGCCAGGTGGACTGAAGACATGAGGAAGGTCGCTGGTGGCGGCTGGATGAGGAAAGCTGGTGATAGTACGCAAAGGGAGGCAGCAGTGCAATAGGCTGATTGATTGATTGAACTTGCGCACATACATTTTAAAATAATCTTGATTTTATCTATTGATTATAGATTTTCTTTTACATAGGCAACTATCTAAAACCTTTGATTTTAGTTGTTACTTTTTTGCATAAAAATATTATAAGTCGTTACGAACTTCACAACTTTAAAAAGGGGAAAACTCTGATAGTTTCATAAAGTTGGACAATGTTTCTAAAAATTTCCTGTTCATTTTGTACTAATTTATGGTAGATACGTGATATAAGTTTCACTGAAGTTAAAAATTTACGTTCATAACCTTTCTTTGTGCGAACAGTTTAAAAAGAGCACTTTTTATAATTTTGACCTCAGCGGTAGAAAAAGATTCTTTTACGGACGGTAGCGAACGCAAACCAAAGTGCAATATTTTCGTATTCTTTTTATCGTATGGGTTGTAATATCGACAACCGACGCCACAAACTAGTGTTAATGTTATAGGGCTGCCACAAGGTCACTCATCATCATCGTGTGGGTTGTAAAGTTAACAACCGACCTCACAAACCCTGGCGTCAGTGTCATAGAGCCGCCAAAGGCCACTGACTTGGCTCATGTAACGACTGGATAGTAGCCGGGACCAACGGCTTAACGTGCCTTCCGAAGCACGGAGTCATCTTTCTTTTCGGACAATCAGGTGATTCAGCCTGCAATGTCCTAAACAAACTGGGGAAAGTCTCACAAAAAGATTTTTGCTTGAATGTGTCCCCACCGGGAATCGAACCTTCATAATGGGCATCGAAATCTTGACCACTCGGCCACGGAAGCTGTCATTGGTAGGTTACGTGTTAGGCACAAGGTCACTGAAATAGCTCCTGTAACGACTTCCTCTGTTGATGGTAGCCGGGACCCACGGCCTAACGTGCCTTCCAAAGAACGAAATCATCTTTCTTTTCAGACAATAAATTAGGTGATTCAGCCTGCAATATCCTTAACAATCTAGAGATACGGGATAAAATACGAAACAAAATCATCCGGCAGAGGACCAAGGTAGTTGATATCGTCCAGAAGTGTAGCAAGCTGAAGTGGCAGTGGGCTGGCCAGGTCTGTCGCAGATTTGATGAGCGTTACAACAGACGGGTTCTCGAATGGAGACCACGTCTCGGGAAACGTAGTGTGGGACGCCGCCTCCCTGCCAGATGGACTGATGAACTAAGGAAGGTCGCTGGTGGTGACTGGATGAGGAAAGCGGGTGATCGTGCGCTTTGGCGTGCCCTTGGGGAGGCCTACGTCTAGCATTGGAATGCAATAGGCTGATTGATTGATTGATTGATTGCAGATTCGGCATAACCGATATTCATGTTTAATAGTGCACCTAGTGACAGGGTACTAGCCTGTTGCCTATCTGGCTGGCACTAATCCCAAATCCCCTAGTCGCCTTCTGCGACACCCACAGGAAGACATGGGTTGATCCACAGAATGTGTGAGACAATAATGTTTGACTGACAGTATTCAAATCAAGAAACAAACGCTCGACGAACGCTGTTAAATTTTCGAATTTTCGAATTCGAATTTAAGAATTACCTTTTCTTTTCGTTGTCGAGGTAAAAAGCCCCGCGTCAATTTTGTCTATTCTGTTACTATGGTATTTTTAGTATGTTTTAAGTACTTTGCAAGAGCTAATCTCTCTACATGGTTTGGAATCGGCTTATTTTTTTCCACCACTTCATGCAAATCAGAACCTTTCATTACTAGCAAATGTATGCCGGTACCGTTAGCTATTGAGCTTACTGCTCTAACGAGGTCTTGTATCAATAGCTTATGTACGATGTTCGCCGAGTACATTGTAATTTTGTGATCTAACTTACATGGTTCTTGCCATATTTAATATTATACTTCAGGCGAGTCCGAAAATATGAGCGTGATGTTGAGTTCGAAAATGAATTTCCCCGAAAAATATAAATCTGTTTTTTATTGGTAGATCTTTTTGGCATTTAAAAGCCAGTTCCAATATGGAAAACTCGTTTTACTCTATTTCAATTTAATCAAAAAATTGAGTGTTCATAGAAATATTTTTTTATCAATAAATTTAAAAAATATGTATACTTATACAACAGAGGGAGACCTTTGCCTAGTAGCACGGGCTAAGTAAAAAACAGTAAAATTATTGTTTTTAAAACTATAAAATTTGTTATGGGATGTACTTAATAAAGCGTTTATTAAAACCAGTTTGGATTTGTAGTGCCGGGAAATAAAACAAGTTTCTCTTTATTTAGATTTCTTTCCGATCTGGAAATATTTGTGCTACAAACAAATTATTATGATAATTTTTACATAAACGGTGTACGTTGCGTACGTATAATACGTAAAATGTACGTAAAATGTTAATAACATTTCTAAAAATATATTAAGCAAAAATGGGTAAAGGACCTATTTACACTTAATTCAGAATTTCCCTGAAAGAACTTGAAAATAAATTTAATATCCAATACGAATTTATAGCAAGCGAATAAAATTAATTAAATTCGAAGCGTGCCAGCAAACATCTGTTCTATGTAAAATGAAGATGGTAACAACTTCTTGGAAACACAAAGAATTCCAATTTTAAAATAAACGAACTGCCTTAATTACAAGAAAAACAAAAGAGAAACAAAAACATTCCTCTTCAATTTTTGTAATTTAAAAAATGAACAAGCGCGCTTTCGTTTCTTTTGCTTAGTGCTCTGTATAATTATGAACTATTTGTCGGGCAGATTTTTGAGTCGTAGCCGTGAAAATTCTCAATCGGGAATTATAGATTTATCATAGTATTTATACCAAAACGGTGTCGACGGTACAACTTTTTGACTTAAATATTCCTTACTAAATCCGTAGTAGCTGATTGCTCTATTTTTTCGGGCGGATTAATTTGGTATGTTTCATTGACGAATTTGTTTTGATGTGAACGAATTATTTCATTCGACTCTTCGTGAACTTATAAGAAAATTATAATTTCGACATACATAAGTATATACATAAGTGTCAAGTTATTTCTTCTCTCAACTGACATGAACCAGACAAAATCACAATAGAACACAAGCAATCTACGGGTTCCCAAATCCCTAACTACGGATCTCTACAAAAATAACTTTTAATAAACAGTATCTTTTCAACAAAAGTTAATTAAGGGGAAAATCCAAGTTATCTCCTGCCCCAGTCTAAGGGGGTTGCTTGGGGAGATGGGAGGAATTAATGGGCTTATTAAAGTGTGGTGTCCACAATAGCGTTATAACTCTGGGCTGTAGCGCCATAGAGTCTGGATGGACGCCAAATCAGTCTCCTACATTTTCGCTGTCCTACTTGTTGGATGGTACTGTTTACGAGATATAGCGGGAAAAAGAAAAAAACTACAAAGTTTTTTTCTTTTTCCCGCTAAATCTCGTAGCACTAGCTCAAAAGGTGTTGTAGAAATGGGACCATTAAATCCCCTCATAATCATCATCGTGTGGATTGTAAAGTCGACAACCGACCTCACAAACCCTGGTGACAGTGTCATGGAGCCGCCAAAGGCCACTGACTTGGCTCACGTAACGACTAGATAGTAGCCGGGACGTGCCTTCCGAAGCACGAAATCATCTTTCCTTACGGACAATCAGGTGATTAAGACTGCAATATCCTAACCAAACTGGGGAAGTCGCACAAAGAGATTTTTGCTTGACAGTGTCCGACCACTCAGCCATGGAGGCTGTAAATCCCCTAATCTTAATCTATGAATCTGAGTCTAAAATAAATGATTTTTTTATTATTATTCAAACAAGATTAGTGTTTTAATAGGCGAATACAACAGTCAGTTAAACTATTTAAATAAAACAAATAATATACTGCATTTTTAATTCGGCTAATAAATCTCTAAGGAGGTACAAACGATAGGCAATCGTCGAATTTCCTTGATAAAATTATAGATTACGCCGTATCCAGTCCATCCTGAAATTACATATTGATAGTCACCGCCATGAAGGAAGAAAAAATTTTACGCGCCCGCAATGTATTTTCATTATGAATTCGAAATCAGCTTATATTCTCCATGTAAACGTTATTGATATACTGATCTTGAATTAAGACCTGTGACTTGGGCAACCAGGCATGAGGTGTCGCAAATGTGTCAAATCTATTTCTAAATTACAGGTGTATACAGTTTATCGGTAAAGTTTTTTCTTTCTTCCTGCGTCAGGAGGTCAATTAGTCTTATTTTATGATAAGTGTTTTGCTTGCTAACCCGTATAAAATTGTGAACTGATGCGTACGTACATAAGGTAAAATTTGACATGGCATTTTAAATTTGAGATATCATCATTCGCTTGCCCTTATCCCATCATTTGGGGTCGGCGCAGTATGTTTTCTTCCTCCATTCATCCCTATCAGTCGTCATTTCAACACTCACATCCTTCCTGAACATATCATCTTTTACACAATCCATCCATATTTTCTTTGGTCGTCCTCTCCCAACATAGCCATGCACATTCAAATTCAATACCGTTTTCCCTACGTAACATTAATTTCTCCGCATTACGACATCATTATTTTTTATTTAAAAGACGAAAAGGGCGGATGCTGTCACTCAGACTTAAAAACGCTACTATCGACTCAGCCCATAACTTGCACCATTCCTTGTTGTAATGTAAGAAACTAGGCAAACCCAGAAATAAAATGAGCAACAGAGTTTAATAGGCGAAACTTTAATTAAGTTAGACGATGCATTTGGCACTTACTCCAAGTTCTTTGCGAACAACTCGCGACTTTTTTCAGTCATTAATATTATAATAGCCTTAAGAAGAACAAACGTAAACCGCTTTGGGAGTTTAGCAGACAAGTGGTTTTTCTGGTGAACACTGAACAATATACAAAATAGTAAGACGCGCCCCGTCAGAATTTATTTTCAACTTGGTCTGGGTTTAAAATCCGTGTCAAAGCGTTTACATTTTAATAATGAAATGTATTTATCTGGGTGTCTGCACGTATCTACGCTCGATTTTAAGGTTCTTTCTTATTCTAATTTTTGTTCGTGGCGTTTTGTTTTTGTTTTCGTTTAAAGTAGTATTTCACCAGTATCAAGTGGTTTTGCTAAGTAAGTAGCATAAGATACACAGACAACCATAATTGTAAGACTAGGGTGCTGTGTACGGTGAAGGACTCCAGTAAGCCACCACGGTAGCCGCGGCAAGTCATCAATAAATGAGTAAAGTTGTCCTATTAAAGTTTATTGTTCCGAGTCATTCACTGGATAATACACTATCAGAATAGGGAACATGCACATTTTTTAAAATTTCTTAATCGAAATATTTCAAGTTCCAGATAAACACATAAAAAATAATTTTCCAAATATCTTGCTCAGAAACAAAGTTATGAGGCTTCAAAAATGATGGTTAGAGAGAGAGGTCCGACGAGACATGTGTGTCGCGAGCCATACATCCGCCATAGAAAATTTTGTTTTCGTAAAGAGGGACAGATTGTTTTGTTGTGGCTAGTATGTTTTTCGATCAATTTCAATTCTGTTTTGACTGTCAGTATTCTATTTTATATACTTTCAGATGACTATGAAAAAATTTAATATTTTTAGTCCCGACCGCCATTGACGGATGCTTACAATCGAGCTTTTCAGGTTCTAGGTTACAAACTTTCTGTACGCTAGATGTCATCCCAATCCGTTGAGCCGTTTTGCGTAAATACAATACTTTCACTTTTCCACTTTGATGATGTGTCTTTTTCACTGTTCTTCTATTTTTAACCGATTTCAAAA
Source organism: Carpatolechia fugitivella (assembly GCA_951230895.1). NCBI lineage: Eukaryota > Metazoa > Arthropoda > Insecta > Lepidoptera > Gelechiidae > Carpatolechia > Carpatolechia fugitivella. The sequence goes on along the minus strand of OX579669.1, from coordinate 7,838,168 downwards.
AAGAAGGTTCTCAATTCGGTTGTATTTTTTTTTTATTGGCAACATTTTTTTCATGTCCCATCTGAAATGTTATTTTATTTGTTACTTTTTAGTGGAGATAATTTGAAGGAGGTTTCTATTTTTTTGTTAAAATTATATTTTATTTTTAGTTTTGTGTGTTTTTAAAACTTTAGGCAAACAATAAAAATGTATTAGACTATGACGTAATTTTCTGCTTGACTTTAACTAGGTATATTATACTCGTAATAACGAGGTAAGTATGAAATAAAAGGTATGATGAATCGTCATAATAATAAACCATAAAAAGTCTCCGTAAGAATTTTTCTAATTTCATGGTGTATCGTTCAATTTGCATGAACATGTGGCCTTAAGAATACAAATTTTTCTATTATGCTTATGAGAAACAATTGTGAGAAAACAACTTGACGTATGGTGAATTATTGTCGTATTTTTCCGGTTTAAGTTGATTATTTCAGCATGAAATTATGTTTTTATAAGTGGACTGATGACCTGAGGAAAGTCGCTGGTGGTGGCTGGATGAGGAAAAAGGGTGATCGTGCGCTTTGGCGTGCCCTTGGGGAGGCCTACGTCCAGCAGTGGACTGCAATAGGCTGATTGATTGATTGATTGAAGTAGCAGGATCCACAAATTGATACAGTGTATAAATAATTCATGCGCACGAAAAAGTTGTGCAACTAAAGAAAGAAATAGGTCAAAAACCAAAAACAAAAAAAAAACAACAACATAAACCTTAATTAAATGGAAAACTATACAAAAACACAAATCTAAACTACAACTTGCCCCGCAATATTCCTGACGCAAAAGAGCCCATAATGCTTGCGGCGTTGCCACGCTGAAAAGCTATGGACAAATCCTTTGCGCCAGATATTAAATTTATATATTTTAAAAACATCTAGGTTTTAATAATTTTGGAGGAAAAAAACATACATCTTTAGAAATATTTGTTATTTATTTGTCATAGAAAATGCAAAAATATTTCTTTGTATTTTTTTTAGTTATTTCTGACCTAATTTTTAGATATTTAGAATTATTTTTGGATAATTTTTAGTATTCTGTTTAAGGCCAGTGGGCTGACTACCAACCCAATAATGGTCCGACGACATTGCCAAACTGGCAAGGATATCAAACTAGCAGGATCAGGCTGGATGGAGGCGAGGAGTGATGCAGCAGAGAAGAGGCCTATCTCAGCAGTGGGTATTTCTCCACTCTGCAGCTACAGCATCTCACACTCGAAGCGGGCTCCGTGGTACGAGCACAGACCGGTTTCATTCGAAATGTTTGGCAATATATGCAATCTTCCGGTTGCTTACAAAAATTGCACACTAGAACACGACATCAATAATAAAGCAAAGGATATCCTTAAAATAATTTACAAAATAATTAGTGAAAGCAAGGTAAGTTCGTTTTGAACATTAGCTTATTTGAAAATTCTTTTAGTACAATGTGATTGAAATAAGAATAGGGAATATGCATATTTTTATTTGATTGTTTAATTTTTTGGCAAATTGTGTAGTGAAATAACTTTTTAAATAATCTTTAAAAGCCTTTCTTAATGGCGTCACATATGGAAGGAATCAGAGAGACCCGACACGACATAATATGACGCTTATGGAGTCACAGCCACGACTACCAGAAAAAGTACATACTAAACAAATTTTCTAGAAAAAGATCCAAACTTTAATCGCTCATTCGAGCGTCAGTGGTCTAGTGGTTCGAACCGCTGTCTTCCGTCACGGGTTCGATCCCCACCACGTACCAATATGTTTTCGAATTTCAAATGTACGTTTATGTACGAATATGTACGTTTATTCGACGCTCTTACGGTAAAGGAAAACATCGTGATGAAACCTAACATTCCTGCGAAAAAATTCAAAGGTTGTGTGTGAAGTCCACCAATCCGCATTGGCCCAGCGTTGTCGACTAAGACCTAATCGCCCTAATTCAAAGTAGGCTCGAGCCCCTCGGTGGGGATGTATCATCCTTATTTTTTAACGCACATTATTTATAGTTTTCACGTTGTTTGTTTTATTTTCAAGTCTTGTATACGTTCTATCATTTAAGATATTGTTTTGTGATCCATGCATATTCCCTATTCAACGGGCTTGGAGCTAACCTCGATAGAATTGCTCAACTCTCGCGCAAAGAGATTAAAATAAGAATAGGACTGGCCACTTTTTGGTGAAGAATTCGACCAAATTATTTTCCGCATTCTTCTTCACTGTTCAAGCGCTATCCTAGACACGCTCTCTCAGATCTGGACGATGATACCACCGCACCGTCGTGATTAGGCCAATGCGAGTAGGCCTAATACTTAGAGTATACCTACATAAGTTTCTACAGAGAGCAAGCATATCGCTCGGATCACCTAGTGCGCAGCGTAGGCAGCTTCAGTAGACAAGAGTCGTGATTTTTTGCAATATTTTACTGGATATTTCACAATTTTTCTTTGAATAATATATAATATTATTGAAATACAAAAAGATTTTAACGATTCAATGTTCCCACCCGTGCCTACTGCTCTCACTCTGAAGCGCTCGCTCTATATCTTCATATAAACTCTTTGGCTACCAACTTTGGCACCCACGGGCGATGACGACGCCGCCGTAAGAAGCCTTCTGCTCCCCTGCGAGTTTGTGCCCGCTATATTACCACTTTGGCAGAGAAAAAAGACAACAACAAGAATGGGACGTCGCTTTGTGGCATCTTAGAAAAATAAATATACTTACTTAGCCCATAAATTTCACTTATTAAATAGAATAAATTCACCGAATTACCTGGGCTGATTGATAACTGGCCGAAACGACGAACTTAAAAAAATGATACGCAAAAAAAAATATTACATTATATTTTGGCATATTTTTGAAAATAGAACGCCAAATTTGAATTTAATCGAACTGGTGGAATTTGTTTGATTGGACGTAGAACTTTCTCTGTCGTAAATTTTCTTAACAATGGAAGGAAACGAAATTCGTGCGGTGATAAAGTTTTGCGTTTTAAAACAGAAAACAGCAACCCAGATTAAAACCAAGCTAGACAGTGTTTTAGGTAATTCTGCTCCTGCATTGAGTACAATTCACACCTGGGTAACTGATTTTAAACGTGGAAGACAGAGCTGCGAAGACGCCCACAGGTCTGGCCGTCCAAATGAAGTCACGAATCCGGACATGATCAAAAAAATTCACAAAATTGTATTGAATGATCGGCACTTGAAGTTGCGAGAGATAGCAGAGATGGTGAGCATTTCATCTGAACGCGTTTTTAATATTTTGCACCAACATTTGGGAATGAAAAAGCTTTGCGCGCAATGGGTGCCGCGTTTGCTCACTGTTGACCAAAAGCAACGTCGAGTGGACGATTCATCGGAGTGTTTGGCGCTGTTTAACCGAGATCCTAACGAGTTTTCGCGGCGTTATGTAACAGTCGATGAAACCTGGATACATCATTATACTCCCGAGACAAAAGAACAATCTAAGCCACTGCTTCTGCGCAGGTCTTCCGCTCTCAGTCCACTGACTGAGAGCGGAAGACCTGCGCCGAAGAAAGCAAAAACGGTTTTGTCGGCCGGCAAAGTGATGGCGACTGTTTTTTGGGATGCTCGAGGGATTATTTTAGTGGATTATCTGCAAAAAGGAAAAACAATAAATGGAGAGTACTACGCAAGCTTGCTGCAAAAATTAAGTGAAGAAATCCAGAAAAAACGACCACATTTGGCCAAGAAAAAAGTTTTGTTCCACCATGACAACGCACCTGCACACACGTCAATGGTTGCAGTCGCCAAACTCCATGAATTGCGGTTTGAATTGCTACCGCATCCACCCTATTCCCCGGATCTGGCCCCGTGTGACTTCCACTTATTCCCAAACCTGAAGAAATGGTTAGGTGGCCAGAGATTTTCATCAAATGAAGAAGTCATTGTTGCCGTGGACGAGTATTTTGAGGGGTTGGAGAAAACATTTTATCAAACTAGTGTAACGGCATTGGAGAAGCGCTGGACTAAATGCATCGAGGTAGAAGGAAACTACGTTGAGAAATAAATTTATTTTAAATAGATTTTTAAAGTTTTTCTTTGTCGTTTCGGAAACTTATCAATCAGCCCTCGTATATTAATCTTCATGTCTGACTTCTCCATCTATCAGAATTGTAAATTGCCTTACAACGGCTGTACACTGTTTCCTAAGATACAGGATTTCTTTTCTTAATTTAGGAAACAGGGTCGTAACCTTTTCTTCTGTACGTAGTCTAATTAGTGTAATAATTAGTATCTGTCACTATTGTGTACAATTTTGCGAAATAATGTTATTTTTTTTCGCGTTAAAGTAATCGAGAGGCATCCCATCCTTATTTTAATCACAATATACAATCTGCTTAAAAACACGAATATTTTAAAGAATAAAAGAATAGTGTAAATAATATTTATTGTATTTAGTTGGTCATTTACATAAAGAGCCATAATTAGCATCAAATTAATTTTAAAACTTACGTGAATCGAAACTAAGCCCCTCCTTAAAGAGAAAGGCAGCCATGATGGCAAATAAAATGAAGGATTTTTTCATATTAAATGTCTGAAATTATTTGTTGTGTATAATTATTTTGTCGTAATTTCGTAAATTTATTGTTTAGTAAAAATAAGTACAAATGGTTAAGCGGATATTTCGAAGAAGTGGATTAAAAAAATATGTTTAATAAAGAAAATAACTAAACAAGTAAATTAAATTAATGAATGAATTAAAATATATATATATATATATACTTTAAAAAATGTTTTTAAGAATAATGTATTTGATAGCGATACATTAACAACTTACATTTTTTATTTCATTAAAATAAAACTTGTAATATTTTTTTAAAAACAATGGATAATGTAACAAAAAAAAACTTTAGTTAAATCGGTATCAGTGAATTCAAACTGAATACTGTTGTTTGAATGTATTCGTTATCTTGGTATCCAATTTCATACTTAATCAAATTAAAATCACATGAAAATCTTTAAGTACTACAGTAGTAACTACTGACTGTGGTTTTTATTACTGACTAAATAGTCAAATTTTTTTTTATTTGACAGGTATTTATTTGCATCACGCTTTTTCAATAAAGATACGTTTTTTTTTTCAAATACTTAGATGTCCTGAAAATGATCGTTAAGATTTTAAATTAAAATAATAATATAATTATTATTTCCTCATTGACAACTGTGCAATTTTATAGTACTACGTAGTTAATTACTTAAAACGATTTTTTTTCTAACAAAAATGAAAGGTTTTTGAAAATATAATTATATTATTATGGTTATGATTTTAAATTTTATATTTAAAGAAATGAAGGTGTAATATTTTTATTTGATTATACTGGTTGACTATTTATAAGCAAGTAATTTTTTAAAATAGTTTTTTTGCTTACACAAGTAGAATAAATATCAGGAATAACAAACAATTTCTGTAAATGTATTTTTTTTTCATGTGGTATGTAGTATGCAGATATTTCGATAGGATAGTAAAATGACATAAAAATGTTTAACATTTTTAATGGAGCCTCAACGCGGTTTATTTATAGGGAACTATCCTCAATTTAGATAACCTGGGCCTTGGGGGTAACCATTGGCTGCAAGATATTGACCTGGGGGATATCCTTGGGCTGGGGGATACCCTTGGGCTGGGGGATACCCTTGGACTGGGGAATACCCTTGGGCTGGGGAAAACCCTTGGGCTGGAGGATATCCTTGGGCTGGGGGATACCCTTGGGCTGGTGGATATCCTTGGGCTGGGGGATACCCTACAACTGGGGGGTATCCTCCGTTTGGATTATTGACGCACATGCAGCATCCTACTGGCAACCTACTATGTTCACATTTATTTTGTGAACCCCAGGGGCACTTATCGTTTTGTGAACAATCTGTGTCGGAAAAGCAGCTATTTTTGCACAGTAATCCTAAAACAGAAAAAACTCATTTTAGCATAACTTATGTAGATTTTCCAACAATAGTAATAATGTTGTAATGCTTACCTGCTGCGGATTTTATGAGAAGTCCTTGACAATTTGACTCAAAGACGGAAAATGTTGCTATAATAAAGTATATTTCCAGAATAAACTTCATAGTTTAAGAAACAGCTGTCTGTTAAAATGAGAGGATTAAAATAGGTTTTAAAATAATAATAATAAAAAAAAAATTTTTATTTTCTGTGTGTGCAATAAAGTATATTCATCAATATTCGTTTATTAATTTTTAATTTTAATTTTAAACAACTTAAAAAATATTGAAAAAGCGTGGTCAAAACTGAAATATTATAAAGCCATAACGAAATATTATGTACTTACGAATAAGAACTAACCGACGTTTATTCAATTGTGTTATTTAACTATGTAACTTTTAGTATTATTTTTACTTATATCCATTTTTATAACAGCCATGAAATTGCCAAACGTGTTGTACATATTCATACTAACATTTTAACTATATTAATTTTCATTTATTGTTTTCCTGTTATATTGATTTGTGACATTTTTATAAGGTACCTGCCGTCTGCCCGTGTGTAAGATTTTACCGTGGGAATAATACTTTTTCACCTTTTTAATACTACACTTGGCAAAAGATTCTAAATCACAATAATCAACAGCTCATTATATAAAGGTTCCCACCAATCTAGCCTATTCTATATTTTCTCATTTTTCTCAGTTTTTTTAATCTCTGGAAATTTTGGTAACAAGTGAAACGACTATAATAATGTAACCAAAGTGGTATAATATCAAACATAATCATCATCCCTACATAGAATAAACCAAAGTCACTTTCCGTGTCTGTCTGTATTATCTTCTAACTAACTCCTTCATCAATAAAGTGCGTTTATGGATTTTAATGTCTATAATTTATTTTATTTAGTGTTCATTCCGGAAGAGCGTCAAAAAAACATCAATCAATCGACTTCGTTACTCTGGTCTATATTATATGTAGTATCTTGTCTGTTGTAGATATTATTATTGACGGATGTAAGAATATCTTTCATCATAAGAGATAGAAGCGGGAGAGTAGGTCGCAACAAAAACAAGGGTACACATAATATATGAAAGTGGCGATACTTTTGTATTTTCGGAACAAACAACGCTTGAAATGCTGGGTGGTGATCTGTTGAAAGATGATAACTCATTTAACCATATTTTCTATTCTGCAGGAAATCCATGTTTTTATCTTCGCTCAGTGTCTTTGGTGTTACAACGGTAAATTATTTTTGTTTAAAAATTTACAAGATCATGAAAATAAAGTAACTTAAAAAAATACAAGAACAGAAAGGTAAGTATTTTTTAATTTTACTGGACACTTCGTATCGCAAATATTAATCTCATTCAGTGTTAGAAAAAAAAAAGTAAAATAAGTATTTACATTAACACGAATAGTTTAATTTATGTAGTTTTCAGATTAAAATTATTTTAGTTATGAACTACTGAAAAATAAAATAGTCTAACTTTTCTGATGTTAAGTACAAGAAAAAAAAACACTTTTTTGTTTTTCAAAATACTTTTGCGGGTTTTATCTTAATATCTATTTTAGTTTGAAAAAGATAGAATATAATCTTAAATGTGGCACAGAAAACATTTTCCCATTTATGATCAAATTGACTTAGGCACTTATTACACCCAACAGCTAGATGTAGGTGAATGGTCAGTCAGCAGACCATCGATCTTCCCTTCCATTGCTTGTTTTCCTCTCTTGCGAATAAATTGAGAAAAACAATGTTCATTCTGGTTCGTTAACCCATTTGAGTTGCCAAGTCAAAGTAGGGCTAAGAGTAATAAAACTTGCGAGTCTGTCTTGTTTGCTCGAAGAGGAAATGAGCGGTATTGAGTTTTGTTATTATGAACATCCGCTCTTTTGTGTTTCTTAATAAGGATCTAATAATTACGTTAAAAATGAAACAAGGAATAGTTTATACCTTATTTTTTACAAGCAGCCCGGCCGCAGGTACGCACGCGCTGTTTGTGGATTTTTCCCAGATTCTCACTCTAACAGCGCCATCTATTTATCTCGTGGTGAAAAGTGTAGGCCCAAACTGTTTTAGTACCAAATTTCATTACAAACAGTTTTTCTGAGTGTTAACAACGCTAACAATTTGATTTGGAATACACCCACAATTTCAATAAAAACATGTCTAAAAAATATAATTTTAAAATCCTTTCTTCCCTCTCACTCTTTAAAACACGTCTATTAAAAAAACCCTATAGGGAGTTATAACACTTGCTGCTCATGAATAAACGAAATATCGGGTTGAAAGTTGAAAGTGATTGTTTCCTCTCTAACAATGAAAGGCGTTTATTTCAATTGGAGCTTCCGCACTCAAGTTTTGATTGTCTGTATTAGGTAATAAGTGTTTCGTAACTGGGAATAATCTGATTCAATCAATGAACTCTCTTGATAATTAGATTTGATCAAAAAGTTTTATTTCTATCGGTTTATTCTCCGCTGTAGGAAGAACCGGTAGATTGTTTTAGAAGACATATATATTATCATCATCAACTACATTATAGAGTATTATTGTTACAGATTACGTATGTTACCAAAATATCTTTATTTTATTTATAGATAACAATAAAAAAAGGTTACAATATATATTATGTTTTGTAAATACTAAATAATTCAAAAGTTTACTTTAAAGATATTAGAATTATCTAATAAAAAGCAGAAAATTAAAAAAAAAACAATAAAAATAATATTAAGACGAACATAAGAAGTTTCCGCATTAAAAAATAATGATATTGGTAGCATAAGAGATGCAATCCAAGGTGGACAAAATTTTTCATTTTCTGCTTTATAAAATATCATCAACATTTCTTAATATTGCGAATATTGTTTATACCGAAGGATTTGTGCGTGACGTAAATTAGGGTGATTAGGCGTCATTTGACCGACCACTGTGCAGGTTTAGTGCGGTTCGGTTGTCTTCACACAACATGAAAAATTTTCGTATGCATTTTTCACCGTTAGAGCGTTGAATAAAAGAATGTATGAATTTTATAAAAAAATAAAACATTGTTACGAGTACGTGGTGGAGTTTGAACACCAGATGGAACAATAACCCTTCAATCAATCAATCAATCAGCCTATTGCAATCCACTGCTGGACGTAGGCCTCCCCAAGGGCACGCCAAAGCGCACGATCACCCGCTTTCCTCATCCAGCCACCACCAGCGACCTTCCTCAGGTCATCAGTCCACCTGGCAGGGGAGCGTCCCACACTACGTTTCTCGAGACGTGGTCTCCATTCTGCTCCAACGCTCATCGGTTTTGCGACAGACGTGGCAAGCCCACTGCCACTTCAGCAGCACAATGACCCTTACACTACTATTATTCCTGCTCACACAAGTATGAAGACAACATCCAAGAAGGTTTTTTTACACGGGATTTTGAGAATCGTTTAAAGACAACCCTGTCTGACCAGTTGTACCAATGAAAGAATGCTAAAAATTACTAAATGATAAAAAAGGACCAAACTGTCAGTGTGACAATCCTTAAATGACAGCAACACAGCCATTTGCTATGCGTAAGACACGAAATATCTTTGGAACAATCTGTCACTCACACTTGCAACATCTGACATGAGACATATTTAAATGAGGTTGCTTACGTCAACGCTTGTAAATCATTCGATTAAACTTAACTGATCGTAATAAATCATGTCAAAGTGTTACACAGACTGAAGAGAGAGCAGTGTAATCATTCACTTTATACTAGTTAGTCTGTGGTGTATTGGCTAGGGCTGCTGCCTCCCTGTTCTAAAGAACCGCGTCTTTTCAAACCCAAATCTCATCCCTTGCCGCAGTGTGTTTTCAAATTCATTATCATCATCATCATCATCATCATCCTCTCATCTGGAAGACGTCCACTGCTGAACATGGGCAATTTTATTTTTCTAATCCGTAAGGTACGTTTACTTTACGCTCTTACGTTTTAAGAGAATACTCGTGAAGAAGTCTGCACACTCTTGCGTTGAAAACAGAAGAGAAATAATCCGTTTTTAAATTATTAACAGAATAAAACCTAATAATTGCAAAACCAAGAAATTATGTTTGAAATACATTCATAGGTATCTTGATAGGTATTTCGATTTAGTCTAAAACTTCTTAATGTTGAGGCGTAGCCTAGGAGACAAAGTTTACAATGAATCCACAAGAAGTGGTTTTGTCTCGTCTTTCCTTTACCTCTTTTCTGAAAATAGCATGCGCTTAAAAGTCCAATATTGTAGCAGAACTAACTAGGAAAAAAATTATACCTAAGACGAACGATGACACCACACTTTTTGCGTCTAATGAAGAAGAAATGTGCATCTTGCTGGAGAGGTTAGAAAGAATCAGCAGTGAAATGGGGTTTCTCATAAACAGAACGAAAACCAAAGTAATGGTAGTCGATCGCAGAATGTTTCTCTATATAAATCTGGAAGTTGTGGATGACTTTATCTATCAGTCATAACATTCATAACAAATAATGAGTCCCGAAAAAGACGTCAGAAGGCGCATTGGTATGGTAAAATGTGCTACCGCATACGGGCTGACCGAAACATCTCGCGCAAAACAAAGAAAAGACTCGTCTTCACTTCTTTTTTCCATCTTCCTGTTTGGCTTAGAGACTTGGACCCTTAAAAAAGCTAACCACTGGCGTATTGATGCGTTTGAAATGTGGTCCTGGAGGAAGAAGCTTGAATTCACTGGACAGGATACCAAACCAATCAATCCATTCTAACCGAACTCAAGATACCGATGAGACTCAACACCACATAACTTGAAACTCCTCCGTAAGATTTTCGAGTTATTTGGCCACATTGCCAGAAAGAGAGGCGATGATCTCGAAAAACTGCTGGTAACGGGCAAGGTGGACGGGAAGAAGTCCAGAGGCAGAAGCCTGGTGCGCCGTTCGGACCGGATCCGCTCTGCCCTAAACACCTCAGTCTGCGATGTCATTCACGCCGCCGAAGAGAGAGTGAGATGGCGGAAGATAGTCCACGAGAAAGTTATTCGGAGAGGTCACGACCCTCAGCATTGAGGACAAACAATGCAAAGAGGAGGAGGAAGACCAACTTTCTCACATAATAATGAATAAAACTGCCTAGACCTTGGAGATCGTTTGCCGAATTTGGCCAATTTTTATTAGCCATAAACCTGTTCGTCACATATCCAATTTAATCTTTCGGTTGATGGGCTCACGATTCGCAATAAAAGTAAGATTAATTCTACGGTATAAACATTTCAGTAGAACATCTTTACGTGGAGCTACAGAAAATTTAGTTACATACACTGTCCTTTCATCCACTGAGGAATACTTTGAATAATTAGAATGGGTTTTGAAAACAATGTCAAATGAGTAATTGACCAGAGTGCCGATCTGTACAGTTTAAATTTTTTCAATGTCTTGACGATAATGTTTTACTACTTAGCAGCAATTCAACAAGCACCTTATTGATAAATTGGCAAATTTTTACTACTTACCTTAAAGTTATTAGCACAGCAGGAGGTTCATAAATAAATTTTGCTACACCCTAGCAGGGTTCATGTGCGTAATTATGAATTATGGTTAGGTCGATGATATCGACATAGTTAGGACCATATTATCTTGAAAGTACAATCGATCAATCGTCACTTAATTTTAACCGTTTTCGGGAAACCAATTCAAACGTATATTTTAAATGAGTGAGAACACTTGTCTTCTGATTCTGATTTAGAGAAAGCCACAAATTACATCAAAGGCGTGTTAGTCAACCTACCTCCTCTTGTTATACTGTGTTGATATTTTCAGAAAAAGGATGACCTGACATCTTTTGTCGATATAAGCAGTTTCGGATTGAAGAGTTTTCCATCAACCATTTTTATTATCTTGTTACGTAATACGAAACGGAATATCACGGACAAAACATAAGAGCGGACTCAAAGGAGATGTTTGGGACAGACAGACTGTCTGAAGATAGCTAATCGTATTGGGTAAATCTTTTTTGTTTTCTTTGATTCAGTAGATTAAGACAGTTGTGTCGTGCCAATTGCTCTTATTGGTATAAATGAAATGGACTTGGAGGGTGAATTTTCATTACAATTTTTATTGTTATAGAGGAAAAAACACAATCTTTCTGCTAGCTAACCATTATCTAGTTTAGAAAAGTATCAAAGTAACAGCAACGGCAAACAAGTTAGAGTTACCTATTATCAGTTTTATCCTCAGAAGCCTGAAAAATAAAATGGTATACGTATAATTTAAAGTTCGCTATCTTCCATGTTAATCAAGTTATTTAATTGACTAAACCAGCTGTAGTAGTTTTCAGAGTCCACAAAAAAACTACCTATAATTTTAATCAATGGGTGTTTATCCCATGCATAGATGGGTTTTTGGTTGTTACCAAGGAGAAAAATCTTGTTCCCAACAAATCAGAAATGCAATTAATGGGTTACATTGGAAACGATTTATAAAAGTTAAAAATAAAAACGATTAAAAGCAATAAAGTAGTACTCAAAACTACTTTTTTTTATAAAAAAATTAGTACACATTCCTAAAATAGATAGTTCAACAATAAAGACTGAGCTGTAGGTAGGCGGGTGAAAATTAAATATCTTGTGATTGTGAATTGTGAAAACAAACGGATTTTTTGTTTCAAAATGAAACAGCAAGCAAGTAACTCTTCCGGGAACAATTGGAAATTTTGAAATTTCTCGTTGTCAATATGACTTTGTTGAATATTCTCCGAAAAACCAAACAGCAATAGTGCATGTAAATCGATTATCTTCGAATTTGTACAAAATTTGTTGTTGTTAATGGTCCTTATATCAGTTTCTACATTATACCTAGGTATATATTACAATGTCACTCAGCGAGCTATGGAAAGATCTATGCTTGGTATTTTGCTACGGGATAAAATCATCCGGCAGAGGACAAAGGTGGTGGATATCGTCCAGAAATGTAGCAAGCTGACGTGGCAGTGGGCTGGCCACGTCTGTCGCAGAACCGATGAGCGTTGGAGCAGACGGGTTCTTGAATGGAGACCGCGTCTCGGGAAACGTAGTGTGAGACGCCCCCTGCCAGGTGGACTGATGACCTGAGGAAGGCTCTCTAACTGCTAGCATTTATGGTCTAGTCTAGTCGAGACCTTAGACTGTTTTCCCAAATCAGTTGTTGGTCAACTGTTTTCCCAAATCAGCGGAGTAAATTGTAATTATGTCTTACTAGCTTTCCGCCCGCGGTTTCACCAGCATTAAATAAGTTTGTCCGAATTAAGTGTTTACCCTTATGTCCATATTTATACTATTTAACCTATGTCCTATTCCAGGACCTAATCTATATGTGTGCCAAGTTTCATCCCAATCCGTTTAATGGTTGAAGCGTGATTGAGTAAACAAACTTTCGCATTTATAATATTAGTGGGAAGTGGTTCTTTATATATAGGTATATACGTCGATTCCTGTGGAGTTTCTTTCTGGACGTTCTTCTCCACAGTATACATCCCAATCATGAACAAGCTTTCCTTGTCCTTAGCTTTGACGTCGAAAAATTATTTGTAAAAATCTTAATTCTAAAACAATATATTTTTGGTGTGATTAGATTTGGATTCCGATGATGAAGATTTTGTTTAAATTGTAGCAATGTACATTTTTCGAGGAGTATATTTTGCGAAAAGTACATTTTGGGAAGAGTACATTTCGCGAAAGGTACGTACTGCGACTAAACGCAATAAAATACGGGATAACTAAACAGTTTCAGTACACTTTTATTACGGTATTTTATTCTCTTCGGGTTCTTCATTTCGGGACCGGCTCATCGTAAACAAGCGCCCTTCTTTATACCTTGCAAATGTTTATTTCTTCTAATTAATTAAGGCAAGAAATGGCGGGTTTCATTAAGATGATTTGTGTTAATGAAGTTAGTGGAAGAGATTGCTATAAGATCGCCAGTTGAACTTTTTATTTTTTATTTTTTTTGTATAGTTTGTACAATCTACCACTAGTGGCTCCGTGAGCTGTAGACCTCGCGAGTCTTTACATTTCTTTATGAGTTGATGTGACCGTTATTTTTATTTTTTCTCCACAAACATCTCCGACTCCTTGAAATTTATTTGTCAACTTTTTTTTTTAGTTTACCTATTTTTTTTTTATTGGTGTAGAGGAAAACAGCCTCAGCGTTAGACCTTGTCAGCTGGCAACTCCCATAACTCCGTCATTTTTAAAAATTTCAAAAAACTGACTCGGCAAAAGATTTTGATCAATTTATCGTACCTTCTGACAAATTTGACGACCTGTTGAGTGGAACAAACAGACAGATGGACAGACATACAAAAGAAATTTTGGCCAAGTTGAAACGGAGACGTCTCGCTCGCTTCGCTCGCTCAGTCAATAAAATAGTGCATACAATACAGAATTAAAGTACAAATAGGCTAGTTGACTGATTGATTAAGCTGGGTTATAATATTCACTAAAATTGTTATTGCTGTGTCTATATGTTTGTTTGTTTGTTTGTCTGTCCGTTACTTAGTTGTTACGGCGAAACACAGATTTTAATGAAAATGTGGTATTTTTTTAAAACTCGTATTTTACGAGTATGAAGAGTCGTCACCTATTTCTATTCAACCTGGCTCTTGCGTAATTCATTCTTTTTTATGAACACCAAATTTAATTATATTAATGTTCGTTCCGGCAGCCTCGAATAAAATATTTTATGGACAAAATAAATAAAAAAAAGGAATCCGGATAACCCAACACTTTCATCTCGGCAATATTCTGATTGCATTAAAATTTTACACGCAATTTATGAGTTTTTAACGCGTGTTTTTACGCATACGTAGTCCAATTAAGGTAAGTGTTTTCGAAATTGTAATGGAAAATATAAAGGTGTTTCGTTTCCACACTGCCTTGGTGTCAGCTCCTGTAGCGGGAAAATGGAAAATCAATTTGAAAGGTTACCAGTAATTGTCTGTAATAATATTTTACTTGTTTGTGTCATAAATTATGGTATGGATAATATAATAAATTAATCATTACATAGACAGGCATTTCTTAAAATAAAAGAAGGTTATTAGCTGCCAAAATTTAAATAGATGTAGATTATTTTCTTGGTTAACAGTTTAAACTTTGCAACAGGTACAATATTTGGTAATAGAAACCGCACAGATTTTTCTGTTTAGGCACAAACTCGAGAAATTAGAATACCTTATCATTTTCCTTTAGGTACATTCCCGGTTAGCTAATTTATTAATTAGTCATTCTTAAAAGTTCAAATTCGCATTTTGTAAAATTCGCACTATGCATTCGCATTTTTACACTTTCTTCCTTAGCATGTGATTTTATATCCAATTCGAAGCCCATCAACACAGTATTACTCAACGCAGTTGCTCGTAAAAATATAAATGAGGGCGAATTCCCAGAGGGAAAATATGACTACAGTGACACGCTTGAAGAGTTCACGACCTCTTGATTCTTCCAGGAGATGGGCTTATTTTATGAGGAATAAAAGACAATAAAATCAGTTAGAGTCCGCACATCGTGTAGTGAACTCACCCAAAAAAATGTAATGACGAAACTAAGAGATTTAACATCCAAAAGTTAATAAACTATTCATTTCATTTCAGCTATCCCATTGAAGGGAACAAAATCCCGAGAATTCAAAATTCTGAAGGAATTTATCCCAAATAAGGACTGGAAGGTTACGCTAAAGCGCATTTTTTAGGTTTAAACATTACCTTTTAATATTCTGTTCAATTATTGTTTTCTTTTTTAGACAGACACTTTGTTGTTCATCTGTCTTTCGAGACATACTTAGCCTTTCATAAATACGAAGAAGTATCAAATTAAAATTAATATCAAATATTTAGGTGTACGATCCCTTGAAGATGTACATTTTAGTTCAATTGTAAGATTTAATCCATACCATGCCTCTTTAAAGTAAAAAAAAAAGTTTATGAATATACTCTTAGTATAATAGCAAAACATGACGTCATAACAATAAACTGTTTTACATTGCCTTGCATGTAAAAGTTATTCTTTTGACATTTAAGAAAACAAGCTTTAGCAGACAGCAACCGAACTCGAAATACAAGAAACGACATGTATTAACCTTTGATTTTCATTTTAATGAAAATTTGTCTTTTTTGCTTCCAAATATAAAAGTAATTTCAGTTTTACTCCTCCAAGTATGAATTGCTTTGAATATTTCTTTCATCTTAAATTCGTAAAGTTTTTGACTGACGTGATTAATTTAACAGAGAATTTCAGGTGAAGAGGCAAATTGTAATAACTGTTTTCATGCAAATTCCTGAAATATTGCTCAATTTATTGATATTTACTTCGCAGAAGTAGAAATAGTTTAAGTATTTCTTTTTTAGACTATCAATTTGTTTTTTACTTGTGGCTTGAAACTGCTAACATTTTGTTCCGTTCTTTCTTTAGTTTTGGCGGCTTATTTGCCCACTCGCCTTTAGACGATAATTCAACATAAACATCAACGACCCGTTACAGTCCACTGCTGGACTATGTGCCTCCTCCACTTAAGTGGAGGGTTTTGCCATAATCTCCACGCTTGGCAGGCGGGTTGGAGATCGCAGAGGTTACTGTATCAGAGAGCGCTGCTGCCCGTTCCTTGTTCAATGTGTAGTCCCTAAGTCGCCTCTTACAACACCCACGGAATGAGTAGGGGTTGGTGACAAATGTACAGTCCACTTGCGCGTGCGCACGTTACAAATTCGGTAAGTAAACTTATCATCGACTGTTGATGGTTAAAAAAAACACGTTTTTTCAGTTGACAGCTTAGGTTCTGTCCGGTACAGATTTGAAAAAAAAAAAACTCTGGCGCCATTGATAGATCTTGTCTGTTAAAGTAGTTATCAAGTAAGTAAGTTGCATACGGTGTGTTATTTAGACTAGTCACTCAAATATATCTAGTTGGAAGATTTGGAGTTTTATAGAGTCATAAATGTTGTTTTCCTTGTCTGGGGAAAATAAATAAGTGCGCAGTAAACAAAGTGTCTTCGACACGGTAGTAAAAAGCGTAGTTTTGGGAACGTATTGTCTGGTACATGAATGGTTACTTATACTCCAACAATTTTTGTTAAGAAGTTTGTCATTGAAAAATAGTACATTCTTATCACATATTCCAATACATTCCAACCTAAAACATTACTTTGTTGAAGTATTCAAAATAACTGACATTGAAAAAATATTCTGTCAAGATAAAGAACAAACCTTGACCAAACAATCCAAATATTTTCAACATTTTCAAGAATGAACTCTACAAACAAAATGCATTAAGTTCTTTTTTCTCTTACAAATCCTGCTAGATATTTTTTTCTTCAGAAAGCTTTTTTCAAAACATAAAATATTTCAACTTTGTATCTTAAAAAAAACACGAAGCATATTATTATTATAGTTCATCAAAACTAACACAAATCTTTAAGACAAAAAAATACGTAAATTGAAGATATTTTCATGTATAAAAGAAACGAAAAATATACCACCAAAGCATTTCAATCTTCGGGCTTGGCAACAGACGATTTCACTTCAGGAATTTTACGAGTTCTCACAATCTTTATACCTAGCACAGCATTTATGTAGCTCAACTTTGGTATTTTATGCGCAGGTAGCACTTAACCGAATTGATAAAATTGTGTATACATAGTTTGTTTTGTGGCTAACTGTCAAAGTTTTCAATCCACCATGATAACCTGATTTAAAGAAAAAAAGTGAATTTTGTAATTTTGGCGGATTCGTGTTTTTTTTTTTCATACAGGTGACGATATGACATCCAATCCTGCTTTAATAGCAGGATTCAACAATTATTGGCCTATCAAAGCACGAAAGATGTTTTTGTTATAAGTTCAACTGTTACATAATATAGATCTTTGATTTTTATTTAAAATAATTATTTTAGCAATTCTATATTGTAAACAATAAACAATCAACTACTACAACACATAGAAAAACTACATTACTCGCATATTTAAATTTGTAAAGAAACATCTTCCAGTAGAATACCAATTTTTCATAACACCAAAAAATTATTTTGTCTATACAAATGCAATTTAAAAATCTTTTTAAGAACTCCTTCGAAAGACGTAGACGGTTTTACATCCATGCAGAATTAGAATCACAATGCAAATTACTGCTAAAAATTCATGTAAATTAGGTCTCAGAAGGTATTACAGAGTCTTTTGACGCAAAAACGGAGTAGTGATATCGTCCTCATTAGCTAGGCTAAGCTATTCAGTTTAAAATATTTAATAAATCCTGCCTTTGAAACTCTATACTTGTACAAGCTTAGGGTAATGAATCATGACGTTAGTTAGCTTGTTATATATATATTAATCAATTCAAAACTTTGTAGTTTTTTTTTTAGATTTTTGTCATTACATAGTTTAACAGGGAACGGGCAGCAGCGCTCTCTGATACAGTAACCTTTTTAATCTGCGATCTCCAACCCGCCTGCCAAGCGTGGAGATTATGGCAAAACCCTCCACTTAAGTAGATGAGGCTCATAGTCCAGCAGTGGACTGTAACGGGCCGTTGATGTTGATGTTGACATAGTTTATAGATACAGCTGAAAGAACAGTTACAACTATAATATTATTACAGTTAAATATTATTAACGTATTAACATACTCGTAGTATAGACATTATACTATTAAAAAATGCAAATAAGATTAAAAGGTAAAAATAGGACTAAAGTAAAAGAAAAGTTTTTGACCTTACTACCTAGAGTCCTAGACCTACCCTACACATTAAGAAAATATGACCGTAAAACATAAAAGCATCATAAAAATGAAAATATTTTTTAATAAATGGTTGAAGTCTATAAAAACTAGACTCATTGGACACCGGTTACGAAACTGCGGTTACGTAGGCGGCCGAAGGGAGAAAAACAAAAGAAGGCAACTTTGTGCAAAGTTCAGAAAGGAAAAGCCACAAAAATTTCCATCCACAGAATTACCTTAGCCGACCACAAACTCGACACAAAAATAGTTTCGTACGAGTTTTATAACAAAAACACGTAACTTTTCTCACATAAACTTTACCCTTTAAGTTTGTCATATGTTGTATTCTTGAGAGACAAACGATCGACCGCTCGTTTACAGGTTCGAATCCTGTTAGGGACACTCATCAATAGCTCGTATATGTCCCCACAGAAGGGCTCGAGGCTACTCTGAATTAGGGTGATCAGGCCTTAGTCGACCACGCTAGCCCAGTGCGGGTTGGTTGACTTCACACACAACCTTTGAATTTCTTCGCAGGAGTATGCAGGTTCATCACGATGTTTTCCTTCACCGTAAGAGCGTCGAATAAACGTACATATTATGAATTCAAAATTCGAAAACACATTGGTACGTGGTGGGGATCGAACGCGCGTCTCCCGGACGGGAGGCAGCGGCCCTAACCAGAAGACCACCGACGTTCTTTTGATTCATTTAATGAAGACCAAATTATTTTAGCAAATTGAATGACTTTGTCAGGCTTCATACCTATTAGTCCTTCAAAATGCATTACTTTTTCTTAAGAAGAAACCTCTCAACAACCTATCAACTTAAATTAAAAACAAACTTTTAAGCGTTTGTGTTTTTAATTAAATCTTTTTAATTCGGATAATTACACTGATGAAATAAGAATTAACTGCTCGTGTTGATACGGATGAAACCAAAAGCTTTGGGCGGATAGCTAAAGAATATTTCTTCTTCTTCATCATCGCGAGGGTTGTAAGGTCGACAACCGACCTCATAAACCAGTGTTGAGCTATAAAAATATAGAATGTTAAGTATTAGCCACCAATTGGCCATACTTAACTCATCATCGTCATCGTGTGGGTTGTAAGGACATCACAAACCATGGTGTCTTTGTTATAGATCCACCAAAGGCCACATACAGACTTGGCTTCTGCAACGACTGGATAGTAGTCAGGACCAAGGGCTTAACGTGCCTTCCGAAGCACGGAGTCGTCATTATTTTCGGACAATCAGGTGATTCACGCCCTATTAAACAGGGTATTACAAAGAAAAATATCTTCGTTTAGATGCGCAAGCAAGTCTTAAACCAAAAACGTAAACTTAGTTTTAATATGCGCTTCCTATGAGCAAAAAAGCTCTGCTTACTCCTTTTGGAGACAAATGCGTGCCTTTATAAGGAATATTATCTCAAAAACTAAACAAAACAAAGCTTTTTCGTCACCCATAAAATTGCTTCTGACACAGTTGGCTCTACGCACATAAACTTTGCCCAAAAATTGGTTAGTATTCTTCGACCGTCGTCGGCGTAAGTAAAGAGCCAAGGTCGCCCCTCTCCGGAGTCCCAAACACGGCTCAAAAAGTCCTTGCTCAAGTACAGTGCTACTGACAGCTTGCAAAACGTGTACAATTAGCAAAAGGGAGGCTTGGCATTTTAGTAAACTAACTAACCTAAAAAGTGGTTTTAAATTTCGAAACTCCACTCTTGTCATGAAAATAAAACTACATAAAATGAGAAGTATGGATTCATCATCATCATTATCAACAGCTCATATATATACGTCTTAGCACTTCGACCACGCTGGCCCAGTGCGGGTTGGTCGACTTCACACAACAACCTTTGAATTTCTTCGCAGGAGTGTACAGGTTTCATCACGATGTTTTCCTTCACCGTGAGAGCGTCGAATAAACGTAGATATTATGAATTCGAAATTCGAAAACACATTGGTACGTGGTGGGGATCGAACCCGCATGACCCGGATGGAAGACAGCAGCCCAAGCCACTAGACCAACGACGCTCTCCCGAACATAGTGTGGATTACACTTCTCTAAATATTAGCAACATCTGGTTGGTGGTTGCTGTTACGTGCGTATTTACCAACACGAAAGCATTCCAATTACAAAAATGAAATTTAAATCTGGTTCCAAAAGCAGCCTGTGATTTTTTCGATTTTAGAGCAGAATTTTAAATGAGTGAATAAAATACTCGACGTTAGAGTAGTAGGCGTTAATAATTGCAACTTTGTATTCCGCAGTTGTAAATGTTGAGTAATTTAAAAACCTCCAAAATTATGGGTAATAAACTACAAACTATGTCATACACTTTCTATATTTACCCGTAATATCTTGCAAATGCCAAAGAAATATCAATTTCATATTTTCCATAGATCTCGATCTAATTCATATGAGATCATCACCGCTGTAGAAAAAAAATCATCAAATTCAGACAACTAACAAGAAGCATTCAACCAAAAATCTCCTTTTAAAAGCCAGTTAAAAAATAACTACACTCTTAATCGATTATTTTGTTGAACCATTGTCGAACTGGATAAATTTATCATTTTGTAGAGAAACAATTTATACCATTCAAGTAATACAATCTACATTACGACTCTCAAACCCAGTCCCGACGGATCACCATTTCCTGTTACCTGATATTTACTATGAAAGGTATTCTGATATAGGGATAAAGGAAATGTATGGTCTGCTGAAATTCAATAGTTTGATGAATAGTGTCTGATTGGTAATATTATTATTATATTGTTAAACAAGTAAGAAAACTATATATGCCTAATCTGTCTTTTTTTTTGAAAGTTCAATGACAGCTTATTGGACTTGGAATAAATCTAACAGGGCCAAATTTAGGCCAACTTTGCCTAAAAGTTCAAAAAGAAATAAATGCGTTTAATTGTTTAGAGAATATGTAATTTCCATAAGAAAATAATACAGCTGAATTAAATGATGGATAGCCAGAATTCAACAAATGTAAGCGCATGACATTGCTAGTCATAAAGATAAAGATTGAGATGGTTTTTTCTGTAAAGATTTTTTTGTGTGTTTGTTTCATACCATCCTAAGCAGAAATCGGATAAACGTGACTGAAATTTACCTAAATTTTGCCGTGGGATATAATAGAGTCGCTAAAACTGCCAATAATAATAATAATAATAATAATAATAAACTCCCCTTAAAGGTGAACTGAAGAAGTTTCCCAATAATAAGGAGAGAAAAAACAATAATAATAATAAATTTATTCAGGTACAACACAATATCTATCTGCTACATATAAAATGTTACAATGAGATTTAAACAATTGTACCTACTCTTATTGTCTAAACAATGTCAATGTCAATAAAAATGCCAATAAAATGAGATTGGAAACCCCTAAAACTGTGACAAAATTTGACATTACTACGAGTATGTTATATCAACAATTTCATATCGACACAACGCTAAACATAGTTTTTTATCGTTTGTTCCTAAAAATGTATATCCATCGTAATCTTTATTTATTTTGTACCAACAAATTCTGTCCGATACTGTAGAATTTATAATTTTTCGCTTCATAAATATTAATTATCAAATGTTTCATACTGAACCAATTTATCCTTTCCAAACAAAAATCCTTCAAAGCCAATAAATGTGCAAAAACGACACATATGTAACAATTTTCGATGTTTTAACAAAACAACGTATAATGCTTCCGTTAATTTTGGTACCGGAACAGAAATTTAATTTTGGGGTATGTCCCAATTTTCATTTGTCAGACGCACTGAAAACAATTTGTTTTGCAACGCGTAAATGAGGGTTGATGAAGCTATTTCAAAAACGTTTGGGATGTAGGTTTTTTGTTTTTTTCTGTTAATTTGTATTCCCGTTTACTCACCCCCTCACCTTTTCGGAGAAATGATTTAATTACAGACTGTTTTTTTAACTAAGCCACCTTTGTTATTAACTGAATAAGAGCGCATACTTTCAAATATAAGTCAAAAAGTATTTTGTTAAATCTTACTTCGAATAAAGATATTTGTGAAGAGGCATAGTAACAGCGCGTCCCTTTCAGGAAGAAAAGGCAGCTGATATAGTTTCCAATTTCTTACTTTCACACCACGAAATTGATTGAACGTTCGTTATCCAGTATCAGACTGGTTTTATCTCGAAATATTCAGACAAAATATCCCTCAAATTCTTTCAAAGTCAAAGTCAAAATTATTTATTTCCATAGGATGTTATTACATCACTTAGATCCGTCATTACATTTTTTTGGGTGATTTCACTAAAACAATGGCGGAATCTGTGGAGAAGAGCTCACCGAAGAAACTCCACAGTCGTCGCATCTCTTGCGTTTCCTTTTTTAAATAAAATATTGTCAGTTACAAAATTAATGCTTATTATAAATATCGAATCCTATCCTTTTAATTCAAGTTTTCAATTTGATTGCTAACCTTCATAGAATCACAGAAAAGCTTACTTACAACAGCAAATAACAAAATGCCACATTACACAAGCATACCATTACGATTGCATTTGACGAGCACAAATCCTTACTATACAATAATACAATAATTCTATCAACAATATTCATGAAATTCATAACACGAATTTTAGTAAGTCTTTTACATTTCATGTTATACTCAAACTTAGCTTGCAGTTAGAGTAATTACTGAAATTTAACAAAGCTCTGAATCCATTTACAAGGCAAATGTGCAAATATACGAGTACCTAGCTGCTTTTCTACGGGTGCGCTGACGTTGAATAAGGAATTCTTAATTTTACACTGCATATCTTTACCAAAATGCATGTTTTAATTATGATACCAACTAAACAACTTTTTGTAGTTGATTACTTCACAGGATTTGAGCTAATCAAGAAAATTATTAAGGCGCATTCCGAATCAAACTTTCAGCGCTGTCAGCGATCAGAATAGCAAAAAAACGTATGAGTTTTGACAGCTGACAGTAATTCGGAACGCGATTACTTTAATCGATTTCAGCGCGTCTCGGAACGCAGGGTTAGAGTTATTATTAGTCCATCCACATATTATGGATCATAAATTCATGGTATGGCTGATATTTTATAGATAATTCAGCATGGTGATGATTTGATTTTTTGGATAGTGCTAAATTCGAAGTACTTAGTTTAATTATAAATATTAAACTTGTAGACCTTTGATTACATTTATAGGTAATCATCGCTGTACCTTTAACTATAAGGACAATAATTAATATACCACCCAGCAGCTGTAAGAAAATGCAGGCTGAGTAAATCTTAAATATTTTTACCACTCTTATTGATTTTTTTTTATTTGCGACTTGCTGGTTTGTCAGACTTACAACTTTCAATCTGTGGTCAAAGGACATAAAATTGCTGCGTCAATAATTTATTTGATTTGATTATGTTTCACTGTTTAAAGACAGGCCTTGAGTTTTTATTTTATTTACAGGTTATTACCTAAGTGTAATTTGTGGAAAGTTGTTCAGTTTTATGGAAAGTTTAAACATATTTTTAATACATGTACGCCTATAGTATACTTAATGGCGCTTTTTTAAAAGAATGGTTGTTGAAAGAGATTCCTTCCAAAAAGCCTAAACATGAAGTGAAAAAAGGGAACACACTTTAGAAATGTACAAAAATGTGCACTTATATACTGAATTAATAGTATTCATAGATATACCTAAAATATCAATCAATCAAATTCAAATCAACGGCCCGTTCGTTACAGTCCACTGCTGGACTATGAGCCTCCTCCACTTAAGTGTTTGGTTTTGCCATAATCTCCACGCTTGGCAGGCGGGTTGGAGATAGCAGATTAAAAGGTTACTGTATCAGAGAGCGCTGCTGCCCGTTCCCTATTCAATGTGTAGTCCCTAAGTCGCCTCTTATGACACCCACGGGAAGAGTAGGGGTTGATGACAAATGTATTCTACTCTGCCGTCACCACACGGCTTACCTATAAATATAAAGTAGATAAATACAGCTATGATCATCTTTATTATCATCATCATCATCATCTTAGCCGGAAGACGTCCACAACTATAGATAGCCCATTTTCCATCGTAAACGGTCGAGTGAACGGTCCATACATTTTTTTAAATATACGTAGTATATAGATAGATACATAATAATACCGAATAGCATTTCATATTTATAGATATTAATTTACCAACCAGCTCGAAGCCTCTTCGTATTAATTTCGACCCTTCTCTTAATAACTGCCTGCTTTAAACATTAAAACCCCGCCATTTCCGTTTATTGAAAATATCTTTAATAAAACGTGCCACCCTATATTTACCTATTTGATTAAAATGTTATCCCTAATATTAGAAGTGCCCAGTTAAGTGCTTTAGTAAAATTGGGACTTCTTTTTATATCTAGAAGCGAATAGATGAAAATATATAATTAGTTGTTAATTCTTGCCTTTCTTTACTTATTAGGGATTTTTCGGTAATCTCTTTCTTGTGACAGGCTTTTTTTATGAATAATATAAACCGCAAATCGTAATTTTAACAGCTTTTTTGTCTCTTATTCCCTACCGATACCAAGTATGTTATATCTGTAATATTAAGTCAAAGAGCCACCCGTAGAATTTTGTTTTCATCTATTGCTGAATTGGTAACATCTCCTAATGCAATATTATTTCACACTGTAATTCTGAGAACTATAGCATGTTAGTTTATTAATTTTAAGAAAATGTTTTTTTATTATTTAAATACCGCCTATATTATTTTATTACATTTTTATTTACATCTTTGTACCGGCTTAGTTTATGGTTTTTGAGACTATATTTTCGAAATGAGAACAAGTTTGTAATTTGAATGGAACTACTCAATTTATTTTTAAATAACACCTCTAGATTTTAAAAAACCCTTACCTGATAAACATCCAAAGAATATCACCTCCTTTCAGATTTCCAACAATAAATCCTCACTAATTACAGAAGTATTTAAAACTGTTAATCACTTTCCAAATCACTTCACTTAAAACCTAGTTTCACAAAAAAATATTTTTGTTTTGTTTTTTTTTTGTCTCGAAAAAAAATGTGCAATTTTCCGATTACTTCACTGTTAAGTTCACATTGCGAACGCACGTCACTTCACAAGAGAAACACGAAATACGTGCTTTCCGAACGAAAGCTGATGCGGTACTAACGTATACCAGGATCGCCAGGGCGAAAACTCCTACGTGTGCGTGTGGCAACCCTGTGAAACCGTGTCGGATAGAGCTCTGATGTTTAAGTGTGAGTGATTTCGCTTGGTTGTGTCCGTGATTTTGGGCGATTCTGCGCTGTAACTACACGGTTTCTTGCTGGTGTAAGTAAGATCACCTAGAGTTGTGAATGTGTGGGTGAACCAGGGAAGAACGAACGGTGTTTTCAGTACGCATGCGCTCGGTCTTTGAAAAATAAAATCATGTCTCGCGTTATTCAAATACTGATGTGAAGAGGATGTGATTGTAAATCTAATACTGCTATTGAAATCGAGATGTTACTTGTTAAGACGTTTTTATATATTTTTTTAAATTATATTTGTTTTCGGCTAAACCTAACATAGCTTAAACTAAACAGGATCTTAGTTGAAAACTCTCTATAATCTTTG
This sequence comes from Carpatolechia fugitivella, assembly GCA_951230895.1. Classification (NCBI taxonomy): domain Eukaryota; kingdom Metazoa; phylum Arthropoda; class Insecta; order Lepidoptera; family Gelechiidae; genus Carpatolechia; species Carpatolechia fugitivella. Next base: position 7,811,837 of record OX579669.1, on the reverse strand, counting down.
GATGACGCAAAATAAAATGTAAGACAGAATTCCAAGAATAATTCGGATGGAGATTTCATTTTTTCTTAGGACTTTAAAAATGCCCATCTTGATTATAAGTTTAGTTTATAATGCAGGAAAGTTTAAAACTTGAACAAATCTTGCTCGATTTACACGTAGTGCGTAGCGGTTTTGCTACGGTGGCGTAGTAATGCGTAGCTGTTAGCTACGACGACGATTTAAAATCACTAGTTTGACTGATTGCTTCCGCTCACATACTTAAGTACATTCCAACCTAAAGGCTCGAGCCTACCATGAATTATGGCAATCAGTCCTTAGTTGGATGCTTACCAAGTGTGAGTTGATAGACCTAGAATACAATCTTTGAATAATTATTTCTACAATTTCTTTACGACTTCTTTCTCCACCGTCTTCTTTGTTTTTCTAAATAACATTTATTCTATCAATATTACTACAAAATTTAATAGTGTATAAATCTTCCAAAAATAATTATCTTTCTTTACAAAAAAGTGATCTTTTTCCACATTTCACTATTTTCACCTCACGTCCCAAGCTCGGATTACAGCGTTGATTTTGTAGATTTTTGGACTTTTTGGTCGCAAACAATGTGTTTGTTATTGGATTAAAGAAGGAACAGATTACTATAAAGAAATGCTAAGAATGTACAAGGAATTGTAGTTGTGAGTCTTTTGTTTCTTTATTTAATTGCAAAAAAAATTAATGAGGAATATTGGTTTATCTATTGGTATATACACTTATTCATTTTTGAAATCACGAGATTTTTTGTTCGTCATCATGATCATCATCATCATTTCAGCTTGTTAAAGTCCACTGCTGAACATAGGCCTCTCTAATCGCACTCCAGCGCAACCGGTCCGTAGCCACCTGCATCCAACGAGACCCAGCGATCCTCACCAGGTCGTCAGTCCATCTCGTAGGTGGCCGTCCCACACTGCGAGTTTTTGTTCAAGCAAAAATCTTTGTCTAGTTATATAAATTTTTACAAGATCGTATTCGCATTAGACAATTTTCACGGTAAGGCAGATAAGCATATAGATTCGTTTCTGAAGATGCCAGAATAGCAGTATTTAGACAAGGACTCTATATATAGGTACGTACGATAAAAGCAGATACAGTGGGCTTTATTAAAAAAACTGTGAGTGATTAAAACAAAAATCATTTGGTTTTGACTATCCCAGTGTCAAAGACATAGTGATATTAAATTGACCTTCAATAGCAGTCAAAGTTAATTTATTTTACTCGAACTCGTAAGACAGTAATCTATTTTACTACTTGAGTTTTTAATTACAATATGCATGACTGCTCGTTCATTGCAAATAATATCTTTAGAAAGTGTTTTGAAACTAATTACTACTATATTCTTGATTTTATGTTTGCTATTACACTAAGCTTTGTGGATTTATGATTTTGTTTAGGCGTATTTTTTAAGAAACAACTTTATTTGAATTAAATGTTGTGTTAAAATAGATTTTATACTTAATTTTGATTCTATCAAGATAGGTGTCCTGTCCTTGTTAGCAAAATACGTTTATAAATCATCATCATTATCATCATCATCTTCTACACGTCCCCACCGAGGGGCCTGTCTATCTTGTGTTAGAAAAAAGATTTGCAAAATACGTTTTAAAGATAAAGATTAAAGTGTTTATTCGAAGTAAGATTTAACAAAATCATTTTTCGACGTCACGTTTGTTTATTAACACAAAAAAAAACAATAGGCCAGTCAATATCAACAAAAAAGAACAAACATCGCGCATGTAACTAAGTTTTTTTATACGATGTTAGGCACCCAAGTTTGCAACCCTGAAAACCTTGTGCTACCCAAAAACCTCGAAAAACCGCAAAAAATGCTCCAGGACAAAGTGAAGACCTTGGCATCAGTCACCACCTCTGTGAAAGTAATCAACAAGAGAGTTGATGTTGATCCTTTTACCATATTCCAAAGAGTCTGCATCACAAAACAATCAGATGAACAATTGTAGCAGCACCAGGATCATTAGTTTAGCCAGTACGTGTCTTTGAATATGACCCAAACACAAAATATACACTTTTTTTTAAATAGCCTACCTTTGACAAGCTGTATCTCTGCAATTAATAAACCTAAAGTGCTGAAGTTAAACTCAAATTGTAGAAAATTTAGTTGGCTTTATTAAATTATATAATTTCACAGTTTTTCGAACAACATGATGGTAGCACAGGGTTTTCAGGGTTGCAAACATGGATTTAAACTACTCTTAAGGAATCTAACAACATATAAAAAAATCGTAGATACATGCGCGTTTGCGATGTTTGATGTCGATATTGACTGGTCTTCAAATCCAACACCAAAATAGAATATAATGGTTGATCATTTAAATACCTACATTATAGAGTGGCATAAATTCTGGCATGTCTAAGGGCGTATTTATAGGGTAAACTAACATTGTTATAGTAACGTAGTTAGGTATGTGTTGATCACACGTAAGTAGTAATAAGCTGTCAAAACAAACCGGATTGATATTTAATTACTTATTTGTGCTTATGTGTTAACTACTGTCTACCTATAACAAAGAGATTATTTGTCAGAATAAGTTAACTCGCTACTGTACTTATGCAAATGTAAATGGGCATTAAGGGCAGCCATCTTTATGATTACATAAGAAAATAATGTAATACGAGAGTACAATAGAGTGAGCTACTCGCCTTAAGGGCGCTACACTAAATAATAATTATGGAAACAAGGAAATCGATTTGAATTCTATTTATTTAAATCTTTTAGTATTTCATTTTAAAGACAAAAACACGTCCTCCCTGAAGCTCGTTGGCATTCAGAGACCTCTAACAAAAACAAATCTGTTCGCAATTCAAAAATATTTAAAATATTCGCATCGTTCAGAATGCACGATGAAAACTGACTTCCAGCGAGTAAGCACCAATATCTGGGCACATCAGAGTTCATACTTTTCTACGGTGAAGCCAAAGGGGTGAAACTTCGCAAGTAAAACCGCCAACTAAAAGCAATTTAACGGGTACAGTGTGAAACATTAAAATTAATCAATTTAATTTATCTCAGGTGAACTGCCAAAGTTACTAACGACGTTACTAACTTCAATACGATTAGCATCGATGTTGCTACGGCACTTAGCACGGTATTACTCAACCCGGATCCTTAAATTGTAACGTATATAATTTCCAAACTAATTGGTTTAACTGTATCGTTTTACATTATTGAAAAGTTTCCTCGTAAAGTTAACTTACTTATTTTAAGTTTATATATTATAAGTAACTAAGTCACAGCAAAACTGAATTTAATATTATGTACGAACAGTCAAATAAAAAAAAAAATGTTATTGAAATATATTTAAATCACTGTTGCCAAAAGCAAGTAAAGGACATACAAAAATTCTTCTTTTTAATGATGTTTCACGAAATTATTGCGAAGTTATCCCTTAGCAAAAAAAATAACCTTTCTAAATAGTATTTTTGTGTTGTAGTTGATAGTGATGATGACCAAAGAACATATTATTATTTAATTTCAAAGAGACACGGAACATGGAGGGTACTGTTTCCAATTTCCTGGTTTTTCTTTTCAATGTCACAACTTCGATAAAAAATCATTGCCCAGCTTCTATTTTATCGACACTGATCTTTTATACTTACACTTGTACAGTCGCGGACAAAAGCTGGGGTCATTGCAGCCAACTAACAAAAGCATCCCTCATTTGATCTGCCGGAACTGCCACCTTGATATTCGGATAAAAAAACGGGGTTCTGTTCGGGTATTATTAATACCCGTTCGATCCGTTCGTTGCCAAACCTCAAGTGCTGTTGGGAGACAAAAACCTCTTCAAACTGTCCAAAGTTAGAAATATAGGGCGTGGTTTATATCATAAGCTCATGATTCATTGCCTAAAATACCCTTATAATTTCGGCAACCTTCTCTCGAATATGAAAGATAATGAGAAGCTTAACGTAGATTGTTGTCGTGAACAATTCTACCAACTGAAGTATGTGCACAAAATTTTTTTAGACACAAATTTTATCGCTTAACGATTTGTAGGAAGATCGAAGAATTGCAGACGCGAAAATTGATAAACAGCCGCTATCTGCATACAAATTGTTAGTTGAAAACGCGAAACCTTTTAGGTGGAAGCCTCATTCACGTATCTGAACAATTAGAACGGAAATCAAATATTAATTTAAACGAAAACTAAAAATATTACAAGCTATTCAGTTTCATAACTCCTGGGAAGTTTTGGTTATTTATTTTTTTTCAAACATGTCATGTACTATTGAGGCTGTTGCTATTGAATCTAGAGAAAAGTTCCTTCCGCGCTCCCTCAAAAGTCCAGTTTCATTTGATACGTCAATTTTGCGACACATGCATTAGGTCCATTAAAAAAAAAACATTAGCGCACATTAGCGCTGCTAGTGCCCATTATTAAGACCCTTGTAACTTATACCAGCGGCTAAAATAAGGCAATCTAGACGCTTGATCTGAACAAGAGCCCGACGTCGATAGCTATTGGTTATGCTATTGTTTAGGACGAGTGCGATAATTTGCTTTGAAAGCTTTCATTTATCTTTAGTAGCTTTAATGATCTTTGGAACTCTGAGGATAGTAAAACTCTATCTTTTACGTGATATGGAATTTCATCAGTGAAACTTGTGGATACATTTCTTGCCCCACAAGTTTAACTGATTTTTGAATTTGGATTCGCTCGTGATAATGATTTTGTTCTTCTTGCGCTAATGGTGTGAAGGTGTACGGAGGCGCTTGTATAGGTTCATCAATTACACCACATCAATCACTAAGTCATAAAAAGAGAGAGTTTTAGCATGTTTGATGGAATTCAGATCAGCGGTGTGTTTAATTTTTAACAGAGTAGAATACATTTGTCACCAACCCCTACTCTTCCCGTGAGTGTCGTAAGAGGCAACTTAGGGACTACACATTGAACAGGGAACGGGCAGCAGCGCTCTCTGATACAGTAACCTTTTAATCTACGATCTCCAACCCGCCAAGCGTGGAGATTATGGCAAAACCCTCCACTTAAGTGGAGGAGGCTCATAGTCCAGCAGTGGACTGTAACGGGCCGTTGAATTGATTTGAGTGCCGCTGTGAGCTGTAGACCTCGCGAGTATTGTATACTTTTTAAATGGCTGATTTATAATTTTTTTACGTTTTCAACCCTCATAACTCTGTCTTTTATTAAAATTTATAAAAACAAAACGAACCTGCCTACAAAATTTTACAAGAATCGGTTGAGAAACGCGACTTGTAGAGTGGAACAAACAGACAGATGGACATGCAAAAGCAATTTTGGCCAAGCTGAAACGGAGACACTTCGCGCTCGCTCGGTCGACTACTCCAGCAGGCGTGAAAAGTTATTTTGGATCCGGGTCAGACTAACAAATCCGGATTCACCGAAATTTGCCCAAATTTACCCCCCGAGTTCACCCGGCTTACAAAACTAAACTAAACAAATTCATTATGAAACACTGAATAGTGTTGCAAGCTAAAATAACTAATTTAAGTAATAAGTGTTCATGATTAATCTTTTAAGACCTTTCTCATACTATACTCATCCTTATAAACTAATGCTCGTCCCATTAATAAGGTGAGCAGAGCATCAGATTCAGCATCAGAAAGAGAGCACATACTAAAACCAAGTTTAGTGGCACCCAATCCAAGAATTTTGGTAGAAAAATTACTACAACATTAATTATGTATACAATGTGTTATTTAAATCGGTTGGTAGGTGAGCCCATGAAACAATTTTGCAAAAATACAATTGTATTTTCATACAAATTGACTCGTTTAGCTTTTTTTATTGAGATTGTTTAGAATTTCTGGAACAAAAGTTGTTCAGTTTCATGAACTGACCTGTTGTTGTTGTTATCTTGCTGAATCAACTAACCGAGATGGCGCAACATATCTACGAGAAAGTTATCTGGAGAGGCCACGACCCACAGCATTGAGAACAAACGACACAAAAAGGAAAGAGGAGTCAACTGACCCCAAAAAAATCAAACAATAAACACCATAATCGTAATCTAACAACACAATAGTACAATCTACTTTACCCCACTCTTAAAACCCATCGAACAATTTCCTTTTTACCCCAACAATGAATGATTCAACACGTACTCAAACAAAAACTTTAATCAGGCGTCAAAAGTAATTTGGGATCCGGATCTACAATTACCCCCGCCGCCGTACCTGGGCCCGCCCGGAATTGCCCCGGTACAGCCGGGTAACTAAGCCGGTCAGGAATCACGGAATAGCGCTATTTGTAAATAATCTACACATTTCTATTCCGCCTCGGCCGAGCCCAGGGCATTGGTTAAGAATGGGGGAAACTTGGATACGGTAAGATATACTTAAAAATATTTTTAAATTCTGGTGTCTTTGTAAAGTTTTTTTTGTTAGTGTAGTTATAAAGGAATAAAACTGTAACTTGTTTCCACAAGATTATGTATTGTACTAAATGGGCGCTATTGTATAGAAAAACGCCAAAAATTCCATCTGACATTTGTCTAATAAACGTTTTTTGTACGTCGCCGTTGAGTTCCAGGTTATATTCCCTATTGAAGCCACTTTTGAATTAGCTGTGATTTCAAATATTAAAATTGTTATAAAATATGGTACTTTTTGTAATTCAACTTAACTGCGTGATTTTGAATGTGTGATCGATGCTCAGAACGCTAGCTCATTGCAACGATACAATAGTCCATCACTCAAATTCCTTATTGCTTCAAAGTAAACTTTTTTATTAATTATTTTCGTAAAGCCGTGTTTTTTTCTCATAAAATATTAGATAAGTACTAAATAACACACCTACTATTCATATTCAAACGAAACAATGTATCCAATCAAACAAAATGCTTTAAATTTATCACACACTCATACGGCTCATTTAATTTTAGTAAAAAATAAACAAAAAATATTATATATATATATATTTTATTATTTTCTTCTCCATTACTTTTTTACTCTTTGGAAGCGTACTTTCAATATCGGAGCGAGCAGGTAGCGTGCTAACTACACGTTTAGCGGCGTAATTACAAACCTTACGACACACCTAATATATGAAAGTATTTGACTAGGGTTTGTTCTATTGCGACGTGACAAGCTTGTTAGGGAAGGATATACAGGATGAATAGAATTTACTTTGAATTAGTTATGAGAAAATATATTATGTGCTACGAGTTATTACTCGTAAATCATAAGTGCTTCAATAAATAATGGTCACACTCTCTATAGAACAATTTCTAAGAACCTTAATATACTAAACGTTTTCTCCGAAGTAGAACATTTTAGTGATGAAGAATATCTAATGTAAATGCTCAAATTCTTCATAAATTGTTTACCTAATATCTATTATCTAAATAACGTACCTTATAATGCAGAAAATTAAAAATTTTGTCTATCTTGGACAGGACTCGAACCTTGCCTATCCGGGCCAGAAACAGGCGCATTTCCAATTATGCCACCAAGCTCTGTGAAAGGTCGTCGAAATTTGACACTGCTGTTTACTTTAATGCTTAGAGTGCATTACAGCTCCATCTGTCGGTGATATTACAAACTACCGACGTTCATGTTTCAAGTTACATTGAAATTATCATGAATACGATGCGCTCACTCAATACTATAGATTATTATTGTTACAGATTACGTCTGTTAACGAAATACCTAATAATTATAAATTAAATACATTTTCATTTTTAAACGAGACCTGTCGCGCGCTCTTCATTTGTCGTCGGCTGTCATCGGTTACCTTCAGTCTGTTGGAAACCGTCAGCCATCAGTAGCTAAATAAAATAACTACCTACACTGTTAGGGGTCCTACAGTACTATGGAAAAGAAGAAAACTGTGGACTGTATAAAATGCTGGTTTATTAAAATCGTATTATAGTAAGAAAGACGCGCGGTGTCGCGAGGAGCGGTCAGTGAGAAGTGTGAGAGAACGATCGCGGCGCGGCGCGGCAGACGACGTAGGGGGCGGGTGCGGGGCGCGGGCGCGGCACGGTGTAGCCCGATCACGCTTGGGACGCGTGGACATACACCATGCCATAACCATGCTCCCATACCAATCATCGTGAGAGAAAAGACAAACCTCAAAAAGCAGACCGCAAAGAACGTTTTTACCCATAGTACGTCTTTTAACATATTTCATGGTGCATTATTGTTACAAAACCATAAAGACAAGTTTAACAACACCATTGTTTTATGGGGGTAGTCAAACATAATTTTATAGGGTGGCGACACGCGGATGTGTGTTTATGTTGTGATTATGATGCATATTATCAAAATTTTGTACCATTTCGGTGTATAAAAAGTACATGACATACACAGATTTTGTGTCACGACAGGTTGGTGCTACAAAAGCTTGAAAAATATTGGTTGATATTTACAAAATTAACAAAACCCATTTATATAAGTAGGTACAGATTAATATTATTTGCGGAGTCGAATGTCATGTCTAAACAATTCCCATACAATAAAGTACCTATAAAAACTATTAACACCCGTCTTAAAAAAATACACTATTTCTTTCACTATACACTACAATTGAAACAAGATCCAGGCCTACTATACGCATAGCTATTTTATTTTGATTTAGGTTGACTTCCGTAAGAAAATTATAACATTTCCTTTTCCTTATAATTAAGCTTGGCTTACATAATGTATAATGTTCTAATGTGTATCCGTTAACACGGAAAAAGCGCTAATATTAACATAACAAAAAATAACAATCTCTAAGATTTATTATGATTATTTTTATTTAAAATATATTTCATTTATTTGGTACAAAAGTATAGAAAACCACATACTTAACAAATCGTCAGAAATTATTAACACATGTCAGTCAAAAATACCTCTCCGGGTCATACCAGCCGCAAAGGTAATGGACAACCTTTGCACCAGGTAGGAACCGGAACGGGCGTCAAACCCCCTCTCTCTGAGTATGCGACCAATTTTAGAAAAGAATAGAATAGAAAAACATTTATTTAACGTAGTACATAACACATGTATAACAATAATATCTCCTACTACGTTAAAAGGGTTCCGACTCAGCATAATGTCGCTAGCTAGGCTAGTGACGCTGTTATTCTGCTCTATTTTATTATTAGTATAATTAATCTATATTTTATTAAAGCTACTTGATCCTAATTCAGGTATTTGCTATTTTTAGGTGAATATAGAATGATTCCTTGAATAAACTAGATTTGTTTCTCGTAGACTTTATTTTTTTGTGAGTGAAGGACGTGTAACACTCAGTTCATGTCTGGGCTGGGAAGTTACATCTTAGATTTTGATAAACTCCTGTTCTGTTTCTTTAAATGATAACAAGACAGTGTCGCTGCTACTTGAGTAGTTATTATAGTACATTACGATACAAGGATCGTAGGTGGCATATTACAAACGAGGGCAGGCGAGGGTTTATAATGTCACGAGTTTATTATAAAACCTAAGATCCGTGTGTTGTACGACGTTTTTCAATACAATTGTGAGAAAACTGATAGTAAATAATTAAATTGAAATGGTTAAGAAAGGTACATACATAGTACCCTACAAAAGCTACGATACAGGTAAAATTGATGCCATCAAAACATAACTTGTAAAAAAACCAAGTCTCGCACGCAACTTAGTCTACCGTAAAAAGTTGTGAGATCCATGTAATACCAAGTCGGTTAATTTATTCAGTCCCTACTTAAGAGTCCTTCTGTCTTAAGTTATTACGTAATTAGCTCACCTAACAACATCTTATAGTGACCAGATCAATATTAAAAATCTCTTATGTTTTAAATAAATACATAGATTGACCTGGCAATCGCATGAAAACACAATGTATCTCACAAGTAATACATTATTATATTAAATTTGATTGTTTAGTGCGATTGCCAAGTCAATCTATGTATTTATCGCATGAAAACATAATGTATCTCACAATTAATACATTATTATATTAAATTTGATTGTTTAGTGCGATTGCCAAGTCAATCTTTGTATTTATTTAAAACATAAGAGATTTTTAATATTGATCTGGTCACTATAAGATGTTGTTAGGTGAGCTAATTACGTAATAACTTAAGACAGAAGGACTCTTAAGTAGGGACTGAATAAATTAACTGACTTGGTATTACATGGATCTCACAACTTTTTACGGTAGACTAAGTTGCGTGCGAGACTTGGTTTTTTTACAAGTTATGTTTTTGATGGCATCTCATTTCTTTTTGTAGATCGCATGAAAATACAATGTCAAAATGCACACCTACGCTCCACCTACCCTACACCTAACCTACACCTACCCTATACCTACCCTATACCTACCCTATACCTACCCTACACCTATCCAACACCTATCCAACACCTACCCTACACCTACCCTGCACTTCTTATTCAATTATATTCCATTATACAGGTACACTGATTCATTTACTGCAAATGTAACTTTGTAATCCTATATAATGCCCCAAGATTTATATGGTATTACAAAGTTATCTAGCAAATGATGTATCTAGAAAACTGGGCCGAAATTGCAAAATGTTTTAGTTTTTCCTTGGTTTATACACTAAACACTAATTCCATTCTAAATTTGAAGCTTCTATGTCTGCTAGAAGTGCCTTAGAGTTTTGATGATCGGTCAGTCAGTCAGTGAGTGACAAAATTAAGAAACTTTGACTAGTTATAATTCATAAACTACTGGTTCAAATTGATTGAAATTTGAAATATACCGTATTTATACAATGCCTGCTTGGTTACTGAAAACTCAGGCTTCTAGTTTTATCCACAACGAAGTTATAGGGGGGTCGAAAATGGCCTGAACTGCTTCGAGAAAAGTATGGTACGGCCGTGCCGCTTTTTTGCTCGACTTGGCGGGGGCACTGCCGTGCCCCCAGATCATGTAGAAGTTGTAAAAACTAACCTTTATTATATCGCGCCCAGTTTGAGTATCCTTACTATTCACATTTATCATTAAATATCAACACTAAATCACTCATAAAACACAACATTCAATGTAAAACAGTTAAATGAAAATTTTACAAACTTGGCGCCAACTACAAAACGATAGTATGTTTCTTTTTTATAAGCATAATTACGGAGAAAATGCTCTGGCGGACATTCAGCCTCTACGAATATTATTTGTTAAATCGAGATAATTTTATTTTTATAATTAAAATATTACTGGCTGATAATATTTTTGATACAATTTGTTGAAATATAAAAATATAAAATACTTTTATCTTTGTATGAATCGATTTAAAAATTTTTTATTGTCAAAATGATCCTGGCTGAATAATAAATTCTGAAGACCGTAGGAATTAAAAAAAAAAATTATAAAATCGCACTAGTGCGGTAAAACGCATTTACCGCACAGTTTACTGCCTTCGTAAGTTCAATTTTCGAGCAAGGTATATTGAAAAATAAATAACATCTGGATAACTAATAAAAAAAGTATTGATGTAAGTAAACTATATAATAGGGGTGTTCCAATATTTGATATGAAGATTATAGTTTGTTTTGATGTTAAATTTTTATACAAGTGTGGCCCAGCAGCCGCCACAAGCTGCTGAGCACCACACGAAGAGTGTTGTACAATAATAAAACAATAAAGTGTGACAATATCCAGGGCAAAGTCCGAATCATCATCATCGTGTGGGTTGTAAGGTCGACAACCGACCTCACAAACCCTTGTGTCAGTGTTATAGAGCCGCCAAAGGCCGCTGACTTGGCTCGTGTAACGACTAGATAGTAGCCGGGACCAACGGCTTAACGTGCCTTCCGAAACACGGAATCATCTTTATTTTCGGACAATCAGGTGATTCAGCCTGCAATGTCCTAACCAAACTGGGGAAAGTCTCACAAAGAGATTTTTGCTTGACAGTGTCCCCACCGGGAATCGAACCCGGAACCTCCGTAATGGGCGTTGAAATCTCGACCACTCGGCCACGGAGGCTGTTAAGTCCGAAGAAAAAGGTATTTATATGTTATATATTTTACGAGTATAACTGACATGGAAAAAAAGTTGAAAATAGTAGAAAAGCTTAGGAGTTTACTATCAGAGATCAGGACATGAAGTGAAGAATTTATTAGCTGAAAAAAGACAAAATCGAAACGAAAGAAATCTAAATTTAAAATGAATTTAAAATGAAAGATAAAACTACCAGCAAGAAAGGTTGCCAGTCATAAAACAGGAAAGAGGACGAATGCCTCGTTACACCGGTAATAACAAAACAATCACATCACATCAGAATTATCTACAAATTACGAGTATCTATTAGTTCGTTGGGTTATAATTATTGTTCCAACATACGGGCCTTCGACCGACAACGCTACAATTTTGACAGAATTTTTTATAACTTAATGTGCATGTAATTTGTTCTACTAACTCATTTTTAATGGACTCCCTTATAATGGTTTCCTTTGGAATATTGTATTTTATCACTATGTTAGTTAGAATTTAGGTGCGTTCATATTGAAAGTGAGTGAGAGTCTTATGATCTTCTTAAACTTCTCAAACAACTGAGGTCGTCTTAGAAAACGTTTTTTTAAAGGTATACTCCTCTTTTCTTGGATTTTTTTAACTGTTCACTATGTATCATGAAACTCAGCTTATATTTCTATTATTATAAAGATTATCGATACACAATAATTTAAAGTAGAAAATCATATGTATTTCATAAAAAGACCCAAAAATTGTGTTTTTTTTTTCATAGGACAAACCATAAGTCATTGCCTCGATTATTCATATAAAATATGACTTTAATAATATTTTTTTTTATATAAAATATTATGCTAACGAAATGCCAAAAATGTAGGTCTGAAAGGGATTTAGGATTTGGGGTATTTACGCCATGAAATGGTTCGTTACAAATGTTATAGAATTAAATTTCTGATACACGGTAAATCATATTAACTACCTCCATAGCCTAACTGTCGAGCGATCGACTCTTTTACGGAGGGTCCGGGCTTGAATCTCGGTGGGGACAATAGCCACGATTGAATAGTCACGCTCTTATGCTTAATTTAAGTTCGTCAGTCCTTTTCACCTTTTAAAGATTAAAAAAGGACAGGGATGGCCATCCTAATATTATAGCTGTCAAACATCGAATTTTAACCTTATGGACGCGTCGATTGCACAATTTAAGAGAGCACGTAAAACATCCGACTTAAAAATCTCTTAATCTGACAGCTATCTTATTTTAGGTTATGATGATTGAGACGATGATTGATGATTCGTTCAAATTAATAGAATTCGTTCATCTGAATTCATCACCTCTCTTTCAATGGTTAAAAACGAAAAGGATAGCTGGATTTCAAAATTAGAATTAGAGCATGATTTCCAGAATCGGGGCCAATGTCAAAGTAAAATTTATTGGCGCTGTTTGATTTAAATTTCGCAGGCTGAATGAATCATCTGATAGTTAGAAAAGTGCTTCAGAAGACACGGTAAGTTATTTGTCCAAAACTGTAAGTACACGTACAGTCGCCTGCAGAGAAATCAGACCCCCCTGGTATAGCGAGGCATAGCGCATAGTATTCTAGGGGGGGTCCGATTTCTCTGCAGGCAACCGTACCAGCTCAAAAATGCTTAAATTGTCAATCATTTGAGCCGAAACAAATAACAGTTTATTCGTATTTCAACCTCACATAACAATGAATGTTTTTAACACGCGAACCAAATTGTCTCAATGCCGAATCCGCACGCAATTTTAATCAAATTAAGCACATGCCAACCAAAATAATGTGCTTGGTAATTGCTAGATATATTTTCACCCATTTTCCTCCATCGTCTTGGAGAATGTTTACATGAGATGGCAAGAAGACATGATAAGAAAATTGGTATGTGATTAATGATAATATCTTATTAAAACAGATCCACGTGTCAGTTGCAAAAGAAGTATAATAAAACCAACAATGCGAATTATTAAGAATAGGATAAATTGCACACAAATATTTAAAAAATGCACGTTCATTCGACCACGCTAGCCCAGTGGCAGTTAACCGACTTCACACACAACTTTTGAATAGAATACAAAAGAATATGCTTGAATTTCTTCGCAGGAGAGTGCAGTTTTTCTCACGATGTTTTCCTTTACCGTAATAGCGTCGAATAGCCGTGTGGTGACGGCAGAGTAGAATACATTTGTCACCAACCCCTACTCTCCCCGTGGGTGTCGTAAGAGGCGACTTAGGGACTACACATTGAACAGGGAACGGGCAGCAGCGCTCTCTTATACAGTAACCTTTTAATCTGCGATCTCCAACCCAGGCGGGTTGGCAGGCGCCAAGCGTGGAGATTATGGCAAAACCCTCCACTTAAGTGGAGGAGGCTCATAGTCCAGCAGTGGACTGTAACGGGCCGTTGATGTTGAAACGTGCATGAATCGAAAACGTGGACAGAGGCTCTACCCTAGCCGTCACACCACCGAAACTCTTATTTATTTATTTATTTATTATTATCAATGTAACTTGTTTGCTGACAGATCGAATCCAACACACAAACAAGCAAAGGAATTAAAGTATTAGTACAGTGAAAACAGAGCATTATTAACAATAGATACATCAATACAGCGTGTAGATAAGTCAATATAAATAAGTTAGTAACATAAACATTAATTTAAATAAATTGTCAAAAACTTAATAATTAATCATTATTCGTTCAGCATTATGAAAAAATAAATATAAAACATATATAAAGAACATACTAATCAACAACAATTGATGGATTAGTAAATATAGGCAAAAGCATTTATTATAAACTATAGGACGGAGATAATTACACATCAACGCTTAAAAACACTTCGACCCTATTCAAAAGGCATATAAAACTATCAAAAAACAAGTCCAAGTCAGCATATTGAGCGAGCATATCGCCTATAATGCTCAAGTCACACAGAGCGGGAGCGGCGCGGTCCAGGGCCGGGACAAGCGGGATGGCGCTATGCTGCGCCATAGCACCGTCCCGCTTTCCCGGCCCCGGACCGCCCCCGGCACGGCTCTGTGTGACTTGGGCTTAAGGGTGAGGGCGCGGGCAGTAGGAGCGTGCTTGCCGCGGAGCGTGCGCGCAGCGGACCGGCGCAACAGCCTAGGCCGGCGGCGCGGCGCTACCATCTCACCCGCGGCATTTTGGGGCAAACGGCTCGGCACCAAGAGAGCAAATTGTTCAAGCACTAAAGAATTGTCAGTCCTGTTTCGTAAAATGGACAGATAGTGCGTAAACAACGAATATTTCCTCCGAACGGCCAAGGTGTTCAGATCCACCATACCATAAACGAAAAGTGATGGGTAAAGGAAAGGATAATAGCCATAGATTCGCTTATACAACCAGCGTGTAAATTTTCGCTGTACCCTTTCTGCCATAAGGTTATATTTATCCTCATGGGGATCCCAAACAATGGAGCAATATTCCAGTCTACTGCGAACATAAGCATTGTACAACACCTTAGCTACTCTAATGTCATCAAACTGTAAGCAGGTCCTTATTATAAATCCTAAAGACCTGCTGGCCCTTTTACAAGTTGCAGTCACATGCTTGTGAAAGTCTAGTTGACCATCCAACGTCAGCCCTAAATCACGAATATCTTCCACTCTATCCAGTATGGAGTCATGCAGGCTATAGTTAGCAACTAATGGATGGCGCTTGCGTGTAAAAGTAATAGTTTTGCATTTGTCTGTATTGAAGGAAAGTAAGTTCTTTTCACTCCATATAGCAACTGCATCGATGTCTTTTTGGAGACATAGAACATCATCTACGCTGCCAACCCCCATGCACAACTTTAGGTCATCCGCAAATAAGAAACAATCGGCTCTGGAAACAATGTCAGGTAGATCGTTAACCATTAAGAGAAATAGAGTCGGGCCCAAAGTGCTATCTTGACTGACGCCAGATCTAGTATAATACTCATCTGATTCGTACCCGTCAACTCTAACAAACTGGCGTCTATCGCCCAGATAATTGGAAAAAAAGTCCAATAGCCTTGGAGTAAAACCTGCCACCGCTAACTTGTCCAGCAGCAAATCATTGTGAACCATATCAAAGGCCTTTTTAAAATCAAAATAGGCCGCATCAACTTGATGGCTTTTATCCATTTCAGCACAGACATAATCCACAAAACCGATAAGATTAGTGGCAGTTGAGTGTGGTTTGCGAAATACATGCTGACGGTTGTGCAACAAATCCTTTATCTGAGGAGCAATTAAATAATTAAGAATCCCTTCAAAAATCATTGCAAAAGGCGACAGCACTGCAACTGGTCTATGGCGAGAGACCCCAGCCCCCGGTTCCTCACCCTTCGGGATGGGAGTGACTCTAGACAGTTTCCAGCATTTCGGGTATTTGGTAGTTTTAAGGGAGAGATTGTACATATAAAGTAGCGGAACCTTGAAAACTGCAATACAATCCTTAGCCAAGAAGACTGGTATGCCATCGGGGCCATCAGATGAGCATGGTCTGAGGCGCTTTCTCACAGCATCCAAGTCTGGTTCAATTATAGTCCCAATGGTAACAGATCTGGAATCTATTATTGAATGAGCAGCCCTAGCAGCACGTGCAGAATCCAATAGTGGTACATCCACCTGGAACACTGAAGAAAAATATTGGGCAAATACGTCTGCAGCAGTCTGACCCGACACTTCCACCCCATTATGTGTGAAACTATCAATACCTCGCCTCTCCTTTCTTTTTTCTCTTATAAATTCCCAGAAAGTTACAGGATCTTTAATTAAATTACTTTGAACATATCTCAAATAATTCTGATGAGCATCCTCAGTCATTTTCTTAACTTTACCTCTATAGTATTTATATAACTGTTTGTTAAATTCCTTACGTTCCGTTTTATATTTTTTTAAGTGAAAATATTTGCTCTTTATGTTATGTATTATATCGGCAGAATATCATTTAGGATACTCATATACCACACTGCGTGAGACGGGCTTCTTTAGAGGTACGTACAAACTAATGTAGTGGCGCAATTTTGAGTAAAATATGGCAGAAGCTGCATTTATTTCAGTTGCTGCGTACAATTCAGTCCAGTCGATTTCCGCAATTGCCGTGTAGAGCCCCTCAAAATTAGCTTTACGCCAATTCCAAAGAGGGGAGGATCCCGGGCGCAAACGATGCGGAGTCTGAGAAGATAGAGACGGCAAGAGGGGAGTACTGCGACGCATCTTCACTGAAACCTCGAGCGATGGGTGGTACTTATCTATCGGCACTGCTGGATCAGTACATTTGCTGACCTCAACCTCATCCCCTTCAAGATCGCTCAGCACTAGATCAAGCATATCACCATGACTGTTCAGAATTGTGTTATATTGATATAAGTTACAAAATTGACAAAACAAGTCGAAGCGCTGTTTAACATTGATGCTAACAGTGTTTAAATTAAAATCGCCTAACAATAAAACATTCATTTCAGGATGCATGCACACCGCGTTTTCAATACATGCTAATACACTCAAATATTGTTCGTCATTATAACTAGGAGGAAGGTAAACAACACAAAACAAAACAAAACAACATAAAACAAAACTTATACTCATTTCAGCATCATAGAAAATTTACTTAGTGTTAAATTTTAGGAAGAGTTCCTCGGTGGGAACGTATATGCTGTTGATGATGAATGCATTGCACGCAACATCTAAAGTTACGTCAGCATCAAAAAGTACTTTGCATTGTTGGCAAAATGGCTATTGAGGTAATTACAATTTTACTCTTTGTATGCGTATGTTGCAGTTTGATGGTGCCCATCATCTTCAGACTCTTGATTGGCAGAAAGGGAATACATGAATAACTAGCGGTCTGCCCGTGGGAATAAAACTTTTTCCTGTAAAAAGTATCCCATATGTTAATCCAGGTTACAAACTATCTCATTATATTAGTTTAATTAGAGCTACTACCCTAATGTACTTTATTATTACATCGCATTATTGATAGATATTCCTTATTTAGAAACAATAGTCTATTTTGCTTTTGCATACGTGGGTTAGTAATATAACAAACAGGAAATCTTTCAAGATGAGGGCAGTAGTCGAGTTTTCAATTAGCACAGTAGAAATGACAATAATAAAATTTACTTGCATGGTAATAATTTCAATGAAAATTTATGAATAACACAAAGACAGCAAAAAAAATACAGGCGCTCCTTTGTTTTATTTTAGCTCGTATAATAAACCACAAAATCATTCAACCATTTTGTTGTACAATTAATCTGCGTTGAATGAAAACCATTAATTGGCTTTGGGGACAATGGAAACCAGTGGACGTCATTATAACCAGATTTAACAGGATTTAGCTGGATTAGCGCCTATAATATAACAATGTTCTCGAATAAGCAAATCCAGTAAATCTAGGTCATATTATAGGATCGATAGTCCACGTAAATAGTGATGAAATTCAGACATTCAGTAAATTCAAAGATTGTGTGTGAAGTCGACCAACCCATATACTGGGCCAGCATGGTCGACTAAGGCTCAAGACCCTCGGTGGAAATATATCAATGAGCAAATGATGATGGCAGGTAAACTATTCTTATACTGGGTTTACATTCTACGGTGAGGAAGGGTGAGGACCTGCGTTTTTAGATAAAATATTTTCATGATTGTCATTTTCATGATGCTTTAACTGCCCCGTTTCTTGCACACTTCAAACAATACGTGTCTATGTCTATGTCAATACAATACAAATATTCTTTTACACACACATTTCAAGACCTTAATGAGGTCAATGATGACGTAGCTTGCTTGCTTCTAGCTTGTTTTTGGATTGCACTGGTTTAGCTCTCATCGATTTCACACACAACCTTTGAATTTCTTCTCAGGAGTGTGCAGGTTTCTTCTTGATGTGATCCTGAACCTTAACATATAAAATCAAAATTCAAAAACACATTGTTACGTCACAAGGATCAAGCCCATGTCTTTAGTACTCAAAGTCATTTCGGGATAAAATGTTACTGAAATAAAGCCTATGAAATTGAAGTTTTGTTTTAAAATATTCCCACCTAAAAAATATTAAACACTCCGACTATAATATCACTCAAAAATTCGTTTTGGCATAAATTGGAAAACTGCATCGGCGCTGCGGTGTTTGTCTAAAAACAGAAACATTGGTTCGTAATTTGAAACTCGATAGCAATCTCGCGCCGGACGCGCTGCAGACGGTTCCGGTGTGGCGATTGGCGTCCCTTCCATAGGACTGTTTCCAATTGCTAATATTGACCTCATTTGAAAGCGTCTGTACCTACTTTGGTATAGAGAACTAACAATCTAGAGTATCGACTGTTTTAAACAAAATATGTTTCTTGGAATGGAACCGCAAGTATTTGCCAAGTAATATTAAAGATGGATGACCATTATTTAATTAAAAAACAAGAGCGCGTTTGATATTTAAAAACGTCAATTTATCCCATGGTACCATAGTAATTAGAAGATATGTGGCGGCTTTAAACATTCTGACTACAGGATTAATGAAACTGGCTACTAGACTGACAAATCAACATCATCGACCCGTTACAGTCCACTGCCGGACTATGAGCCTCCTCCACTCAAGTGAAGGGTTTTGCCATAATCTCCACGCTTCAAACTGACAAATATGTTTACAAAATTCCTTTATTCTTTCCCTTATTTTTTAATTTTTTTGGAATGTGTGGGCAGAGGCAAATGCAATACCGAAAGTTTGTGCAAACATGTGAACCTACAGCTATGTCTAACCTACGGCAAGGAAGGTCGATCCTCTTGGGTCGATCCCAAAAGGGACAAAGCTTAGAAGAAGAAGAAGAAGAAACATGAGAACTTACGAAACTAAATTGTACAGAAGACCTTTTCCAGAAAAACATACAGGTAAAAAGGTAATAGCAGAGTGTGAGCACGAAACTATGCATAAAATAACCAATGAGTCAAAAAATTGTAAAGAGTGCCCACAAAATAAAGATAAGAATTTCTGTATTAACTTGACAGGTTCTATAAGGCCCGGTTTCCACCAAAGCTGAGCGGAGAGGAGATATGTTTGAATAACATTTCGTTATTTCCACATCTCCTCTCCGCTTAGCTTCAGTGAAAATGGATCGAGCGGAGCGGAGAGGAGATGTCTAATTTTTCTATAGCAAGCGAGGCGCGGCTGTGCAAAGATGTGTGTAGCCGGGTGGCGAGCGGCGAGATGCGCGCGGCGAGCGGCGTGCGAGGCCTCGCGACGGCGGCGCCCGCGCTCCCACTCCCCCGCCCCGCTGATGCCCGCGCTTCGCCGCTACGGACGCACAGCTCACATCTCCTCTCCGCTTTGGTGGAAATAGCCAGCCAGCTTCGCAACTCAGCTCGACACATCTCTTTTCCTCTCCGCTTTGGTGGAAACCGGGCCTAAGCCGTGTGGTGACGGCAGAGTAGGACACATTTGTCACCAACCCCTGCTCTTCCCGTGGGTGTCGTAAGAGGCGACTTAGGGACTACACATTGAACAGGGAACGGGCAGCAGCGCTCTCTGACACAGTAACCTTTTAATCTGCGATCTCCAACCCGCCTGCCAAGCCTGGAGATTATGGCAAAACCCTCCACTTAAGTGGAGGAGGCTCATATTTCAGCAGTGGACTGTAACGGGCCGTTGATGATGATAACAAAACACGAACTCTTATTCAGCCCTCGCGTTTGCACTAACAAAAAACCTTCTAGCCACAAATTTTCATCAGTAAAAATTTTAGAAAAAGCAGTTTACATTTGCAGTGGTAAAAAATGACAGCGACCACCCGCTCCGGCGCCTATATTTCAAAGCTGATAGGTTTTTAAGCGAGGCCAACCGGAATATCGCAAGGGTCGACATTGCCGTTAGAGATGCTAAATAGCTGCTATAGTAACTGGTACAAATTTTTCTTTATTTTTATTTTATTTTATTTATTTTAGGGATAACAACAGCCATATTTAATTAATACAATTACATAGTTTAGTATACATAAGTGAAAGGCCAATAACAGTTATCCACGATCTAAATAACAGAGTAATAATGAAAGAAAATGAAGTTAGCCGCGGAAAGCAGACGCCACGCAGCTAAAATGTTACGCAGCAAGTAACAAAATAAATAACGAACTATTATAGGCAGTGAGCGCGGTGTAAGATTTACGCGTTGTACCTCTCCATTTATGAGACATTTTACGGGCTTACCACGATAATATTTTTGTTGAAGAGACCTGATATTTCTTTCTTCGAAGAAGAATGAGGGTAGACAGATATGTCTGTCCCTAGTTCTACCCGCAACGTATTTCCAGTCTACCCGCGAGCATGGTGCTTGCAACAGCGCCGAAATATCGGGTCTCCTCAACAGAGAAAAAAAATATTATCGCGGTAAGCCCATAAAATGTCTCATAAATGTTATGATAATGACCGCGAAAGTTTAAAATTATATATTACAAATTCTTCTTTCCAAAAGAGCAAGTCATCAACGTCCCCACAAAGAGACTCGAGCCTACCCTGAATTGAAGCGATTAGGCCTGTGCGGTTTGGTCGACTTCACACAAACCTTTGAATTTCTTCGCAGGGTGTGCACTGTGCAGTGTGCAGGTTTCATTGCGATGTTTTCTTTCACCGTAAGAGCGTCGAATAAACGTAGGTACTTTGAAATTCGAAAACACAAGTATGCGAGCAATATTTTATTTACATGTGTAAATTTATTGACTTCATGTTTTCAAATAAATTTTCTATTATTTGTAAACTAATATTGTTTGTTAAATTCCTACACAAGTTTTATCATGTTCTACATTGTAGAAAAAAGCTTAATATTATGTTTGATGGTGGTTTTTGCGAGGCTCACATTCTACAGCAAAATATTTTGCAGTAATAAATTTTATCGAAAAATACGTGTCGTATACTTATATTTTTTTGGTAATGATTTATAAAAGTTAATTGTTTTTAATTTAATCGAGTCTGTTCCAAATATACTAGGAATTTGAAAAATAACGGCCTTAACTAGTATTAAGTATATAACTAGTAACAAACCACATCTCTATCAAAGGTAGGAAAGTGGAAAGTAGAAAAACGATACACAGAGTAACGACCATGAAATAGAGAAGTTTGAAGGAGTGTTTTAATGTACTACAGCCGAGTTCGAGAAACGAGGGTACTTCGACGTTTAGGGGGAATCTGATACAGTTTGTATTTGGAGGTTCCTTAGAGGCGCGTTTTTGTTTCTTTTGATTCATGTTGACTGTTTTTGAGGATTTCTAACAATCAGTAGATGTGCCTGTGGGGGTTTGTAATATTTAAGTATCAGGTTTAGAAGTTAACGATGTCAACAGATTTTTTAGGATAACGATCCAAAAGGGGGTTCAAAGAAAATATTATCTGGAAGTTTTCCGATATCAGTAGTTTCGATAAATATTATTATTTTAATTCTTCAGTATATAGGTGGATGGAAGCTTAGATTGGAAATATTCTTGAAACTCAGCTATCTTTTTTAATGCTTTATTTTTCAAACTACGATGTATGAAAATATGCATGGGAATAATATCCTTTATATTTTCTTAGTTAAAACTTGTGAGAGTTTTCCAAATGTTTGGAGAAGTTTTTGTGTGGTCTAAATAGTATCTAAAAAATATTCACTCTAACATTCCAAAATACTCAATTTTATGTCGGTAAACATTATAATTATAATATCATGTTTCTGCACTTGTGTTTCCTAATACATTTTGCAGTCTTTGAGATACCACCCTAGTTTAGAATTTTAAGCTACGTGGCATTCAAAAGGACGTTTAGCAAAATTCCTCGTGTTCCTGTAAATTTTCGTGTACGAAAATACGACGCTTTTTGAGAGCGTTTGTACAATACTACTACACTAGTACTACACTTTAGAATTTACGTTAACACTCTGTGTGTCATGCATGCATGAACTAGAACACTCTACTTCATCGTTTCTAGCATTCAGATTTACAATTAGTAAAACTTAAAATATATCAAAACTTATTAATATTTCTCAACAGTATTAAAATAAACAGTTTGTTTATTTGTAGTTTAATATAGCTCTTCGTTTTCCATAGATTGTAAGCTGGAGCCCACGGCTTAACTTTACTGCCTTCCGAAGCACTTTGTACATACAAGATGCATTTTTCAATCTCATCTACTCAGCCACTCCATACAATCGTAGCTTACTACTTCATTTTCTAGTAAAATGCACACAAGACTTCTAGGATTACCGTTGCGCGCCTAGAACGCGTAGTACGCTGTATGACTAATTGCGCGCGCGGCTTTTCTATTTCAATACTTCTAAGTTGCCCATAAACTGCGGGATGGGGTAAGGTATCTGAGAAGCGGGAGATGGTGAGTGGCCGTTCTGAAGGTATTACTTTTATTAATTCTGTGTTAAGTAATTACTCAAAACCAATACCCTTTTGACAAAAAGCCACGGACACTTGGCGAATTGCCACTTGTCGTATGTGTTCGTGTCTATGGTTCGTGTGCCGAGCAAACTTCCTTCGCAAAGATGGCGGCCGGAAGCGGGAGCCGAGTGGATCCCGCGCAAACATGGCGTTACTGCCGTTTCCGGTTGCGTTGTTGATGGATCTAATTTTAGCCTGCTTTGTGGGTATTTACATTAATTTAAACCATTCGGAAATTCGTCTTTTTCACATACATTTTTTGTCACATATTTTGGTGTATGAAATAATACAGATAACCTAAATCTAAAAAAAAACAATTATTCTACATAAAAACTAAAAAAATCCTACTTTCCAGTTGGTTAGGACATTGCAGGCTGAATCACCCTGATTGTCCGAAAAGAAAAATGATTCCGTGCGCTTCGGAAAGGCACGTAAAGCCGTTGGTACCGGCTACTATCTATAGTCCTAACAAGAGCCATGTCAGTGGCCTTTGGCGGCTCAATAACACTGACACTAGAGTTTGTGAAGTCGGTTATCAACAACCCACACGATGATGATGATCAAGAGTCATACTGGATCAGAAATATAAGATACTTTAAGATACCACGACAATTACCTAGACCCGGAAAATATTCCCTTTTCTCGGAAAAGATGGCTAGGACAAACTTGGGCTTCTTCTCTCCACTTTATCGGCTATAGTATAATTCTTTGAGTAAAACTAAAGACATCGACATATTCGCTGATTCTTTGGTTTCATTTAAATTGTTTGTACTTCCACGATGCGCTAGTCTCTAATTTAATTTAATTACAGTTAATCGTAGGTGTATAGAAAAAAATTACCTTTAGTGTGCTGTTCTTTCCTGTTTATTATTAACTAATTAATATTTGTCTGAATTTATATAACTTTAATTTACATTTTTCTAATTATTATTAAGCAATTACAACATAGATTTTAGTGCTGTATATGAGTATATATATATATATATATATATATACTCATATACAGCTCATATATATATATATATGTTTTATGTTATATGTTTTTCTTCTGTTTGCTTACATCGTGCATGTCGTCGTTACCTGTAACTGGAGTAGCATTTAGCTTTTCAATTGTGTTATAGTATATGTGGTATTTAATGTGTACTCTGTTGGTAACCTAATAAATAAAATAAAATAAAAAAATAAATAAAATTAAATAATTATGGAACCAGCCAACCTGCAACCCGATTGATCTACATTTAATTCAATACCTACATCTAAAAGAAAAGTATTTAAATTTCTTAATAAAAAAGCAATATTACAAGAGCGTATCGGAGCGTATATTCTCTTATCCATATTTACTAAAATTTTCGTTTGACTAAATTTTCTGAATAGCTACTTCAACTTTTGCTTGTTATAAAAAGTGCTATCATGCCAGCAGACTTATCATTAATGTTTTTCAATATACATTTGAGGCATCGAACTAAGCAAGTCTGGCTTAGATAAAGTGTTTGAAGAAGGCTTCAGCACAATCGTGATTAGTGGATTTTAAAATGACAAGGTATCACAAAATCTTACTTATCTCAATGCAAGACGTTGCAGGTTGAATCACCTGATTGTCCGGAAAGAAAGATGATTCCGTGCTTCAGAAGGCACGTTAAACCGTTGCGTTGTTGGTCCCGGTTGCTACTATTATTTCGTCTGTGGTCCCGGTTACTATCTAGTCGTTACACGAGCCAATTTAGTGGCCTTTGGCTGCTCTATAACACCAAGGTTTGTGAGGTCGGTTGTCGAACTTATACAACCCACACGATGTTGATGATGAGATCGAAATATGTAAGCAGTAATTCAAGATGCGCGTTTTTTTTTTACTAAATAGCGCAAACATTAAAAAACTGAACAGCCTTTGTTCTACAAATATTCCAAAATATCCAAATGAATTTTGACTTTCCCCGCGAACTAAAAAAATTTTTTTTTAATCAATTTCAAAGTAATTTATAGAAGTAGGTAAGGAAGGAGCGTCGGTGGTCCAGTGGCTTGGGTTATTGCCTCCCGTCCCGGAGACGCGGGTTTGATCCCCACCACGTATACCAATGTGTTTTGAATTTCGAATACATAACGTATAAGGACGTTTATTCAACGCTCTTACAGTGAAGGAAAATATCGTGATGAAACCTGCACACTCCTGCGAAGAAATTCAAAAGGTTGTGTGTGAATTAGACCAACTCGCACTGGGCCGGCGTGGTCGACTAAGGCCTAATCGCCTTAATTCAGGGTACAATGATAAACGAATATATACTATTATCACGTTTATTTTATTTTTATAGCTATTCGGAATACAACACCACGTTCAACGGACCACGATGGCCGTCAAACTGACTCACACAAAATAATCCATTCGAAATCCAAAAGATATAAAGTACATCAAACGAACCGGAGAAACAGCCAGCATCTATCAAAGGAGGCCGTTCGACTCCTCGGTGGGACGTATAATATGAGCTATTGATAAGGAAATAAAAATTTGCCCGGAAAATTTTGGAGAAACTGAATGTTCTTTTCTATGGAGTTTTTGTATGAATTCAAAACAGGACATCATCTGTCTGTATTATTTTAAATATAATAATCTATGATAATATAAGCATAAAACTTCAAGATCGTGTACGGAACACTGAAATCCGAAACCGTACCAAGGTAGAGGACGTAGGTAAACGAATCACTAAACTTAAGTGGGCGTGGGCGGGGCACATAGCGCGGCGGGATGACGGAAGGTGGACCAAAGCAGTGACAGAGTGGCGGCCCAGACTTGGACGACGCTCGGTAGGCAGACCACCAGCCCGATGGTCAGATGATATAGTGACAGTGGAAGGGAAGTACTAGATGAGAACTGCACAGGACCGTGGAAGATTGCGCAATAAAGAAGCCTATTAAACTTACTCAGCAGTGGGTGGATGTGGGCTAGATAGATAGATAGATGTTTTGTATGATGTGTGATTGTTGTGTTGTGCTGTGTTTAATATCAAATAAAAGTTGTCTATGTCTACGAAAATGCTCAAATATTTTAAAGTTCACATGTTTTTTTCTTTTTCTGGTTATCTGGTTGCCAGTTCTCAATTTTTTATTTTACATCATAACATAACCTCAAATAGTGTCATCCTTTATAGTCCTCATAAATTTTTCTTCGTGTTTAAATCTTAGCGAGAAATGTTTATGGAAGTTAGTGTTAAGCATTGTTGATACCTTAAGCTTTTTCATGTGCTACGCTAATATCTGTGTTTTCTCCGAATAAATAAAATAAAATAAAAATAAAGTTTGTTTAACAACCGCAATTCCTGCAAGCCCTTCTGGGTTTGTGTACAAAGTCAAAGGGTTGAGTGAAAATGGTCTGATGATATTTGCATTTTGCGTACGTAGTAAGTATTTTAAGTTGTACGTCAACTGCTTGAAAGATTGGATCACCGAATTAATTTAACTTGGCAAGTTTGAAAACATTAAATTTTCTTCTAGACAATTTAATCGATGTTTTATAGGTACTTTATCAGCTAGGTTAATTCAAAAACTTTTATTCGAAGGTTTGAAATTTGAACCTTAAAATTAATGATGTTATTTTGGACACGAAGGATAAACTAATACAAAAGGTCTCATATCTTATGAATAATGAAAGGGATAATGATAACCACACTGTATAAAGC
This sequence comes from Carpatolechia fugitivella, assembly GCA_951230895.1. Lineage (NCBI taxonomy): Eukaryota > Metazoa > Arthropoda > Insecta > Lepidoptera > Gelechiidae > Carpatolechia > Carpatolechia fugitivella. The sequence goes on along the minus strand of OX579669.1, from coordinate 7,784,808 downwards.
GTTAACTTAGAATCAAATCAAATTTGAATCAGTTTTTGTTTTATTGAAACAATAAAAAACGTAGCCATTTGTTAAGTATAGCTACACTCCTTACTCTGTTATTTAAAAATGCCGGCATGTGATAAATGCACACTGGCAGCTTTATTTTGTTCTAGAATTGTATTTTCAAATGATTTCGAAATATGTCGTTTTGACTCAGTCTAATTTGAGAAGCCCTTCGACATGTTTTTCTAGTACATTAACATTCTCTTTAAAATAAATCATTGTTTTCCCCATAAATTATATCTTATTTCTTTTGTACACGCCCTACCATTACCAGACTATTTTAAGTCTCCACTTACAGAACACATTAAAAGATTTTAAAAAGTGCTTAAGAACACCATACAGTGATGCTTATTATTTACAAAATATATCAGCCATACATACATAGTTAGATAAATATAAAGATAAAAATGTCTTTATTCGAAGTAAGATTTAACAAAATCATTTTTCGACATCAAGTTACGCAATTACATACATAGTCACTTAAGTAATATAGTCAAAGATTCTCAAATATCTTGAAGTAAACGCAAGACAAAAACTCTTATTACAACGTTTAAATTATAAACGTTGTAACTGTCAAATCTTTACATTGATTAAATTATACGCATTACTAAGAGTAGATACTCCAAGTATATAGGTTTGACCCAAGGGTCAATATACAATTGTTTCAAATAACTTATTCGACCTTGGCTAAACTGAGGGTAGATTTTCTACGCCTGATTAGTTTGGGTGAGTTGGGTAGAAATATAAGGTCTTTTGAAATCACATTATTTTGGTAAAGATATATTTTATATATATTACCTAAACTATTGTCTCCAAATAACAAATTAGCTTGTATTAGATAACCTAGAATATAATTATAAAACCACGCCAATCACTAGGTAAACTGTTGGTAATAATAAATTTAAAAGTATTAAAACTATCTTTGTAATGAATGAATGAATGAATGAATACTTTATTGCACACACAGAAATAATAAATGACAGAGTGGAAGTAAGAACAGGTAGTCATGTACAGTTAGGCGGCCTTATTGCTTCGTAGCAAATAATGGTTGACTATAATAGAGTTTAAGGGTTGAAATATATGAAATCTGGAACATTCCAACAATAAGCAATATAGCTAATTACATTCATAATAACTTATTTGTGGCTTTTTAATTATCAAAACAGTTACTTGCATAGCAAATAAGTTTAATTAAAAATCCTTTTTAAACAAGCTTTTAAAGCCGTGGAGTGGAGTATCCTTGTTAAGACAAATCCAACGAGCCCAAACACGACTAGGTTGTGGTGTGTATTTAAGGAGTTCCTATGGACACCTTTCGGCTCCATCATGAGACCCTGGACATCACGTATGACTAAAGATATTGTTAAGACAAATCCAACGAGCCCAAACACGACTAGGTTGTGGTGTGTATTTAAGGAGTTCCTATGGCCACCTTCCGGCTCCATCATGAGACCCTGGACATCACGTATGACTAAAGATCTTGTTAAGACAAATCCAACAAGCCCAAACACGACTAGGTTGTGTTGTGTATTAGAGGAGTTCCTATGGCCACCTTCCGGCTCCATCATGAGACCCTGGACATCACGTATGACTAAAGATCTTGTGAATACAAATCCAACGAACCCAAACACGACTAGGTTGTTTTGTGTATTAATAGAGTTCCTATGGCCACCTTCCGTCTCCATCATCGTACCAGCTCCATGGTACCATAATATTGCATTGTCATCGCGGTTTCATAAGTGTACCAAATTTCAGCAAATTCCAATGGCAGCAAGTGCTTCAAATTTGAATTGCAAGATTTCGCCCGAACATACAAACAAACCCACCCACCCACATACAGTGCAAGCTAATAAAAAGCTTGTGAAAAAAAACAAGTACCTATACTTACTTATTGTATATCTAGCAAGTACAAAATTAGTTCATTATGATCAAATTATTTCTGAAGTTACAAAAAACGTTCAGCTGCACCTTTTTGGAGGTATATCGTTAGACACTGTATGTTTGGCGAAATCATTTTGAAGATGTAGATATAAACTCCACACTGAATATATTTTTTCCAAATACTGATGACAACGTCTTGATTCAAGATAAGATAAAAAATATGAAACAAACTACAAACTTTTGACGTTATTTGATAAATATGAATCAGAAGTTAATGTACGTTATTAAATCTCTTGTTAGAATGAACCAAACATTTCTGTCTGATGCGCGAAGCGATCGTCATTTGTTCCTCTGAGGGTTGTACTGTACAGTGTAAATAGATATTGTGGTTTTTAGGTACGAAGTATCAAGTGCAAAAAGTTAAAATTTATGCAAGTAGTAGACATTAATATCACCCGCTTTATGAACAAAAACTGTAGGTGTCGCTAGCTCATAACACTGAATTTTTATTTAACTCTTCAATTCCTTTTTTTTTCGTTTATTTAAAACAAGTAGTATTAATATTTTTTGTAGAACATTGACTAGGAATTTCAGAAAAATCGTGTGGGTGGTTTGTGAGATAAAATATATATTTTTTAATCTTAATAATGACGTAATTCGGAAACTATCAAAATAAGGAGCTGAGACTTGGGCAAAATGATAGACACCGTAATAAGATCGCAAATGTATGAAAGACCGACCATAGCCTTTATAATGTGTTGTATTCCTTGCCTAACTTGAATTCTTACACACACTTTTATTTTCTGTTTAAGAACCGTGATCAGAACCGAAACAAAATAAGTGCCATCGTGCCATCGATCATCATCATCTTAGCCGGAAGACGTCCACTGCTGAACATAAGCCTCCCCTATGGTTTTCAATATGAACGGTCTTGCGCTACTCACAAAATAAGTGCCATCGTGCCATCGATCATCATCATCTTAGCCGGAAGACGTCCACTGCTGAACATAAGCCTCCCCCATGGTTTTCAATATGAACGGTCTTGCGCTACTCACAAAATAAGTGCCATCGTGCCATCGATCATCATCATCTTAGCCGGAAGACGTCCACTGCTGAACATAAGCCTCCCCCATGGTTTTCAATATGAACGGTCTTGCTCACATCCACCGTCACCCAGCAACTTTTACCAAGTCATCTGTCCACCTTGGAAAAATTTAACACCGGAAAATTATGAATGTGCCAGTAACAGAGGTAACGTCAAATCTCGCTTCTTTCAGTGGCCCTACACAATAAAATTTTAATCACCGTTTGCAGAGCACTTCAGTCCATTGAGTCTTCTAACTCAAACAAATCCAAATCAAACAACGAAAAAGGGCGGAAAAGGTCGATAGAAAATAAACAGAGGACAGGCAGAATCGATACCCAGGTGTCGCCTTACAGGGGAGAGCCTGTGTCAATATACTGAAAAGCGAGCCTGAAGGAAAAGTGCTACACAGTTTCGGTTGATGTTCCTACATTACAACCTTGTAATAAATTAGTCATTAAATTAGTCATGATAGCTTCGGCGAAGAGCATCAGTGGTCTAGTGGCTACGACTGCTGTCTTCCATCCGTGAGATGCGGGTTCGATCCCCACCAGTGTAGAGAGGGTCGACGCTCTTACGCTGAAAGAAAACATCGTGATGACACCTGCACACTCCTGCGAAGAAATTCAAAGGTTGTGTGTGAAGTCGACCAACCTGCACTGGGCCAGCGTAGTCGATTAAGGTCTGATTATCCTAATTTAGGATAGGCTTGAGCACCTCGGTGGGGACGTATATAAGATGACAGCTTCCATGGCCTAGTAGTCGAGATTGTGATGCTCATTACGGATGCTCCGGGTTCAAATACCGGTGAGGATAGTGTAAAGCAAAACTTCCTTTGTGAGATTTTCTCCAGTTTGGTTAGGTGGAGGCTGAATCACCTGTTGTCCGATGAAGATTATTCCGTGCTTCGAAAGGCACGTTAAGCTATTGGTCTCAGCTACTATCTACGGAAGTAGTCGATACATGAGTCATGTCACTAGCCTTTGGCGGTTCTCACTGTGACCAGGGTTTGTGAGGTCGGTTGTCCACCTTACAACCCACAATATAAAGAATAAGATGATAAAATGGTTTATTTAATCCTGTTATTTAATTTTCCTTTTTTCAACTGAGATAGAATTATTTCAGATATTTTGATCTCAAGACGCATCTATCTTACCACAAATAAAATTTACTATGCGTGTTCACCGTTGTTGTTCGCTCCAATTCACTCGAAAACATGTAATACTTAGGAAATTGAACTTTACCTATATTATTTATTTACCCATTTATATTCTTCCTTTATTGAGATGACACTCTATATACAAGGGTCCTTTTTCTTGTTTAAAGGTTTAATAAATAACAAATGTATAATGTAAAGAACATTCTAAACCTAGAGTTTCAATTCTGACATAACAACACAAGAGCGGCAAACAAACAAGACGTATATCCGGTTATCGCGTTTAATAAATAGGCATAATCAGGGGAATTTGGCGGTAGTCTGACTCGGCGATAAATTCAGCCAAGTTTAGATGTTAAACGGATTACAGTTCGGCCGGAATTCCGTCCTTTCATTAATTGAGGACTGAAGCTGAAAATTAGACGATACGGTGTGAAGAAACACAAAAAAATCCTTTTGTTACACTGTTAACAGAAAATAAAAGTGTCTTGAGAGAAAAATGTTAAATACTTATTTTGGCATTGAAGATGAAGTGGGTTTATATTTTAAGATTTTAATGTTTTTTTTTTGTGAAGTGGGTTTAAACGATAATAAAAATTTTTTTTTCTTCTTCCTAATGGCGACACATCTTACATAGACGTATTTCGCCAGTGTCGAGAGATACCTATTTGTAGGTTTCAGATATATCCTTTGTGGTGTGGAGCTAGGAGACAAATGAATACACCGAAATCCGAATACAGAATGATGATTTATTGCAATGATAAACAGTTATATTATGCACTTAGCCTATGAATAAGTATATCTATAATTAGCGGGGTATACACACTACACCTCCACGGCAAATAAAAAAAAAAATGTAATACAGTTTACATATTTTTTTTATATCATACTTCATTATATCTAATTAAAATTAAATCAATAAACATTGGGTAACCTTATTTATAGCAAGGTAAATAGGTAGTATATAGGATCTTAGTTAATAAACAATTTTGTTCTATTTTTATGAACAATCTGTTCCTTTCCATTCACAATAATCTTAACATTAGGACACAAATCTTCTATTACTAAATAAGGGCCTAAATATAAACTTTGCGTTTTATCTGTACTGGGATTCCTTAACAAAATTAAGTCATTTTTATTATAGGATACAGGATTTACATACTTATCGTACTTTTCTTTTCGCAATACCTTACTTTTGCATAGATTTTCCCTAGCATCCTTCTGACTGATTTGTAACCTATACTTAAGTTCAAGCGGATAACTGTCATAATTATACAATGGTTCTACACCTAAACTTAAGTTACTTGGTATATTGCAAACTTTGCCAAATACTAACTCGTGGGGTGTGTACTTCGTTTCTGTATGCACACTGTTGTTATAAGCAAAGCACCAGTATGGCAACCAACTACTCCAGGTATTACCTTGATTTTCGCTTTGTATACGCAGGTATGCTCCCATAGTCTTGTGCGTATTTTCCAACGCGCCGACACTCTCGTGATGGTAAGCTGTTGATGTTATATGGTTAATTTTTAAAAGTTTACACACCTCTTTTAATGTCTCTGCGATGAACTCCGTTCCTCTGTCGGTTGCGATAGTAGCTGGTATACCATACCGTAGTACAAACTGCTCTACAAACGCCCTCGCTACCGTAACGGCGTCCTTGGTTCTTAAAGGATATGCCTCCACGAATTTTGTCAATTCGCACTGTAAGGTGAGAATATATGAAAAATCGTTAGTGTCTTTATTTATCGGTCCAACTATGTCTAAAAATATTTTTTCAAATGCTGACTTCGCTGTAGTGGTTAGTGACAATGGTTGCTTTGTTGGTGTTGAATATTTTTGTGTTTGACACTTTGGACACTTTTTTACAAACTCGGTAACATCTTTTTCCAATGACGGCCAAAAATAATATTTTTTAATATTATTTGACATTCTTCTTACACCCACGTGGCCACTAGTGGGTAAAAGATGGAAGTCATTCAATATGACCCGTCTATCGTCAACATTATCTACTCTTTGAACTCCTTTTACAATACATACGCGCGGTCCGGACCATTTGTTTGTAAACATTGCTATAGCTAAAATTATCTCTTCAATTAACTTTTTATTATTTTCGTTTCTTACTATGCATAACTCTTCTATTTTATTTCTGTTACATAATAACCTCAAATCTCTCACTAACACGTCTCGCGTAGGTAATGATCGAGAATAAGGGTTATAATATATTATTGACTTTTTCTCTACATAAATGAAATATTTTGACTCATCCGTAATCATCTGTTTTTCCCTCATACTACTCAAATTTCTCACTCCTGTGCATGCAAGTTCAATCAGATTTGACGGTTTCTTAAGTATTTCTACAATTCTTGGTTGATCAGGCCTTGAATCGGTAGGAATATTATCCACCGTCGAATTTGATCGACTTTTCATTTCTGCCTCTTCTCTCCTTCTCTGTCCTCTTGTCATAACATTCATCACTCTATCATTCATTTCTCGCAACTGTTCCGATGTTATGCGCGACAATGCGTCCGCTACTACATTGGTCTTACCCTTAATATATTCTACACTGTAACTATACTCTTCTAAACATAATCTGAACTTTAAAAGACGACTAGAGGGATTACGCATATTAAATAAATATACGAGAGGTTTATGATCGGTCTGTATTTTAAATTTCCTACCATACAAATACGGTCGAAAATATTTGACGCTCCATACGATTGCCAACAATTCTTTTTCGACTGTAGGGTAATTTAACTCTGCTTTATTTAACCCTCTACTAGCGTAAGCCACTGGACGTCCATCGCTGTTACAAAGTACAGATCCAATTGCAATTCCCGATGCGTCAGTCTGTAGTACAAATTCGTTATCTGGTGACAAGTCTGGGTACTGTAGTACAGGGTGTTTACACAAGTAATTTTTTAGTGTATTAAATGATTTTTCGCATTCGTCTGTCCATTGAAAAGTTATATTTTTTCGCAACAATTTATTTAAAGGCAATACTATCCGAGCAAAATCAGGAATAAATTTTCTATAATAGTTGGCAAAAGCCACAAATCGTTTTATTTCATCACAATTTTTGGGGGTGGGATAATTTTCAAGTACTTTAATTTTGTCTGGGTCCGGCATAACACCTTTTTCTGATACTACGTGTCCTAAATATAAAATCTCTTTCTGTAAAAATTGACATTTATTCGGGTTTAATTTCAGATTTACTTTACGTAGTCTCTCAAATACGGATAATAAATTTTTGTTATGCGAATTTAAATTACGACCAAAAACAACTAAATCATCTTGGTACACCAGACATTGTTCGTAATTGAGACCAGACATGGCTACTGTCATCATCCTAGAGAACGAATTTGGACTGATTTTAAGGCCCATCGGAAGTCTTGTCATTTAGTACTGATTAGTATTACTCGTGAAAGCAGTATATTTTCTACTCTCCGGATTTAAACTAAGCTGATAAAATCCTTGAAAAAGATCAAGATGGGTAAAATAGACTGCTCCCGAAAGAGAGTCTATGATATCGGTAATATTAGGAAGCGGGAATTTGTCATCCTGAATAGTTTCATTTAACTTTCTGTAATCTATAACTACGCGCCATTTTTTGTTACCAAAAGAATCAGGTTTTTTCGGCACGATCAAAAGTGGGCTTGACCATTCACTAGACGTCTCTTCAATAATTCCATCCTGAAGCATTTGTTCAATTTGCTTGTCTATCTCCTCTCTTTGGCTGTGTGGCAATCTGTATGGTTTTACATACACGGGTGTGCTACTAGGTTTTAATTGAATTTTCTGTTCGTAAATGTTAGTAACAGAAAGCTTATCCCCTGGCAAGTGAAACACATCTGGATATTTAGCGCAAATATTTTCGATCGATATTTGTTCTTCCTTATTTAAATAACTACTTAGTTTTAATTCTGTAAATATTTTCTTAACACGTTCTGCATTGATACAGGGTCTTTCAGCTACACAAATGCCATAATCACTCAGTTTGGACGAATGTAAATTAAATGGATTAAGTTTTACTTCTGATTCTCTAGTATTTAATATTTTAACTGGAATTTTCCCATTTACAGGGCGCACAATTGCACTCGCTGTAAAAACACCTGGGCACAATTCTTGTGTTTGTATAACCGAGTCGCATTGCATACTACTTTCAACATAGAAAATTTTTTCACACCTAGGTGGTACTACAAAAAAAGATTTTTTATCTGAAAATGGAGTCTGAAAAATCAATGTTTCTGATTTTCCGTTATTTGCCGTTAATTTCAAAGTACTATACTCATAATCCAAACTTGCGTGATAACGACTTAAAAAATCCTGACCCAGAATACCATGTGTATTACAGGGTAAATTATCAAATACATAAAACTTGTGTCGAAATTGAGACCCTTTATAAGTTAAATTTAATTCAACAAAACCATCCGACTGAATAGACCCACCGATACCGTTGATATTCAGTTTTTCTATATGGAATGGAATTTGTAAACCAATTAATTGATCTCGGCTTATAGCTGATATAGAAGCACCCGTATCTATAAGCCAGCTATGTTTCCTATTACCAATATTAAGATGGACTTTGTTTACGCTACCTATAGAGCATATCTGGCTAGGCTCGAAAAAAATGATTCAACGTCTCGCCTATGTCGTCGCGTGCCTCTGCCTCGTGACGCGAGTTGCCTTTTTCGTCGACTTCGGGTCGTGTTCCCTGCTCTAAAAAGTGTACACTGCCACTGCGATCTGGCTTATAACGAGTGTTAAAGTTATACCGGGTGTTAGAATTGTATCGACCTCGAGATTGATGTTGAACTTGATAATTTGGCCTGCGATAATAGCCCGCGGATGTTCTCCTGCTCGCACCTTGACCCCTGTTAAAAGAGCTTGAAATACCTTGTCTGATGTTTCCTCGTCCATAATGGTATGTAGTCCTACCTCGACCACGATGACCTCTGAAAGAGCGCCCCATAGCAAAGGCCGTCGGTCCCGTTGACATGGATGGGAGGGTTGACAACTCTTCGTCCTTCGCAGCACGTACGGCGTCCTTGAGATAAGAGTAGTTACGGGCTGCGATAATGGTGCTGAGCCTTTGATGATCTACGCATACGCATTCCGATTAAACACTTCGATTTTTTTAACGCACTTGGATATATGTATACTTAACACTTCACTCCGTTATTTTCGCCACTTTATTAGGTATTCACTTTTGGTTTTGGAAACTCCAACCTTACTCCTGGGGCCTCAGATTGCACCTGGTCGAATGGTCCTCTTCGGAAATCTCGCCAGTTATATGACCTCCTATAAAACTGGGCTCTTCCTATTTCACGCCGCATCCATTTTTTATGCAAATGCTTGTACCAACACCAAAGTATGATGACCAAAACGAGCGTAACCACCACGGCGATAAATATCATCAGAATATTGGCACTCGTCAGATGCTCCTTCATCTGGTCAATTACTGCTGCATTAGAGTCTCCGGCTGCATTTTGGCTCACAAACACGTCTTCCTTCTCGACCTTGGACTGGCACATGTTGGATGTTGAAATTCACAAAGTCCAGAGACGTAAACCTCGTAACACGGCGATAGGATGTAATAATGCTCCATCTTAATAAAATCCGTACATCATCCCGATATGGTTCGCACTCGCTATCCGATACTCAACACGCGCGACATAGCACCTTCACGGTCGCCATGTGGTGTGGAGCTAGGAGACAAATGAATACACCGAAATCCGAATACAGAATGATGATTTATTGCAATGATAAACAGTTATATTATGCACTTAGCCTATGAATAAGTATATCTATAATTAGCGGGGTATACACACTACACCTTAGATAATTGTTCGGTTATTTGGGCTCAGTAATGTGATAATACAATTACTGAAGCCACCACGAGGCCTCTTGGCATCATCTAAAATGTCAGCAAAGTGTATGCGATTCAATTGTTTTATTAAAGTTTATAGTCCCGAAACTTTCACTGGATAATGCACTATCGAAATTATACACTAAACACTACAATAAACAAAAATTAAAAAATCAAAACGAAGACACGTCCGCCATAGTCAGATGCTAACAAAAGACCTATAATAAAATATTATTTAGTTTGGGGGTTTGGGGTATGAATTAAACGCCTATAGGGCTCCGTTTCACAAAGCAACAACTTACTAGTAAGAAGTTACAATTTGATATTCAATGCGTAGCCAATGAATTTTTGAAATTATCTTGATCTTAACAATTGCCAAGGTAATAAAAAAATGTAGGAGTACTTAAATAAAGTGCTAATTGAACCAGGCCCCGGGCACAAAGCCATAAGCCCAAGTAAAAAATAAATAAATAAATTGCTGATTTTTGTTTTTTTTTATAAAATAAAATTATTTTGTTTAAGAGTACACCTTTTGTTACTTCTTTTTTTTGTATTTTAATACAAAACTTTACAGCTGACTAAAATATTTCTTGCATTCATGTAGTATTCATTATTTACTAAAATTATAATACCATTTCAATGTCTAATAGATTTTCCACAACACCGATTCCAAATTAATTACAAACCCTATATCCGATTTATCAAATTGGAGATAATTTTATGACGTGTTATAGCAATCCAGAATTTCCAACCTATTTATTACACGTAAATTTTCAAACACGTTGACCCATAAATGGAGAGTCCTTTGGTGCGATAAATATATGCAATGAAAATAAATAGTTCATTAACTTTTGGATGTTACATCTCTTAGTTCATCATTACATTTTTTGGGTGAGTTCACTACACAATGTGCAGACTCTGTGGAAAAGAACTCACCCATAGATTAAGTATTTACAAACTCATTGCGCTCATCGAAGAAACATTATATCAATGTACAGGTATATAACACTTGATAAATCATTATTCCAATTCAGTCAATATTATTCATTGTCACAATAGGGGATCGGACTGTTCCTAAATTTACCATATTTCATGAATTATTTTTAAAATATAGATTAGTAGCAGACGATTCGCGAAGAAAAAAACAGAATCAGTTGAAAAACGAATGAATAGTGATTTTTTTAAAGTTTCAATATGTCTGTCTCTTTCAAAAACGATTTTTTGAATGGAGATTTTATGGCGTTACTGACAAATGACGTCACAAGTGAGTAAATAAATAAATAAATAAAATAAATAAATATGCCTCTCTGTCTAATCTTGAATTTCAAACCATTATAACTCGGTCAATTTTAAAGATAGAGCAAAAATTAATTAAGTGTTCGATAGCAGAAACTAAGAAGTTTGGATTAATAAAATAAAAAAAAGTCTCTCTATTCTACTCTATTTATCATAGTTCAAAACTTTAAAACTTGAAAATGACAAAATTTTCAACCGCCATGTTTTAATATTAATAGGACAATAATTTTAATAACTCTATAGTTTAGAACATGAAGGTGTTGCCTTAAAATCGGTGTTTTACGACAGGACTGTAATGTGAGCCGTCAATTCTACTTTATAGCTTCGTCGCGCTTGGTGGTAGGGGTGGTTACCGAAGCGCTTCCTTTAGTAAAAGTCCGGTGGCAGTGCAAGCGGTTGGCGGGAAATCGGCAATTGCGTGTAAGCCTGACACTACCACAAAATGCTTTTCAGACTAAAACTGCACCCGCAAGAGGGAGATATCTAACAAATTCAGGAAGACCCTGTCTGGGTCATTCTTCTCCAACGCGTTTTTCGCCCCGGTAACGTTCTGGGCCGAGGTCCGTTACGTACCCGTCTAAGGGCGGCGCCCCCAGATATGTCATAAATTCATAGGAGTCTGACTGAGCCTTCTGCTCCCCCGCTAGTCCGCGCTCCCTATAATACTACCCTGATAGAAATTGCGATTAGTCCATCCAGGTCATGATTCCAATAGGGGATTTTCTGACAACCCTTTAAAAATTAAAAATAATAGTTCTAATTAAGACGATAGATGGCATTACTGTCAGCTGTCAAAACTCATACGTTTTTTTGCTTTTCTGATCGCTGACAGGGCTGAAAGTCTGATTCAGAATGCGCCCTGGATTTTTTCGGATCCACGAATTGCCATCTATCAAAGATTATTTTTTTTAATTGGCTGTCGAGTAATCCCCCAATGAACTCGAGGCTTAAGCCTGTCATTCAGATGTGTTGTGGAATTGAAACTGATAGACCAAAGATTTCTGACGCGGCAGGGGAGCGAAGCGATTGTCTTTTGTTTCTCTGAGTAACAGACAGACAACGTACTGATCATCCAAACTAGTGCACATAGAAGCGTCATCAACGGCCCGTTACAGTCCACTGCTGGACTATGAACCTCCTCTACTTAAGTGGAGGGTTTTGCCATAATCTCCACGCTCGGCAGGCGGGTTGGAGATCGCAGATTAAAAGGTTACTGTATCAGAGAGCGCTGCTGCCCGTTCCCTGTTCAATGTGTAGTCCCTAAGTCGCCTCTTACGAGACCCACGGGAAGAATAGGGGTTGTTGACAAATGTATTCTACTCTGCCGTCACCACACGGCGGCGTCTACGCCATGATAGAATTAAAAAAAAACAACCAAGGGGCTAAAATTAATGCGGAAGTCCGTTTAATGATTGATTTAAACAAAACTGAAAAATGTTACTGATGTTACCTATGAATACAAGGCTAGTTTTGTATTGCGCAATTTAGTATAATAGTAACGTCTAAATTGTATGAAAAACTACTTTTTATTTATTTTTGCAGTACAGTAAAATATATAAGGTGGCTGCAGTGGTGGTAAAATAAAGACGAGAAAATTCAGATTAAAATATATTTAAAGTTCTACAAAGGTAATAAATTTAGCTACGTCCGATATTAGGTACGTCAAGACCAAAAGAACCGTCATATTAAAATATAATTACTTATAAATTAAATGTTATGTCAGCAATCACGTTGCCGATCGCATGAGGCGCCTGCTTCCGTTGCGTAGACCATTGACCTGATGTTATAGGTATGTCCCGATACATAACAAGTATCACAATTCCCCCATTGCTCCTGGTAACTTGAGAACGGCTTTACCGATTGCTTTGTAGAAGGTTCTTACAGAAAAAAAAAATGCGCAGGGTAGGTATAGGGTAAGTGTAGGGTAGGTGTAGGGTAGGTTTAAGGTAGGTGTAGGGTATGAGTAGGGTAGGTGTAGGGTAAGTGTAGGGTAGGTGTAGGGTAGTTCCAATTTTTATCAATTCTATTTCATTTCCCCTTACGAAAGTTTTCCTCTAATTTCCTCCTATGTAGGTGTAGGGTAGGTTAATAATAATATACTACTGCAATGATAACAGGTAGGGTAGGTGTAGGTGTAGGGTAACATCTGCTGGGTCAGCTAGTATATAATTATTTTATATTATTATTATTAATATACTAGCTGATATTAATAATATTAATAATTATATACAAGCTGACCCAGCAGATGTTACCCTACACCTACACCTACCCTACACCTACCCTACCTGTTATCATTGCAGTAGTTTCAATTGAATACATGATAGAAAAGTAGATTAAAGTTTTTCATGTACTACGTATTTTGCTACTGAAACAAAGGCATGCATAACAAACAACACAAAAAAACATGAATTTCATGGCATTTAAATAACATGAATTTAGCGACGTTCAAACTGGCACCACATCCTTTGTTATAGAATTATTATAGGAACGTATATCTGGACTTGGCTGGCTTTTTCAGAAGATTACGTGCCCATAAAAGCTGTTACTCGAGTACTCTATACTGCAGGACTTTAGGACTAAATTAGGTGCTTCAAAGACGCATTTTATACTTGGCACATGTATGGTTGCGAGCTTACTTAACCCGTCAACTAAACTCGCAGATATTCCTATAGGTAAGTGTCGTAGGTTGTAACCCCACAACCCTAATGTAAAATAAAACTATGTCTAACAACGTGTGTCTGTTGAATGGCATAGAAAAAATCGAAATAAGGCTAAATAAAAATCATGGCGCGGAGCCGAAAATTTTATGTTTCCTAAAAAGCGAATTATTTATATGTGGCTGAGAGCAGACGATGCCAACGAACGAGCAATAGCTATCCCTGTGCATGGGAACTCCGAATACAAGGTTTAAAACCGTATTTGGACATTTTTCACGATAACGAATAACTCAAAAACTAAAAGAGATAGCGCAAAACTAAGAGCATACATGGGATGCTGAGACCGACTTACATCTATATTGTGAGTTTCAGAAAAATTGAAAAAGTTTGTTGGAAAATCCGTGTTGAAGTTACGCGTACCGTCGGTGCGTGTCGCCCGTATACTCATGGGGAAGGCAGCCGTCGGCCAGTGATGGTCGGAGGCGACAAGTATTAATGATAAAAATCATAATATGTTAAAGTTTGGATATTGACTGAAAAGTTCAATATAGGTTTGGAAAATATGAAAATATTTGCTATAACCAAAGTTACAGGCGCTGCTAAAAACTTCCCCTGTTCGTCTCTTACGCCGCCTAGCTTGAGACGACGGCATCCTGAGAGGCAAAGGGGGCACCCTTAAACCTTTATTGACTAATCCAAACTAACCAGTGTGGTCTGCACATCCTGGTAGAATATATTATGGTGGCTGAGTGGATGATGCTAGATAGCGGATACAGACGCCAGCTGGAGCCTATACCTCTAGAGTTACTTAACAGAGGACAAGCATACGTAGACCATCGGCCGCAACGCATTATGGATCTGGAACCTCTCACGAATCCGCGTTGTCTCCAATGCCGCTGTCCTAATAAGAACCACCTCACGTGTCGCCCAAGCACGCAGAATGGGGAGAGGAAATGGCAAAAGCCCATCCGCAATGTATTCTAACTATTAGCGAGGGCCATAACTAGGGAAAAGGATTCGCGACCCTTTACCCCGGACATGGGCACTCAAAACCATGTCTGACGCTTGAAGATGTGGTATACCCGTCATTAGCTGATGTTGACACTGCATGCCTAGCTCTGAACCGCTGATTGATCGAGACGCACATAGCAACTTGAATACATCTTCGCCGATGGGACTTGTCCACATCTGTGCGTGGTGGACCTCAAGCTGCTTAGTATCGATGAAGGTCTTTCAAGTATTACCCCCGGTAGTGGCATCAGCGAAAGCTAATGACTCCTCCGAGACGCAAGTCTGCGGAGCGACTTTCTGCGTAGTTTCCTGCTCTGGACGTGAAGCTGCTCGAGTTATGCTCTAAGTAATGTATAATCACAAAGCAGAATAAGACCCGAATATCGTAAAGCGATATCAGTGCATATGATTGTAAATGCATCTGCTAAATGGGCTTTGGTGAATGAATCTATGACCACATGCTGCTGTGGCTTAGATCACGCGAGACAAGGGATAGTTATGCAAGCCCAAAAGAGTAGTGTCCCAAAAGGACCGGGTGCATATAGCACCGTTCCCTTCAGAGAAATATTGTTGCACTCAGCGAAGGGAACATGGAGCATACTCGAACCAGTGGATCAGTTCGGCAGGAGATGAGCAGAGAGTTGGGAGTTATTTAATATGTTTAAATAAATATTTAAATGTATATATAAGGGGTTATATTCCCTTCACTCCCATCGAACGCAATACGTCGGACACTTCAGTGGAAGACAGGGATTAGCCTCCTAAAAGGTTACCACAGCGGCTCAGCCGTATCGGGAACGCTACGGCTAGTATCGATTGGACGTAGTCCACTAGCTTCGGCTTACCACGAGAAGCTTATGCTTTCAACGAAGGGACTTTGGTCTCCATCCATCGCTTAAGGCGCACCGGTCGGACCAGAGTCCGCTGTAGACAATCCTTCGGGATTGTCTATTTTTTAACCTTTTTCCTACACCTCTGTGGTGAGGGGAGGTCAGGAGCTTTCTGGAGGACAGGATGGGCAGTGTCTCACAGAGAGCGCGTTGGTGGGGCGTTTATTCTCACTCGTCTCGTAAATGCTTTAACAGTTGGTTTGCTGTAAAGGTGTGAGCGTATCGGGTCTTTGCTTCTAGACTGTTGTCTTGCTCGGGATCTGGGGTCTTCGCAATCAACTAGCTGAAGGAACTAAAAACTAGTTCCTTCGTCAGGGCTGGATCTTGCTGGATCTTGCTGGATCCCTTGTGGGATGGTAGTATGGAAGACATAGAGAGATTATGTAACTGTATTTTTCAATAGCTTAAGGAAAAGGTTGCCCAGGGCGAGGGCAAGAGTTGCCGTCTCCGAGCAGTATCATTAGAGAGACTTGGAGCACGGCTATTCTGTTGAGGAAGAGAGACTCAACGAAAGTTCTTATGAGAACTAGAAGCTCATACTGAGCTAGAGCTTCCAAGGAAGCTCAGGTCGATAAAAGACCAAAACCTGGGGCGATACGCTATGTAGGAAATACATTGTTCATTCAATGATATTTCCTACTTTTTATAACTTCCCTGATGATCGAGCAGGGAGGAATTGATAGCTAGGAATTACATAGATGTTGTACAGAGACACTTTGTTTAATTTCGTAGTTAGAATGCCCAAGAAAAACGAGCTCACTGTAATCTTCTAAAAGAGCTTGGGTTACTCACACAAAGTAGTACGATTCCGCTACTAGATGATCATTGGCCAATTTTAATTATTATAGAGATCAAGTGTGCAGTTACAAGGTTAAGTAGCTATAGATGATTATTGTTACAGATTACAGATTAGTAACTAATATTATTAGTAGGATTCGTTAACAGAATAAATGTTAAAGTTTGGATATTTGGATGTTTGTTGCCGAATCACGCTTGAACCACTAATCGGAATGAAACTTGGCTCACATATAGATTAGGTCCTGTAATAGGACAAAGGCTACTTTTTACCGCGGGAAAACACTTCATTCTTATGGGAAAACTCATTAAACGCGGGTGAAACCGCGGGCGGAAAGCTAGTATCTAATAATTGAAAAGCAGAAGAAAATTTTTGTCGATCTTGGACAGGACTCGAACTTGCATTATTAGTATAATTTTTTTTTTCATTTACTGCTTTATAATTATTATAAAAATAGCTTTTAAAAATAGAACAGGCTACTATTTTGTATTTTGTTCCTACTTGCTACGAATCGAAATCTAAATTTTACCTTTAATTACGTGGTACAATAACTACGCACTTACATCAATAAAAAAAACAAAAATATTTTATTCGAATTAAGGTTTTTACAAATAATTTTTCGACGTCAAAGCTATCATGGATGGCACATTTTTGTTTAACCGCAGTGTCCCCACCGAGATTCAAACCCAGTACCTCTGTAATCAGCATAACGGAGGCTTTTACAGTAAAGAAACCCTTCATTACGTTGTGACTAAAAGTTACTAAACCTACACTGAACTTTAACTAAAGCAAGTAATAAAATCACCTTTGAGATTCCTATTTTAGGCTCACGTTTTCACTGAAACTAAGTAACAAGGTTAGCCAAGTCTGAATACCGTGCTAAATGAATTTGTGAGACGGGGTTAATAGTGTCCTGTCGAAGTTTGTCTGTCTGTCTGTGATGTACAAAATTTCTATATTAGTTATTGTAATTTCATCATCACAGCTTTTAATGTGCCCTATTAACAGGGTTTTACTCGTAATTACTTTAACACCTATTGTTATTTTATGGATGTGCAATAAATAAATAAATAATTAAATAAATAAATAAAAAACGTCCACTGCTGGATGAAACCACAAGGATCTCCGCATTCACTAACATCAAATTCACTATTTCACTAACATAAAATTAGCATCATCAACATCAACGGCCCGTTACAGTCCACTGCTGGACTATGAGCCCCACTTAACTGGAGGGTTTTGCCATAATCTCCACGCTTGGCAGGCGGGTTGGAGATCGCAGATTAAAAGGTGACTGTATCAGAGAGCGCTGCTGCCCGTTCCCTGTTCAATGTGTAGTCCCTAAATCGCCTCTTACGACACCCACGAGAAGAGGAAGAAATTTTAGGAACCCCTAAAATTAGCATGCTGGTTATTAATTACAATCTAAAAACTCAATTTCACTTCACACTTCATCAAATCAACATTTGGATGTTTAGATGTTTGGAAGTTTGTTCCGCCTTTACGCCTAAAGTACCAGATGGATTTGGATTAAATTTAGAATGGAGATAGCTTGTACCCTGGATTAACACATAGCGAGCGTTAGTTTAACGCTTATTGACGCAAAGGGTTGTTCAGTAAAAGGGTTATTCTGTCTGTTTTGGTATTTGAAGCCAAGGAGAGCAAAGTCTAAGTTTTGTGTTAATGCGTGTTTTCTAAACAAGTGAGTATAAAAACTTTGTAAACCCGCGATTAAGTCTCATCATTACGTGCGATTATTAGGTTATTTTCAGCAACTTCTAGATCTTATTCTAAATAAACGTACTAAATGGAATTTTAACTTGTAATTCTCATTAAGAAGGCACTATTTCTATCCATTTCGATATAGGTATATAGGTAGGTTATTATAGCTAACGGAGCACTATTTGAACTCCACAAAACTATTTATACTGCATGTTTCGTATTACGTTCCCTGACCAAAATATTCCATATATTTTCCGTCCATTAGTTGAACCGTAATGTGTAATAAGTACGGCAGCATTTTGCTGTTACCTATATAATGAGAAATGCAAACACATTTTCTTTTAATTAACACACGTCGAGTTATGTACCTGAAGGTGCCTACTTGCATTGCGAAGCTGACCTGGTTTCCCAATGCATCATTCTGGCAGTACCTGGTTACAAGATCTCGTACATGAAATTGGAGAAAGTTACGCTTTCTATCAAAAATACTTCGAATTATCGTCATTTGTAAATTAATTATCGATGTAGTTATTTTTTATCTGCGATTTTAATAGTTATTTTGTTTTTATTTTATACCTGAATAAAGATGATTTAGTATCATGAAAATTTAAATGTCTTAAAAAAGTACAAGAATAAATTGTATTAACCATGAGCAAGCTTTCCTTTGACGTCGAAATAATACATAAAATCATACATATTTTATAAAATCTCACTTCGAATAAAATTCTTTTGATTTTGATTTTCTGATTTTTAATAATCATAGAACGTCCACAATATTGTGAGCTTTACTTATTTCTATAATCATGTAGCTGCCAACAGCTGTTATTATAAATGCATTGTTTTTCTAGAAGGTTAAAGCACCTTATCATAATATAGTTAAATAAAATTGTTCGTTCATATAGAATTTTAATGGAGTTATTAAAACAACTCCGCCGTGTGGTGACAGCAGAGTAGACATTTGTCACCAACCCCTGCTCTTCCCGTGGGTGTCGTAAGAGGCGACTTAGGGACTACACATTGGACAGGGAACGGGCAGCAGCGCTCTCTGATACAGTAACCCAACCCGCCTGCCAAGTGTGGATATTATGGCAAAACCCTCCACTTAAGTGGAGGAGGCTCTGATAGTCCAGCAGTGGACTGTAACGGGCCGTTGATTTGATTTGATTTGATTTGGTATGAATATAATTCTTAATTTCAATGTAACAATAACAATACTGCTGAAGTCACGAACATTCTCACAATGTTCACCTTTGTGTATTTTGCCGTTTACTCGTGAAACTAATCTCATAGAAACTTGAAGCTTTTTGAAAAACAACTTTGATTTATGCAAGGAATTTAATTTCACGCGAAATTATAATTTATTACGCTTTTATTTCGTTCCACGTACTTAGCTAACGAAATGCGCTGTGAAAACTGTTAAGTGAAATTATAAATACCTGCTGTTTTTCTGTTGATGTAGTTTTGATAGCTATTATTTATTTTTCATGTAAGAACGAAATATAAATATTTTATGAAGTTGATTATTTAAGTTTGAGTTATCAGCCCTATTATGATTATGATGCTAACTTCAAAGAGAGACGACAACTAATCGATTCGATGGGAAATGCGTTTTTTTTTCTGACAACTTGGCAAAGTTGTTCGGTTTCACGGATTTAACTTTCCCCCCTCTCTTTATGGATATTTTTGTACCTAACCACCACACAAAAATTGTAAAAATGTCCGAAACCATTCTTTGTTTCGGTCATTACAAATTCAAACCTGTAAATTCCATACGCAACACCTAATCTCAAATAATTTATACTACATAAATATTGTCGTATAAAAACGGGATTCATCCCGCCACGGGGCGTCAATCCAACTTTTTAAATTAAAGCGAGTAAAGAGCAACTCGGAAATGAAAGAAATACGCCAAGTTTGTAACAAACCAAGATTTATGTTGCCACTTTTTGATTTTTTTTAGACCCTCAACTGGCCGGATAGGCGGACACGGACTACATTACAAGGTAAAAAAGCAAATAAGGTTTTTTTTTATTACAAAAATATTTGCAAATTTAATTAAATTTGGTGGTTAGCAATTCTTGTATAAAGTCCTAATACGACGTAAGCACGTGGACGTAGAGTTTCTTCGGTGAGCTCTTCTCCACAGATTCCGCTATTGTGTTAGTGAACTCACCCAAAAAAATGTAATGACGGATCTAAGTGATGTAATAACATCCTATGGAAATAAATAAGTTTTGTTTTTATTTTTGCATCAAAGTAAATATAGTCAATTTACTATTATCTGATCTCTGATTATAAAACTGAATTTTAAATGCAGTCATAGGATAGTCGCTAGAACTGCCCGGCGACTGCAAGTGAATTGTGCAGTAGAAAACCAGTTTAAGTATAATCTGTTTTGAATTGTAGTTGGTTTGTGTAAATCGAATTATAATTTTGTTATGAGATTTCAATCATAAATCAATTTAATAATAATAATAATGTGAACTGAAGAAGTTTCCCCATATAATGTTTATTTCACAAAAACAACAAGCAAAAACAAATTTGTACCTTAGACACTAGTTAACAAACTTAGAATAAATTATATTATTACACTTTATTGCATGAGTAGGTGATTTCTTCGTCTATTCGATGCTCTTATGCTAAAGAAAAACATCCTGCACACTCCTGCGATAAAATTCAAAGGTTGTGCGTGAAATTGACCAACCCGCACTGAGCCAGCGTGGTCGATTGATGTCTGACCGCCCTGATTGGGGACGAGATTATGAAGGTAATTTCTTAGATTATCACTTGGCCTTCTACACCAAATAATACACCGTGAAATTTACATCGTTTTGTTCCCGCCGTTTTGTTCCCAACTCATCATATGCATCGTTGGCCTTACACGTCTGTTGCAGACGATTTAAACAGTGGGTGCTGTTTGACTAAAGTTAACATAACCACCACTCCACTACCTCACCACGACGCACCTTATCCCAATTAAGTCAGATGAAAACTCAAAAGTAACCGTTAGAAGTTGTTTGTTTATAAATAAACTAATAGCTGTGTGAGTTGTAGACTTCGCGAGATGTTTAAAGATATTTCTTGTGAGTTGATGTGACTGTTTTTTTTAATACTTAATAGGGAATATGCACATTTTTTTTAATTCATTAATCGAATTATTTCAAGTACCAGATAAACACATAAAAAATATTTTTTCAAATATCTTGCTCAGAAACATAGTTATAAGGCTTCAAAGTTGATGGTTAGACAGAGAGGTCTGACATGACTATTGACGTCATTGGTCATGCGGGCCATATATACGCCATAGAAAATTTTGTTTTCGTTGATGATGAAAAGAGGGACAGATATATTTGTTTAATAATGCTGTATCTAGTTTGTTTTTCGATCAATTTCGATTCTGTTTTGACTGTCAGTATTCTATTTTTGTATACTTTCAGATGAACTATGAAAAAAACTAATATTTGTTTGTGCATATTTTTTTATTTAGAAATGTGACTTGTAGAGGAAAATAGCCTCAGCGGTAGATCTTGTAAGCTGACAACCACCATAACTCTGTAATTTTTTAAAATTTCCATAAACTGACTCGACAAAATAATTAAATAATATGATTTTCATTTATTAAAAGAACAAACAATATTTACAATAACAACAATAACAAAACAACTATATACAATTAAATATAAAATATCTCCTCCAGTGCGTCCCCTCGAGGCATGGTTCCCAAAATGCTGGCAGCATTTCCTCTCTGAATATCCAGGCTAATTCGTTGGGAGAGAAAGCTGCCAGCCCTTCGGTCACCAGTAGCTTCGTTGAGACGCATCGAGAGCTCAGTTATAAATTTTTTGGCACTCGGGCCCCAAGGACCCAACGTCTCGAAGCCTATCGGCGAGAAAATGTACCCCCCGGGAATTTCGATGTACTTCCGCGTCTTGTGCCTTTCCGCTTCAGAAGCCGCAGCACCCGCCCGCGAGCACGTGGCGCAAACATGTGACTGCGCCAAGGTGTCCACGCAGGTTACATCCCACACCAAACATCTCCCCTGCTGCCATGGTATGAGCGTCAGTCCGTCGGGTCTCTTGCCATCCGACCGAACAATTCCATTTGGTTCCAACATTGCTGGAATGTTCGAGGAGGCAAGAGCCCGACGTATGACGTCATTAAGGGAAGCGTGGCGAGGGATGCGACCCGCACTTCTCTGGCAAGACAATCCATGGCGGCCGAACTCGTCGACAGCAGCCCCGCATCTACATTGATGTGGCTGGTTGGTAGAAATGCCCAGCCGAAGACCGACAGCCAGAGATAGTGTGCAGCCATCAAGCAGTGTGCCAATGTTTGCCGAGGGCAAAACGTTCAGCCATAGCCCGGACTCTCTTTCAAAGGCTGCCAGGAGACGTGCTCGTTCTGTCGCACCTGAGCATCCTGTCAGTAATTCCTGCTGGGTCATTTTACAAAGCGGCTCATCCCACTTTATCTGAGATTTAAACGAAACGGGGGTTTCACACTGACTCAGGGCTTTCCATGTAGTTATGGCGTCAGTAAGATGAACTGCTTCAGCTTGGTCCAATGAAGAGCCAATGATGTCACCGAATAATTCCTTGCAGGCATGGGCCGAAGCAAGAAAAGCGGGCAGAGCAACCGAGGACACCTTGCGAATGCCGATGCCACCAAAACGAACCGGAAGCGAGGCCTGTGTCCACGCTGCTGGTGTTAAACTGCAATTGAGTACTTTAGATAGGAGAGTTGAAATGTGGTCATCTATGGTCGACAGCTGTTTTTGGAATTTCCAAAGGTGACAGCATCGCAGTACATAGGTAAATTTGGGGACAAAAAGGCAAAATTTGATGATGATTAGGGCCATGTGGGGGTTGATTTTCAAGATCCGTTCAAAGGTGGTCTCAAACTTCTGCAGCTGTTCATTAACAAAAACGGGTATTGCGTCATCGAGCAGAGGAGCCCCAAGTAAGCGCAAGGAGGTGGTAGTGGCGATTTGTATATTAGGGGCGACCTCATTAAATTTGGCCAGAATGTCCTGCTGATCTTCCGAAGTAATAGAAGGGCAGAAAAACAGCTCGCATTTGGAAAAATTCAGTTGAAGACCAATATCCGCAAAGCCGTTTATGAGATATATTAGATCCTCTAAAACTGTGTCAGGTGATCCCGCGAGGGTGCCATCATCCAGATACCACACGTTGAACTGGGAACGCAATGAAGAAATAATAGGATGGATCCCTAGACTAAAAACTGCCGGGCCAAGCGGGTCACCCTGCTGGCACCCCATCGAAGAATTGAGTTGATTACCTTTATAAATGAGTTTAGAAGGCTTGCTGTAACACTGCCACAGATATGGGTAAACAGCTGGAATATGCTCATTTACCTCTCTTAGAAACCTCCTACGGTCAATAGAATTGAAGGCATTTTTAACGTCTACTTTCAGCAAAACTTGGCCAGTGCCCCGCTCCAAAATAGTACGGGTTGCATGTACCGCTGCATCACAACCGCCTTTAGAGCCGAACCCTACCTGGATTGGTTGAAACCTGTGTGAAAGAGAAAGCAAAACATGCTTGCAGGCTATCTTGGAAACCAAACGCCTAAACGTGGTTCCCACCGCAATAGGTCTTACACCGCCATCTTTCTTTTTCAAGGCACAGAGACCAGCTCCGTACAAAATCTCTGTTACATCTTCATTGACTTTTCCCGAAAGCATAAGGTCTACCAGCGAAGCCAAACTAGAAGCCAGACTTCCACTTGCGGCGTGTCCCGCTGCAGCCACGCCAACCAGGTCTTTCAGATGCTGTGGAGAGAGTCCGTCTAAGCCACCACAAGAACCGTTCTTAAAAGACATAATTGCAGCGATTATATCATCTGGCGACATGTGCGGCAAATCGCTCACCGCCTGAGGAGGATCAGGAAGCTGGCTGGAAGGAGGAGGCGAAGGATGTTTCGCCTGTAGAGACTGCAAAGTTTCATCGTCGTCTGGAGCAACTGAATCGTCAGAAAAAAGCAGCTGACTGGCTCCCCTCAGATCTCCATCACTTACCTTCTCCTCAACTTTTTTGAACATGTTGCGCGTTTTTTTTATATGAGCATCTGGTGGTCTGCGAGTCATATTCAAAACGGTGCTAGAGGATGGAGGTTGAATACAATTATTTTTGACTTTTTGTGTTAAACTTAACTTCGCATCGTCCACCTTGTTAACATGCAGAACGCGATAAGCAAAAGTAAATAATTCCTCCCATGAGGCCAAGCAATTAAATAATATGTATATTTATCAAACCTGCTCACAAAATTACGAATGAACAGATAGATAGACATACAAAAGCAATTTTGGCCAAACTGAAACGGACACGCTTCGCTCGCGCTACGCGCTCGCTCGGTCAAAAAGTTATGTGAGAAAGTTTTTTCGTTTTCCCTGAAGTCGATGATTGGTGGATACGCCCTTTGTTCTGGAAACAGACGATATTAGGTGACCGCTGGTGTTTTCACGAGTCTGATGTTTCCAAAACAATTTATTAAGGAGTCCAGGGTCATAATTCCGAATTGAGTCATACTCATACCAGAATGGAAGCGAATTTCATTCTAACTCCACACTTCGCAGTAGAATAGAGAGAATATTCGCAGAATTTCTAGATTTCGAAGTGACCCAAAAACCTGGATCCCAGCATTCTTACGGGACATTCTGAAACCCCTCAAGATAACAAAGACGACAGCGATGGTCGGTCTTGGACATAATCTTGAGCCGGATCTGGACAGGGATGTATTAGGGAGATGGAATTATAGTTTTATTTTTAATTTAAAAATATAAATACAAATGCAAATTCATTTATAACATTTCCACAATTAAGTAAGCACTTAGATACAAGTATTATACCTTATATTCGAATTTAATAGAAGCAACCTGTACAATTTCTTGTGGTAGTAAACGATCGAACCAGAAACAAACTTTAATATTTAATACTAGCCAGCTTACTGATTAATTTAAACTTAAAAAAAAAGAAACAAAAACCTATGATAGGGCTCACTCAACGCAATGCATCAGAATATATAAAAGTGCATAATATGAAAATATATTATGTATTCTTGAAAGTTTGGATGTTTGTTTCGCCTTCACGCCGAAATTACTAAGCGGATTTGGATGAAATTTGGAATGGTGATAGTTTGTACCCTAGATTAATAGATAGTATATAAGGATACTTTTTACGGGAAGAAGTCTTATTCCCACGGGAAAATCTTACGCAACGCGAGCGTAGCCGCGGGCGGACAGCTAGTAAGGAATATTTTTAAGAATAAGGAAAAAAGACCATACTTACTATGGAATTTCTTATAGAATGGTACAACCTAAGTCCTCTTTTGAGTTAAAGTAAAGAACTTCTCTCTCAAAGTGATCTTAGACTGATGACGGGTCATAAATCAACCGAACTACTACTGCCACTATACCAAATTACAAACCGATTTATACGACATGGATTCGAACTTTTTTGGAAAATAATAATGCAAATTATTAAATACCTTCCCCTGAGTCCAGCCCTGAAAATAACATCTCTGTGACATTTAAAAGGAGTAGCTTTGTCAGTTGCTACGTTAAAAATAGTCCTCATTTTATTTTTTCCGTTTATAAAATTCAAAATTAATCAGGACGAGATTTACATCGGAAAACGTAGAGCTGAATTTTACGCTATGAATTTTGGTCCAAAAGGGAAAATACCTTACAATTTAAATAAAATTTATGAATAATTTGTAATTTAAAATATGTCAATACTTGTGAAAATGGTATCGAATCTATTTGTTATTTATCAGACTATTTAATGTACTTACAGTCAGGGGCGTGCACAGGGTTTAGGGCTAGGGTAGGCAGGCAGGTATAAAAAGGATAAAAAAGCACTTACCAAAAAAAAAATCATGAATTAGGTTACTGTATTGTGTTGACCGGTGGTGTTTCCATGCAATGAGTGATGTAATGTAAGTTTGGCCACCTCAAGTATCTAACCAGGTGATTGAATATTTGGAACAAGTCACACTAGAGATAACCGAAATGGCCTTTAAAAATTGACATAGCCGGCGTCGTTCCAAACGTTCAAAGAAGTGCAGAATATCTCTATCTCTATCTATCTATCTAGCCCACATCTACCCACTGCTGAGTATAGGCCTCTTCTTTATTGCGCCATTTTTCACGGTCCTGTGCAGTTCTTATCCAGTACTTCCCTTCCACTGTCACTATATCATCTGACCATCGGGCTGGTGGTCTGCCTACCGAGCGTTGTCCAAGTCTGGGCCGCCACTCTGTCACTGCTTTGGTCCACCTTCCGTCATCCCGCCGCGCTATGTGCCCCGCCCACGCCCACTTAAGTTTAGTGATTCGTTTACCTACGCCCTCTACCTTGGTACGGTTTCGGATTTCAGTGTTCCGTACACGATCTTGAAGTTTTATGCCGAGCATGGCACGCTCCATGGCTCTCTGTGCGACTTTTATTTTGTGCATAGTCTCCTTAGTGAGTGTCCATGTCTCGGCACCGTACGTTATTATTCGTCCTATCATGACATATGCTAGTGTAGTTTTTGCTCACACCGGTGTCACTCACATTCGTAAGCTTCAACTCATTCAAAATCGCTTCTTACGTCGGGCAACCGGTTGCCCGTGGTTCGTTCGTAACGTCGACCTTCATGTAGATCTCGAGCTACCGTCCATTAAAGGTTTTATGATAGACGCCTCACGTCGCTATTTCGATGCCGCGCCTCACCACCCGAATCCTCTGGTCGTGAAAACCGCCGGTTACTTCCCTTTCCCCGCTACGCGTACAAAACGTCGGCCTAAGCATGTTCTGTCCGATCCTGTCGATCCCATCCAGTCTTTTGTTGAGAGAGCCATTGCCAATAGAGTAAGTCCGGTTACGCTTGATACGTCGATTTTGCGACACAAGCATTAGGTCATCGTCAAAAAAAAAAAAAAAAAAAAAAAGCACCGTACGTTAGCGTGGGCAGCACACATTGATTGTAAACCTTGGTCTTTAGGCTTTGCGGAAATGTGCGTGATTTTAGGATGTCGTCCAGTTTTCCAAAAGCAGCCCAACTTAGCTGAATCCTCCATGCAATTTCTTTTGTCTGCGATTCCCGGCCAAAGGATAAACGATGTCCAAGATACACGTAGTCATTTACTGTAACAATTGGACAGTTACCAACAATTATGTTTGGTACAAATGGATGACTTGTCATGATCTTGGTCTTGGACATGTTCATCCTGAGGCCGATTCGCAATGACGCTGCGTGTAACTCTTCGAGCATATTCTGGAGTTCTGTTACATTTTCAGCTAGGAGGATGAGGTCATCCGCAAACCTAATACACGGAAAACAAAACACTATTGGTGTGTACATACACAACGTTAACCAGTTGAAAGTCTCGCAAGATTTTATTTGAAAATGACTTGCGTTGCAAAGAGTTGCAATACAATTAACTCAAAGGAATTGCAATTTAAACAAACACGGCCCGTCGGCACAAAGTTCACAGCTATTACTCATTGTTATTAATGTAATTTACTAACACAAAAAGCACTAATTGCTCAAAAAATCTATGAAAAACTTCAAAAATCACTGCGTGTTAAAACAACAAAAGTAAACAATATGGCGAATAATGAGTGACGTTTGACGTTTCCAACCCTGCGTTCCGAGACGCGCTGAAATCGATTAAAGTACTCGTAATCGCGTTCCGGATCACTGTCAGCCATACATTTTTTGCTTTTCTGATCGCTGCTGACAGCGCTGAAGGTCTGATTCGGAATGCGCCCTTCCTTTTGTTTGGTTTTACCCAATACGCGCTTTTTCATACGACTGGTGCGTTGTGATTGGTCGTTGGTCGGGACAGAAAAGCTGGGCTTTTCGGATTTGTATGGAGCGAAATCACGCACACTAACGCATTGACAAGTTTTGTGTTCGCACATAGGGTCTTTATAGCACACAGTCATATATTTTCTCTCACTACATGTAAGTAAACGTCAGTTGGAATAGGCAGTGCTTTTGGCGAACGTAAACAAAAGACGAGTGGAATTTGTTAAAGATTAGGATGTCGATGGGTCATGGAACATTGTCGCAATAGCTATTGCGGCAGTTTTCGTGTAATGCCATATTCGGCATCTACGACCCCTAATGCACCTAGTGAATTTTTTTTGTGACATTCCTATGATTATTTATGAAGTTACAAAAAAATACTACTTTATTCGAAACAAGCTACGGTGACTTTTACCCCCGGAATACTAACACTATATTGAATGCGAAAATATTTACCATAATTTTGTTCAGGTAATAGCGAATGCGGCTTTTTTCCAGGTAAGAGTTTTTAGTTGACAAGACAATTATATCGAATACCAATATGAATCTTTTAAATCGACCACGTAATAAGTTGTTACCAGTCCATTTAATTATAATATGAAACACAATAGGTACTTACCTTTTTCAAAGTAAGGATTTTTTTCTCACAGAGATGTGCATTTGTTCATACGTTAAATAGTTTTTAAGTATACCTACCTACTTAATAAATACACTAGCCTCGATTCGGGATGTCACGCTCTAATCCTTAATTTAAGTTAGTCCGTCCTTTTTACCTTTTAAAGATTGAAAAGGGACAGGAGATGGTCATTCTAATATTAGAGCTGTCAAACATCGAATTTGAACCTTATGGCCGTGTCGATTGCACAATTTTAGAGAGCACTTAAAACATGCGACTTAAAAATCTCTTAAACTGACAGCTATGCCCTTATTTACGTTATCATTCGTTCAAATGAATATCATTCGTTCATCACCTCTCTTTCATTGGTCATAAAAACGAAAAGGATAGCTGGATTTTAAAATTAGAATTAGAGCACGACATCCCAAATCAAGGCCAATATCAGCATAAAACCGTATGACGTATAGGTACTTGAAAACTTCAAAATTGAAAATATACAACCTTTCAAACGGAACGTTAGTCATAATATTATGAAGCTAATATAAGAAGTACCTGAACTTATAACATAAAAATGTTACTCACCGACTAGACAATCGAAGTGACATGAGACTGATGATATATGCTATAGGTTCTAAATGTGTTGGCTATAGAAATTAAAATACACTTGTTAATTTTACATAAACTGAACTTGAATTAGACCAAAATCAGTAACAAGACATTTTGAGGCAATTTCTGTGGATTTGCTTGGACCATTTCCATCGTCAGGAAATAGATACACTTATTTGATTGTGTGCTCTGACTACTTCAGCAAATATGTTCTGTTGCATCCTATACGGAGCGCAACAGGTGCTGCTGTAGCGAAGTTTATCGAAAAGTGTGTGTTTCTAGTTCACGGTGTGTGCAAATATATCTATATGGATAATGGACCTCAGTTTATCAGTGCGCAGTTTAGGCAACTATTATTACGATATAATGTCCCAAACATTTATTATAATCCTCGGTATCATCCTCAGGTAAACCAAGCTGAAAGGGCGATTAGGAATGTAGTCACAGCAATCGCTTGCTATGTGAAATCTGAGCATAAAAAGTGGGATGAGCATCTTGTGGAGATTCAGTGTGCATTAAACACAGCTGTTAATGAATCCACAAAATGTTCACCGTATTTTTTGGTACACGGTAGGGAATTTATTTTGGATGGATCATTGTATCGTGATAGTGATGTGCCTGTATCACACTCGCAACTACAGACCGATGATGCACAAACGTATAAGAAACGTTTGGCCCAACTTAATACAATTTATAACAAGGTGAAGAAACACTTAATAGTTGCTCACCAGCATAACTTAAAACACTATAACTTAAGAAAAAGGCACGTGGAACTTAAAGTAGGGCAGATTGTTTACAAACGTACTTTTTATTTATCAAATGCTTCAAAGAAGTTTACTTCAAAGTTAGCTCCAAAATTTCAAAAATGCATAGTAATTGCTAAGAAATCATCTTTAGTATACACTTTAGCAGACGTAAATGGTAAACCATTAGAAGATTTCCACATTAAAGACATTTTAAAATATGATGACTGAAAGGTAAAGGAGATTGTATGAAAGGGTCTAAGTATGAATGAATTTTATTTTCTAAATTAATATGCGCGCAAATATTATAATTAATAAATGAAGTATGTAAAGGAAGTATGGTCATGGTATTTTGATTAGTAATAATGAAGAAATCTGAATATTTTTAGTTACTGTTTGTTCATCATTCAGTATTTTTAAGGAGGGAGTGATAGGTTGTCGGTTGTTCTCTTAAGTGGATCTGTCTTATCTTTAAGGAACCGTTCTGTCTACTTAACTTAATGTTGTTGTGAGATGTGTATAATGGGTTGTCCAAAATCAGTAACAAGACCTTTTGAGGCAATTTATGTGGATTTGCTTGGACCATTTCCATCGTCAGGAAACAGATACACTTATTTGATTGTGTGCTCTGACTACTTCAGCAAATATGTTCTGTTGCATCCTATAAGGAGCGCAACAGGTGCTGCTGTAGCGAAGTTTATCGAAAAGTGTGTGTTTCTAGTTCACGGTGTGTGCAAATATATCTATATGGATAATGGACCTCAGTTTATCAGTGCGAAGTTTAGGCAACTATTATTACGATATAATGTCCCAAACATTTATTAGTTACTGTTTGTTCATCATTCAGTATTTTTAAGGAGGGAGTGATAGGTTGTCGGTTGTTCTCTTAAGTGGATCTGTCTTATCTTTAAGGAGCCGTTCTGTCTACTTAACTTAACACTACTTAACTTAATGTTGTTGTGAGATGTGTACAACATATTTTACTTAAGATGTGAGTTAATATCGGTACCATAATATTAACTTACTGATTCATAAAATGTTGAATATCTTAAATATTTCCATTACTAGTGTGGAACTTAATCCAAGTGGATTCAATAAACTTAAATAAATATTTCTTTGCTTTAACAAAGATTTGTCTTAAATATAATCTTAGTGTGAGAGTTTGTGATAGAGATCATTGTTGGAGAAGTTGACCGGTGTTCAACCAGGGTTTTGTTTCATCCTTCTCATAGATCTTTCTATCCATACTTTTCTAGCATACTCAACTTCTCAGTAAGTTTGCTGGCATTATCTTAGTCTTTAATGTTTCTTTTGTTCAGATAAAAGAATACAACAGAAAATTTTTATGATATAGCTTTCTACAAGTACCGTAAACTGTATTCACTAAAAAGTCTCTCAAATTAATTTACCGAATAAGATAGCAACACTCTGTTAACGTAATTGACCCAGACGTACTTAATGCTGTAAACAATAATTAACGTTCAATACTTTTACTAAATTTCTCTGGAACAAAGCCGTAATGTACGCTTGCGGTCACAACATATTGGCACAAAATGTGGCAATTTACAAATTCTTATTTATTTTCGTAACCGTAAAAGATAGAAATATGAACGTCTTATTGCCACTTCGAGTAAAAAATTAGCTTTCTGTTGATGTAGAAACCTTTACGATGCGCATCGTATATTGAGTTATATTGACAGTTTTCACGTTTTATTTTCTCCTGAACATCTTGATTTCTCCGGTTGCGGCTTTGTTCCATGCACCCATCGATGTGTAAAATTAATATGGGTGTTATGGTAGTTAGTATGATAGTGTAGTGTAGTTAATCAATGTATATTATTGAGAAGGTATTTATCTGAAAATGACAGGGTAGGCAGTGCTTTTCTGCCCCTGCTTACAGTATTCTTCAACTATAAGAACTTTTCTAATGAAATGCGACCAAAATATTTGATAAGAAACTTTATAAAAAACATGTTTTTTGGTATTTTTTTTACTTGAAAGATTTGGATATTTTACTTAAGAAAAAGTAAGGGTTTCGAAATGTAAATTATTTTCATAAGCACATGTTTTTCTACTCTTCCCCCCTCTCTTCCTGTGGATGTCATAAGAGGCGACTTAGGGACTACACATTGAACAGGGAACGGGCAGCAGCGCTCTCTGATACAGTAGTCAGTAACCTATTAATCTGCGATCTCCAACCCGCCTGCCAAGCGTGGAGGTTATGGCAAAACCAAACACTTAAGTGGAGAAGGCTTATAGTCCAGCAGTGGACTGTAACGGGCAGTTGATGATGTTGATGTTTTTCTACAGGCACGAACTAGTTAAAAAATATAATTCTGAAAATGCGCGTTTGGTATCGTTCTTCAAGCCTCATACAGACAATCTTGCACACACCTCAGAAAAAGTGTAAGAAAAACCAAACATATTTTATCATCGTATCTCATTGTATTTTTTATCTCGCTTGTTATTGGATAGCAGCGTGAGTTAGCAGAAATCTGGTCCCAACGCGCACTCATGTATAGTGATTGCAGTTAGGAAAGGAGTTTTGTTTGAGTCGACTCAAATATAGAGCTGATTCATTTCATTAGAGATGTTATTTTTTCTGCTTTTGCCATTTGTGTAATTTTTACAAAACTAGTTTTTTTATATAAGGATTTTCCCCAAAACATGGGGTTCAAAAATGTCGGTGCTCTTATGATGGCTTGTCCAGACTGCGTCTTCGGGTAAGCTTCCGATGACCGTCAATTTTGCGAGAATCCTGTAGAGAGAAGAGAAATTTGCAACAGCCACGTAATTTTTAATGTAAGCTCGGGAACCAAGCCACACCATGTTAAAAAGTCAATCATACTCAAATTTTCACTATTTTCTTTAAATATTAGGATTGTGTGAGTGGATTTCTCTCGTGTCCGTAATGTGCGAGGACCTTTACTCATACAATAGGCTTCGTGAGTCACATTTGATCAAAATGAGCGCCAATATCGAAACTGAAGCCGTGGCTGAAATCGAAGAGTAACTCATCAGTGAGGTTACACAAAATTATTTTTTTAATAACACATTAGTACCAATTGTCTTATTCTTTGAGCCTGTCACTCATATTTTAATGGTCCTCCGGATCTAAAGGAACTTAAGGAATCAATATAAAAACTTACTACATCAACCTCCTGCCCATAAATACATTTATCGGAAAAATATTTTTAACATGTGCATTTTGTTGTATAATAAACTATCCGATAATTTTAAAACAATGACTAAAGCCTCTCTAAAATTAAATTTGACAAAATGGTTACTACAACATTGCTTCTATAGTATTAAAGAATTTTTGGACATGACTGATTAATTTTAATGACATTGTTATCATTATTACTAATTATTATTATACTTTTTATCAATAATTAGCATGGTGTAGTACCGATCAAAATATTTGCATGCTTACATGTAAAGCTGAAAACACTGTACTTTTACCTATTAATAAGACCTGTATTTTTACTGTTTTCTAGCAAATACAAAAAATTTGTATCTGTAATTAGTAATCATCTCATGATTTTTTTTGTGAGACAACATCACTGAGTCAGTTCAAATCTGCTCAACTTGACACCATCCTGCCCTCTCTATCTAAAGACTATTCAGAAACGTATTGTTTCGTATCATTTGATATTCCGATGTGTTTCGCTATTGGGAACGACTGACTGAGCACTTTTACATGTTTTACGAAGGAGATCATGATATTCTGCTTTGCGAATAAGTTTCTTACAGTATTGTTGTTGAATTGAACTTTATCGTGAACTTTAATTAATGAGTGAAACTCATCCTATTGTTATGTAGAAAAATATCTTACCTTAAATCTTACTTTACTTATCCTATTGTTATGTAGAGTTTGTATTGTATTGTTTATAGTGTCGATAAAATTAAAAAAGATATGTATCTAACAATTGGATATTCTGAAAATTTATAATGTGGATGTGATAATTTTAGTTGCGAAACATGTTTAAGTATTATTTTAGTTAGTAAAGCAGAATACTTAGATCTTTTAAAGAAAGAACGTGCTCTTGCTGGGAAATTCCAAAGCTTAGAGTAAAAAAATAAAAAAGGAAATAATAAAGACAAGAAATGACTTACAAAAAGACTATGTTTCGTGTCGTCGTTGTAATAAAGTGCAAAATGAACAAGTGTTGGTAAATAAAATTGATGTTAAGACGGTTCGTGAGGAGTTGTTACAACGATATTACGGTTTGTGAACGCCCTTAATCTCTTTAGTGATGTTCTGAGTTTGAACTATTAGATAATATCGATAAAAGGAATAAAAATGTTTGTCCATTCAAGTATGGATTTCCAAAATTACGACATTTAGAAAATTGTTGAATTTAATTGCCGGGCTGCTTGACAATAAACTACATTTGGTTGAAATTTTTAAAATTGAATTTATGACAATAATAAAAAAAGCTATGTGAGTTTAATGTGTAATATTAAATGTTATTGCGTCTTAAAATCTCTTAAATATATTTTACTTTAAAAGATAAAATAACTGAGTTAATAGTTTCAGTAATTCGAATCTGAAATTACTCAAGTAGAAAATAATTTGAACAAAACTTAAAAAAAGTATAAAAATCTTAAAAAATATATTAGAGTCCAACAGAAAAATTAAAGAAATTTTCGGCAATAAGTAATTTTATCGATAAATGGAACGAACGAAATAAAATCCTGTGCAAACATGAGTGACATAAACAAGGCACAACACTATAAACTTAAGGAAACAAGTTCTTTGGTGACCCTCGAAGATTTACGAGAGCTATAAGGCAAAGCTGCATTACTACTGATATTGCAAGTTTTTCAACGGCATATGTTTGGTGACGTCACGGGGGGCTAAAAGCAAGCCCTTTTACAGGTGGTGCATAATCGGATTAAGGATTCTAGTGAAGAGCGCCTTTGTGAACGCCATAGTCATGAAAAAGGTGATTTTGTTGCCTTGGTTGCAATGTTGCTTTTTTAGAGTACTGCTTAGAATTCGAGCAGCGAAACTATTTTATTTTTATAGGCGCATTTTTACACTTTAGTTCCTTTGACAGTATTTCTACAAAGTAGGTAAAGCGGCGCAGGGTCTATTTGGGTGGCAAAGGCTTCAACAAACGTCTTTACAAAAAGAGTAAATAAAATAAAATAATAATTATAATTTATCCACCAGAAAAGTTCGGCGCGTGCAGCGTAATCATGTAGAAGACATCAACATTTTTGAATTATAGAAAACAATAAAAAAAGAAATTATTTCGGCGGGGTTTGAACCCACATCTTTAGCCTTTACGCAGCTTATGTGGGAGAGTATACTGGCAGCCACAGAACCAAAAAAAAAAAGAGATTCTGTCATGTTTATTTCATTCTTCTAGCCCAGCCCAGATTCAGAAAGAGGTGGTTTTGGTGTAATGTGGCTGTGGTGGTAATTTTTTAAGTTGTGTCTGGATGCAGACGTCTTTCCTAGATTATATAGGTATATAGGTCTCCGCACGCGCAAAGACTCGTGTATAATCTAAGCGTTTATGGTTGCGCATCTATGACATCACTTATAAAGTTTCACATTTCTGTTTCCTTGTTCCATAAACTTTGTCGAGTAGTAGAAGCAAGAACTTAGTTTTCGAAACTCAGAATATCCGTATTAATTTGCTTCTAGTAAATGTTGAAGAGACAGTTGCCAGGTGCTGACATCCTCAAAACTTTTGAAGGTAAAATCATCTTAGTGTACAAACTTGCCAATAATTGATTCCGGACTAAACTGAACTGACTTAGTAAGAATAATTGACATAAATAAACTTACTTTATCGTGTTTAACTTGTTTGTTCGATTTTCAAATTGTGGGTATATAAAGTGAGAAACTACAAGTTTCTGTCTAGTAACTGACTTAAACTGTAACTGTGTTCGATTGAGTGCTCTAACTACTAGCTTTAACTCGTTTAACTGCGAGTGGGTTTTATTTAAAATATTTTTTTTTTTTTGCGTGAGCGAGTTGTCGCAATTAAACGTTTTCTTATATTATTTTTTTAGTTTTTTTTAGCAACCTGCTAAAAAGTTGTGAGTGAAATAGATTTAAAAAAATAATTAGTGAAATATACTTGATCGAGCAAAGCGTCTCCGCTTCAGCTGGACCGATTTGTATGTTCACGTTTGTCCATCTGTCTGTTCTCCTCTACAGGTCGCGTTTCTCAACCGATTCTCATGAAATTTTGTGAGCAGGTTCGATAAATACAGGGTTACTTCGGAGACAGTGCGCAAATTTTACGTACAGAAAGGATTTAAAAATTAAAAGACACGTGTTTTTTCGTATTTACATGTTTAGAACAAAAATATAAAAAAAAACATCGTATGAAAATATCCACACCAAAACCAGTATCATGGTCACTCTACGACAGAGAGATAAAAGCGTACGTCCGCGCGCTGCGCCACCGCCCTCACCCCCTTGCACTCCCTTGCCACAGCCCGTGCGTAGAGTGACCATGATATTTGTTTTTTCGGGAGATAAACTAATAGTTCGCAAAAAAAAAACATATAATTCTTTTTCGTGAAATGTGTTCTATTAAGGATACTGATAGCATGGAAAAAATATGCGCACTGTCTCCGAGATAACCCTATATATCGAACTTTTTTTTTCTTTATGGAAATTTTTAAAAATTACCGAGACAATGAATACGTAAAAAATACGTAAATGAAGCGAATAAATTAACTCTGGATCGTAAGGACGTGGTTTCTGCCCACCCTGCTGGGAAAGACGCGTGACTTTATGTTTATATTATTATGTATGGTATGCCCATACTGCTTATGTGAGGCTTTCGGGGCGTAATTGGGGATCGGACTGTTCACCATATTTTATGAATTATTTTTAAAATATAGATTAGTATTCATATTTCATCTTTATTTATTCGTAAACAATAAAATTGTGTTTGCAGACGATTCGCGAAGAAAAAAACAAAATCGGTTGAAAAACAAATTTACAGTGATTTTTTAAAGTTTCAATATGTCTGTCTCTTTCAAAAACGATTTTTTGTATAGAGATTATATGGCGTTATAACAAATGACGTCACAAGTGGGTTAGACAGACCCACTTGTGACGTCATTTGTTAGTAACGCCATCTTGAATTTCAAACCGTTACAACTGGGTCAATTTTAAAGATAGAGCAAAAAGTCTTTTAGTGATCGATAGCAGAAATTAAGAAGTTTGAATTTATAAAATAAAAAAAAGTAGTCCGATTCCCTTTTGCCACTTGGAAACTTTTGAAATGCAATTGTTATAAAATTCAAATATACAAGGAACTCATCTCTAAAGAAACTGTTTCAAGAGAAGGATCTGAAGGAATCCCAACAAAAAAAGTTGAAGGAATCCAATT
This sequence comes from Carpatolechia fugitivella, assembly GCA_951230895.1. NCBI lineage: Eukaryota > Metazoa > Arthropoda > Insecta > Lepidoptera > Gelechiidae > Carpatolechia > Carpatolechia fugitivella. The sequence continues at coordinate 7,747,253 of OX579669.1, read as the reverse complement.
ATGATCACCAAATAACCCAAGGCCGGTCAAATCCAACTTCCTTTATGCGTTCAAAGAAGTTAGACAGTGTGCTTATTTCTTTTCTCACTAAAACAGAGTTTGTGAAATAAATTATCTACTTTTTCTTATCTCTCGCTTCCCTTTCGAAATAAAATTGAATGACATGAAATGTTTTGTATGATTTTTGATATTTATGTGAGTCGCTTTCTGTTGTGCATCCACTTTTATTAAACATGAGCGATACTATCAAACTACATAGAAATAACGAATTTCAGATCTTGTAATCCTGATGTGGACATTGTTGTCTAACAAAATGGATGGATGGATAGAGTTTTTTAAATGGATGTGTATTTGTATATTGTGTATTTTAGAAATAAACAGACTTATCTATCAATTTATCAAATAATTTTAACAAAACTGTTAGTTTTAAAAATAGAAATTATCCACAATCAACCAAATGTCAATTGTGGACTGCAAGGTTTTTGATGAAAATATAGGCTTACTAACCGATTGTCCAAAGCGGCCCTTTTTTTGACATTTTCAATGCAATCTAATCTCAATTTTTCGTAATGTAGCCCCATTACGAAAGGTCCTCCTGATGAAAAAAGGTCCGATCGATACATATTAAAATGTACTTTGAGCGTAGATAAGAATGCTTACGTATTTCTTCTAACGCGTCTTGACTTTGGGTCGTCGAATGATTGAGAAGATGCAAAAACGCTACGACTATAAAATTTTCTTTAAGTACATTTTTTTACAAAAAGTGTCATTAGACTGCAGAGTTTAATTGATTATACCTATACATTGCTGTGTTTGGGTCGCACTTTGTACGATAAATTAGTACTGAAACAGCAATGAACTGTATGTAAAGAAAAATGTAAAGCGACTCTTGATGTTTATACGTGTTAGTAAAGACAGCAAAGATTATATCTCAAGACACTTAAGTAAATTTTCTCAGGTGATTCGTTATGAGAGCGTCTGTGGTCTAGTGGCTAGGGCCGCTCGATGCCTCGCATCCGGGAGACGCGGGTTCGATCCCGAATTCATATGTATGTTTATACGACGTGAAGGAAAACATCGTGATGAAACCTTGAGCAGGAAACCTCCTGCTCAAGGTTTCATCCAACCCGCACTGGGCCAACGTGTCGACTAAGGCCTAATCGCCCTAATTCAGATGATGATGATTTGATTTCATTTGATTGATGATTATTTTATAATTGTACTAATAGTACTACTACTGTGTTAATATAGTGTTACTTACTTACTTACTACCTACCGTAGAGAATTTACCCCCTCCGGCCATTTACCTCCTTCAGTCAATCACTCCCTCCGGCCACTAACCCCCTCCGGCCAATAACCCCCTCCGGCCAATAACCCCCTCCAGCCACTCACCCCCTCCAGCCACACACCCCCTCCGGCCACTCACCCCCTCCGGCCATTTACCCCCTCCAGCCAATCACCCCCTCCAACCACTCACCTCTTCCAGCCACTCACCCCCATCGGCCACTCACCCCCTCCGGCCACTAACCCTTTCCGGCCACTCACCCCCTGCGGCCACTCATCCCCTCCGGTCACTCACCCCCTCTGGTCACTCTCTTCTCCGGCCACTCGCCTCCTCCAGCCATTCACCCCCTCCAGCCAATCACCCCCTCCAGCCTCTCACCCCGGCCACAAACCCCCTCCAGCCACTCACACCCTCCGGCCACTCACCCCCTCCAGCCACTCAACCCCTCCGGCCACTCACCCCATCTGGCCACTAAACTCCTCCGGCCACTCACCCCCTCCAGCCACTCAACCCCTCCGGCCACACAACCTCTCCAGCCACTCAACCCCTCCGGCCATACAACCCCTCCCGCCAATCTATGCTTCCTCACCCCGCTGCGCCCGCGTGCATTAGGGGGCGAGTTAGGAGTGTCGAAATAGGAAATTAGTAGCTAGGCGCGCAAAAGTAACCCTAGATACCTACTTCGCGAACACTTTACAATTGTAAGGATTGGCCAAGCTGTGCTTTAACATAATACTCGTAATATGATTTTAAATATTTACACTGTTATACTAAACAGAAAAATTAACTAAAATATACAAACTCCAATAAAGATTATTACTTTCTCTCAACTCAACACAATCCCATGCTAACTATATTTACATGAGCATGCTTGTTTACTGAAGCTGGATATTATTTCTAAGCAAGATGAGAACACGAACATACAACATATCACGATAGCAAACAAGACTAAGGTTTATATGAAGAAATTCATACAAAAACTTGAGTTTTTCGTATTGCACACCGTAGTGTAACATTATATTCTATGTAAATTGTGTGAAGGCACCTCACACAGTAAGGTGAAAGGCCATCAGATCCTATATCAATGATATTTTAAGAAAGATACGTCACGTTCATACTGCACGCACAACATAAATTATTCCGCGACACAGACACGCTATAAGAGCGACAGGAAATAGGCAAAGCGTAAGAGTGAAAGAGACAGCGATCACAGCTCGACTGACTGCAATGGTCACAATTAGGACCAATTCACGGCACGCGTTTGGTGCGTTGGTGGCATATCTACGTCTTGTATGTATATAATATCATTGTCCTATATCAAATCCGCGATCGTGGGCACCCTGTGTGCTCGGGGGCGCTGACATTTGACACCATCGTTTCACTCGTGTCAAATTTCGCGAAAAAAAATGGCGGTGATTTTCGCAAGGACTAGGGTTAGATAAATATAAATTACAAGTAATTTTGAGAGATAACATTCATTCTACTACTAAAATCTAATTCCAGAATATATTACGATCTATTTCCATTTTTTTTATATGTTAGTTATCATTTTGCAATATAATTACAGGTACGGAAACTTCAGGGTCTAGAAACTTTGCTGACATAATGTAAATAAAATAGAATTACGAGAAATACATAATGTATCAGAAAAATAAATTTACTCTCAATAAAACTGTAATAAATACGTGTTGCAAACGTTTCTCGTTATATTTGAGTCCACATACATTTTTTTCATGAAAACAGCTATCAAAGTTTATGGCCGTATTGGTCCTATATCAAACATATGTCGTGCGACTCGTATTTTCAAACTCATGAAAATCAACATTAGGCGTTAGTAATGAAAGAAATCTTGAATAGTATTCATGAATAATCATCCATTTTACGATATAGGTACTTGTTGTTATAAATACTTCAGGGAATCTAACATAAATCGCAAAAAAAAAATGGGCTGTGAAGTACAACTTTTATTCAAAGTGAGTTTGATTGTATCAAAGAGCACTATTTTCATAAATATACAAGTTTTATATGTAAAGGAATAACCAGAGAACATGTATAAATACTTTACTGACCTTTTCTTTCCGTAAATACCGTAACAAACACAATAAACACGCACTAAAAATTTTCCGAACCCGCGAAAATTCGTAAAAGTTACAGTTGTCATATTTTTATTTTTTTCTTCCAACCAAAAGCTTTTTGTGTTGCCATTTTAATGAAAATATTATTATAAAGCCCGCCATACACGTCCCAACCACTAAAATCGGATATCTTTCGTCAAAAAAGTATTTCTTTCTCACCGCATACGCGAGAAGTACCAGAGCACAAATGTGTGCTCTTACGAGCCAACGGTTGGCGGCCATATTAGCACACATTTGTGCTCTTACGAGCGTAGCGGGCAGTTTGTGTTATTTAACGTAAATGACTGAGCAGATACGGCTTTTCAGAACACAGACACATAAAATAGTACCTAATACAGTACTACCGTACAGAACGGCCACTTACCCCCTCCCGCCAAAATCCATCCTTTCCCCCCCAATCCAATCCGTCCTCTCGGTGGGGACGTATATGAGCTGTTGATGATAATGATGACCTACTACAGTACAGAAAAATCACTCTTGAAAACAAGTTAAGTTTAAAATTACCTTATCATTTTGCTTATTATTACGCTCGCTGCCTAGCTTCAAGCACAGAGTACTACAAGCAAAATTTAAACTTCTTTTTATTTTACGACATGAGCGTCTATATTTCAGGTAGGGGTATGCTATATGAATGATAAACTGTCAACTTTCCACGACTTGGTATCTGGCGTGGTGCGACAGAAGTGTGATAACTCTGACACAGAGAGGTTTTGTTTTGCATACCACGTAAAAATTATATCTATTTCAGCTCGTAATAAAACGCGAAAGGGACTCTTAAAAATGTCCATGTCGTTTCTGCAAATATTTTAAATCTTGTTTGATTTGTTATATTTTACGCTTCGGTGTAACTGGCGGCCTTTCCTGAACGAAATACGTATGAGTATGAAGAGACGTGTTTATTTTGGGAATTATTTCTTTGTTTATTATTTCCAGATTTTCTTCTACAAGATTATTTTTGAGATAGCAGTTCTGTCTGCTTATTGTGGAGTAAAACATACACCGTGAAGTGTAACTGGTTGATTTTAACAACTTTTCCAAGGGAACATGGGCTGTAAGACAGCTAAAAAAATTGGCCCGTGTTCATACAAAACCTGGCCCGTGTTGATGAAGAAAGAAATTGAAAAACTTTCAAGAAACACTAAATATATTTTTGTTACTGCTACTTGCAAACCAGTATAAAAGAAATGATTTTACTTTCAATGTACACCAAAAGGTTTTTCCTTTTATCTGGCAAGTCACTCATTTATGAAAACTGTTTTACAATACGTATGTGGTTAAATTCGAAAAAGATATTCTTTCATTAGAAAATCCAATCAAAATAGTTCAGAGCTGTTGGAACTGATAAAGATTTTTATTTTATGTTTCTCAGGTTTTTTTAAACCTCAATATACCTACCCTGTGTACGAATGAAGCTTATAGATTTAATAAATCTGATTTTACACGCAAGGGCGACACCAACTGGGGCCTCTATTGGGTTCTCTCGAATACATTTTGAGACAAGTAATATTACCTTTGAGAGCTGTTTTTGTTTGAGTCTGCAGGGGAAATATAATGAAAATCATATTTAGAATAAGAATAAGAATAAGAATACATTTATTTACAGCACACAGTAAACAACAATTAAACAAAAAACAAGACAGGTACATAACATAATAATAGACAGACACAATCACTGCAATCGAGCGTCCGATTTCTTCAAAGAAAGAATTAAATCGCAGGATGTGCAAAGCGTACACTGCAAGTGGTCTCATTTTAACAGTGTGCTGTAAAAAGGCTCAGCATAAGTTGAAGTGTAGTTCCAGCAAATAGGAACCACAACTCAACGCTGTTTTTCAGCTGCTGCCTCCGGAAGATGATGCGCCGTCCATACAAATAAATACATAAAATAAGATTGAAATAATTATAAAAAATAAATAATGTAATAAAATTATATAGAAATAAAATTTAACAACTGGCAATACAGGTTGCACGCAGATTGGCCAAGTGTCCGCAACGATAGTTGGCGCACAGCACAGCCAATTCGTAGAAACGATATTATATCTTTTTTAGTGCTGAACGTATACGTATCAATTGCAATCACTAATAATTGGCTCAATCTTAGTGGTTTTTTAAAAATCGTTTATATCTATCGAACTTAAAGATTATCAACGTTAAACCTAAGGTAATATTTAAGAAAACAAAGTTCTATTAATAGGAGCTGCAGTAATGCATACCACCAGTTAAAGCAAATTGTGTTGAAAATATAGTGAGTATAAATATGTAATTAATTTAATTAAACGAAATTAAAATTGCAATATACTAGTTATAATTAAAAATCATTATTAATTATCTAAATATCTAAAAACAGGTCTTAGTCTCTAATAATATTTTACTGTAACACCAAAAAATGGAGGGTGGCTTTAATAATAGATTTGCAAGATATATTTTTTGCCGATCTTTCATTTTCACGACATTGGCTCGATTGAGAGAAGGTGTGACATGTGAGCGAGGAGGTATATTAAAACAATAGCGCGCACATGCATTCTGGACTCTTTGGATTACTCGCTGCGTTCGTTCGAGTAAGCATGGTCCATACACTACTATGCAGTGGTTAAGTTTGGACAAAACCAAAGCATCGCACAGTCTTACACGCAGCTCAATATTGATATAGTCCCGTATCCTGTAGAGGACCTTGAGTCTATAAAAACAATTTCTCATTACTTCAAGCACATGTCGTTCAAAGCGCAGTTCGCCATCCATGACGAGACCAAGGTTTCGGGCTACTTCCACTCGCTCGACAAAATCTTTTTTTATGGTTATAAGAGGATTTTTGGAAACCGCCAAGTTAATTTGATGTCTGGAACCTAACACCATGAATTTTGTCTTATTCGCATTAAGGACCAAACAGTTTTTTTCTGACCATTCAGAAATACTGTCCAAGTCTGAGTTGATATCCTGAACTGCCAACTCGGTTTCTTTCGGATCAAAACTTTTGTACACCTGCAGATCGTCTGCGTAAAGATGGTATTTACAATGTTTTATACTTTTTATAACATCTGATGTGTATATAATAAAAAGAAGAGGTCCCAGAATAGAGCCTTGCGGGACTCCCCTAGTAACTGGGCGTATACACGACAACATATTCGAACCGTTCGACACACCAATCGACACCTGCTGCCTCCGATTTTGTAGATAACTGTCAAACCATTGCACAACTGAATTATGGAATCCATAATAAGTTAACTTAGAAAGCAGCAGGGGAATATTAATGCAGTCGAAGGCGCGAGAATAATCAAGAAGCGTCAGGATGGTGGCCTTGCCTGCATCACGTGCAGCCAACACTTCGTCAACCACATCGAGAAGTGCAGTAGCAGTACTATGCTGCTTACGGAAACCTGATTGAAATTCAGGAAGAATGTTGCTAGACTCGCAGAATTTTGAAACTTGTTCATGTATAACTTTTTCTAAAATTTTGGAAATGCAGGGCAATATACTAATAGGACGTAGTTCATTAATGTCTGTCGGATTAGATACCTTAGGAATAGGGCAAATCAGAGCAATTTTCCATAGCTGGGGGAAAGTAGAAGATGTAATCGATTTATTAATTATAGAAGTTATAACAGCCAATGTACGAGGGAGTGTCAGGACCACCATACCCATGGTAATGCCGTCAACTCCCTGGGCATTCGACTTAATTGATAGAATTATTTTACTAACTTTTAGCTCGGAAACAGGTTCAAGTTTTAAAGAAGCCGGTCCGAATCTATTGAACTCGAAGTAAGTTAGGTCTGATATGTTAATTTTGTTTTCACCAGGTAATTTGAGAAAATGGTCATTAATAGCGTCAGGATCATTAAAGTGCGTTGGAAGTTCCTGCCGTGGCTTAGAAGAAGGTAAAGCTGTATTTTTAAGATTTTTCCAAAGACGCTTTGGGCTATTCATATTGCGATTGATGTTGTGGTTGAAATAGGCCTTACGTTCTGTATTCAAAGAGACACTAGCCAAATTTTTAAGGGTCTTGTAATCTTTTTTATGGCTCTCAAGTGCAGTTTTTTTATAACGTCTGTGTGCAGCATCCCGTAATTGCATAATATGACGAAAGTTACTTGTAAACCACGGTAACTGTTGTTCCCGAACAACTATGGTGCGTAAGGGTGCGTGTTTGTCAAATAAATATGTAATGTTTGTGTTAAAAGCAGATACCATTTCATCAACGCAGGTCATGTTCAATATTGAATCCCAGTCCATATTTTCAAGATCACGATTAAAAGTCTCCATGTTGATATCTTTAAGCGGTCTGTAAGTTACGCGTTTTACGGGATTTTTTTGTTTATTTAACTTTAACTCGGCCATCACCAAAGCATGCCCGCCGAGCTCTGGGGTATAATTCACAGTAACATTTGAAACCGGAGCATCTGTACACAGTAAATCGATTAAAGTTGCACTATGTGAAGTAAAGTGTGTAGGTTCCTTAATATAGTTAGTCAGGCTAGTGTATTCAAGAAATTGAGTTAACTTTATAGTGTTACTTTCATTAGGAGTAAGCATATTTATGTTGAAATCCCCCAATAAAATAATATAGTCGTACTTTGAAAAAGAAGTCACAGACGCCGTAAGGGCGTCCAAAAAACTTTCTACATTTAACCACGGACAGAACAAATGTGACAGATAGCCACATTTGTTCTGCCTGGGCATTATGCGGGTGCAGACAAGTACGAGCCGTAATTCCAGACCTGATGTAAAAGCCTACTCCCCCACCACGAGCGCGCGCGCACTTATTCATTTCATTTGAAGAAACGTTCTAAAAACCAATCACAAAATTATACTTAAATTACTTTGGTTCATTTTAGTTTGGTACATTATGGACTCATTAACTTACATACTACCTACTCAAATCAAATGAAAAATATTGTCCTGTCATTTTTCCTACCTCTGCTCTACTCTACACCTACCCAACATCTACCCTACACCTACCCTACACCTACCCTACACCTACCCTACACCTACCCTACACCTACCCTACACCTACCCTACACCTACCCTACACCTACCCTACACCTACCCTACACCTACCCTACACCTACCCTACACCTACCCTACACCTACCCTACACCTACCCTACACCTACCCTACACCTACCCTACACCTACCCTACACCTACCCTACATCTACCCTACACCTACCCTACACCTACCCTACACCTACCCTACATCTACCCTACATCTACCCTTCACCTACCCAACACCTACCCTACATCTACCCTACACCTACCCTATACCTACCCTACAACTACCTAACGAAAAGTACGCATATTTAAAATTAAATGCCGAAAAAAAAATACAGAATCTTTATTAACTTACCTTTTGTAATGAGAATTTCGTAAAATATTTTGGATATTTTATCCTAAAATTATGTTAATATTGGATAAAAGTAAAAGGAAAGCATTTAAAGATGAAATATCCGAAAGCACTTTATAAATTTCTGTGGCCAAGGTAAAGTTTAATTTCTTGGACCAACATGTTTAATACCTATCTCATTCCAATTGCTTTTTTATTGTTAAGTCATAAATATATTTATTGCATAATATTGCATTCATTCAATTGTACTTCAACATTTGCTCTATTTTTTTATTCTGATTGTATTTTATGAATCAAAAATATTTGGTACCAACATAAGAAATGCTTCTTTACGTCCACGGCTTAACATTTCAGTTGTAACTTGAGAAAAAAGCAATTTGAGTGTGGAGACAAGCGAAAAATTGCATTTTAACAAGCGGGTGCCCTAAACATTGCGCGTAAACTGCTTGGTTTCTCCGTTTCAAATAATTATTATTTAAATATCAAGATACGACCTTATTTTTTATAGTTTGTTGGTATCGGATCATAAAGTAAATACTTTCAGAAACACAACGGCGTGGATTCACTTTTTTTTTTTTTACAATTTGAACAATTTGATGTTTTTTTATAATTTTGGATAAATTCTAAAGTTATTTTATTTTTATGGGCTGATCTACCACCTAAAGTGTCCTTAAATGTTTTGCGTTATTTTAAAACAATCTTCGAAATTCAAACATAACGTTTAACACTATAACTTACTTAGTTTACTGACTCGAAAGCATATTTAATTACAAGAACGCACAAGTCTCGTTACAAAGTTATTCTAATACACTGACAAAGTAACACCATTTACAAACTGTATAATTGAATTGAATTCTGTAACAGTAATCACCACTTTCAGTTTTGTAACTGTTATTATCAGCTCATATACATACGTCCCCACAGAAGACAAAGTATAGACAGTGGTGTCGATTCGGCATACGCCCAACTAAACAAAATTGTCACTTTCTATCATTTTTAATTGAAAAGGGACCGAAAATCATCGGTTTTGTTTTTGTCTTTGACTTCACGACTAACTGTCAATTTTAGTTGCTTTTTATTCGTCATGATGTTAGCTAGGCACTAGAATAGTTGGGCGTATGCTGAATCATAGTACTAGCCGTTCTCAACTAAGGGTTCCGTATCCAAAGGGTGTCAACGAGACCCACTCCCCCGCTCTCCCTCGTCCGTCTGTCTGTCTGTAAGTGGGCTGTTTTGTGTCCAATAAACCGTAATGTAGGTGGTTGGTATTTTCACAGCCACAAAAAGCAAAAGAAACATATAGTAAAAAAAATATGGAAACCATACAAGAAACGATGTAGGTACGACCTACGATAGTGCAAAATCCTTTGTGTCGAGTCCGACTTGCACTTGGCCAGAATTTTAAACTTTCATCGTTACTGCTAAAAATCAGCTACTACCGGCAATAAAAAACAGTTAATTAAAAAATAATACTTAATTAATTTTATGTCAGGTTGTCTCTAGAGGTAATGCAATCAACGGCCCGTTACAGTCCACTGCTGGACTATCGCCATAATCTCCACGCATGGCAGGCGGGTTGGAGATCGCAGATTAAAATGTTACTGTATCTGAGAGCGCTGCTGCCCGTTCCCTGTTCAATGTGTAGCCCCAAGTCGCCTCTTACGACACCCACGGGAAGAGTAGGGGTTGGTGAGTAATGTATTCTACTCTGCCGTGACCACATGGCTAACCTTAAGCTTTAGAACTTACAAATCCTAAATCATCAAATCAAATCAAATATTCATTTTGTTTATAAACACTTTTAGGTATAGGTTTTAGGTCTTTTCCTTTTGTTTATGTATATTTCTTTTTTTTTGCGCCCTATACTCGATCCCGCAGGTAAACTGAAGGCATTCAGATATTTATATTTTTTTTTATTTTTTAATCTTGTTCTCTCACGAAGCCTATATCCAAGCAGAGTCATCAATAAAACTTGACATTGGCGAAATCACCACGGAAACGCCATTCACCCAAGAATTGAATTGAATTGAACTTTGAGAACTATTGAATTTAAACCTTTTTTATTATTTTGGTTATTTCCAAATTTAGACACTTAAAAAAGTGAATGTTTTCCTTTTGTGATAGATAAAGAGTAGAAAACTATAGGTATAACATTACTTTTTCGTATTATATATTTTTTGAATACTGAAGTAAATCAAATTAGATTTCAGTATTTTTTCCGTAAACGAAGTCTTTTTTTCCTACCCTATCTGTGGTTCGCTGCAACTTGGATGCAGCTTGAAGCCTGTACACTGTAGTTACTTATGGTAATGCAATGGTACGTAGTAACTTTGGCATTAACATCTGTATTATGTGTATGCATGTGTTCAGTTCTCGTTTTACATAATGTTCTGGCGTCAGTAAGCTATGCATTGCATATGCATTTGCTACCTATTGCAAAATAATGGTTGAAGTAAGATATAACAAGACACGTATTAAGTTTGTTAAGTAAAATACAATGGGAAAACCCTGTACTTTTTATCATCATATGGGTTCATCATCATATGGGTTATGTGGTCGTTAACCAACCCTACAAGCCTCAAATTTATAGGTTGTGTGTGAAGTCGACCAACCCGCACTGAGCCAGCGTGGTCGACTAAGGCCAGAGCGTCCTAATTCAGTGCGGCCTCGAGCACTCCTTTACTCAATCTTATCAAACAATTGCCGTGTGCCGTGTGCCGTGTGGTGACGGCAGAGTAGAATACATTTGTCACCAACCCCAACTCTTCCCGTGGGTGTCGTAAGAGGCGACTTAGGGACTACACATTGAACAGGGAACGGGCAGCAGCGCTCTCAGACACAGTAACCTTTTAATCTGCGATCTCCAACCCGCCTGCCAAGCGTGGAGATTATGGCAAAACCCTCCACTTAAGTCATAGTCATAGTCCAGCAGTGGACTGTTACGGGGCGTTGATTTGATTTTTGATTTATCAAACAATTAACAACCTAGGACACTTTTAATAGTTGCATCACAAATATGTTGCATTAAAATACTGAAAAGCTTTCATCGTATGACAAACGAAGGGTGCAGGGAAAGAGGGGTCATAGTTAAGAAGAAATTGTTTAGAGATATTAACAAAAACATATTGGATAGCTCCATAGCCCAGGTGGTAGTGTATCTGCCTCCGACCCACAGGGTCGCGGGTTCGAATCCCGCCCAGGGCAAACATTCGTGTGATGAACACTTGTGTTTGCCTTGTGTCTGGTTGTTGTTTATCTATTTAAGTATGTATTTATCTATTTATGTAATGTATATCAGCTGTCTGGTACCCATAGTACAAGCTCTGCTTAGTTCGGGATCAGATGGCCGTGTGTGAAGATGTCCCCACATATTTATTTATTATATTACATTATTTATTTATTACATTCCTACACCACTTATTGAAATGCTTAATTTAACTTTATAATTTTTATATTATTACTTATTCAATGTTAATTGGCAGTGATAATCTATTACTGAGCTTTAGGCAAGCCGTAGACAATGATCTTTTTTTAAACAAGAAAGGTGACTATGATCATTTTTCCTACAGCCATAGTAAACTCTTTTTAGCATCAGGTTGACTGTGATTTCTTTTAACATTTTTGATCTCACCATTCGATAGCTTTCTTAATTTACTACTAGATGACATTATCAACCTCTGTTTTGGAAAAATACTAACTATTACCCTTCTTCCCTTGTACCCTTCCGATAACGAAAAGCCGAATGACCAACTTTTCAATATCGCTTTACTTTACCCACTGTCAATCTGACATGTCTGTCGCTGACATATGCCACCCTTTCATATTGGACCACAGACTAGACAAAATCAGGATCCTTTGTTGGCATCCGATGACGGCAGTAATGTTTGCGTTTTAATAATTTCATTTCTGTTTATTGGAGTGTTTAATAATTGATAGAACAATGACCAGTGAATGTATCTGAACTACAAGACACACAACACACTCATACTACTAGTAATATTACTAGACTCCTTCATCGTACATATTACTAGACTCATTCTTCCGAGTCTTAGGATAAGGTTTCATTGTTAACAAGAATGACGAGAAAAAGATTCAGAATATAAAGTTGTTTTGCGGCAAATTTTTCGTACCTACAGCGGATTTTACTTATTATGATTTCTGAATGCTTAGAACTAGTGGCTTTGGAGTTGTAGACCTTGCGAGTATAAATTTTTTTCGAAATGGCTGATCAATGATTTTTTTACGTTCTCAACCGTCATAGCTCCGTATTTTTTTTTATTTCCAAAACTGACTCAACAAAAAAAAAAATATTGATCAAGCCTGCTTACAAAATTTCACGAGAATCAGTTTAGAAACGCGACATGTAGATGAGAACAAACAGACAGATGGACATACAAAAGCATTTTGGCCGAGCTGAAACGAAGACGCTTCGCTCGCGTTTCGCACTCGCGCAGTCGTATCACTCTTGGCAGAGTGATCATGGTCAACATGTAGTAGGTTCCAGGGTTGCAGATGTTACACGTCTCACGATTTCCCGCCATCTGTCCCGGTTATCAGTCATCCTGGAGCATTCGTGTACGGGCTCTCCAACCATAGGTTTAATTTGATCGGTCCATCGCATTGGTGATCTACCGCGATGTCTAGTGCCTTCCAACCGGCCTTGGACAACAAGCCGCTCTATGGAGTCATTGTTTCAAGTTTATGGAGTCTATGGAGTGATTGGGGTATACTCATATAGCGCATAATATGTGTGTAAGTCAAAAGTCAAAAGTCAAAGTCAAAAGTCAAATTTTTTTATTCGAATTAAGATTTTTACAAATCATTTTTCGACGTCAAAGCTATCATGGATGGCACGTTCACTACCAGTGTACGCCCTCTGTGGAGAAGAACGGCCAGAAGAAACTCCACAGGAATTGTATCTTTTGTACTTTTCTTTTAAATATATTATAAAGAATCATACATGAGTCATAATTACAAAAGTGTATGGCATGAACTAAATTCTTACTTTTTCAGTATTTTGCGTAGTCTTCCCATGTTATATTATCATTGGTTGAGTGTCATTGAGCTTTACGTTATATTTAGTGACAGTGAAAATGTACGCGTCAAAAACATTAACACTATGATTTTGGAAAATATTTTATATTAATTTATAGCTGAGTTATTGTATCATTATAAAATAAACAGACTATAAAAATGACAATAACTTCAAAAAAAAGATGAAAAATGAGAAATTTTTAAAATAAATGTACTTGTTTAAATTAAAACATCACTTAAGTTACAGTTTTATATCTTTTAATTTTCAATGTGTCCGCTAAAATACGTTCATTATTATCTCTCAGGTTGTAATCGTTCACTCCGTAAAGCTGAAGAAACTTTAGTTTACGAACTTTTTCAAAAACTAAAAAAATATTTTTTTTTCAGCTGTCAATTTAAAAAATAAAGAAACGGGCTTATGTTTTTATCAAAAAGGTAAAAATACGTTTTCTCATTAAAGTTGAATTATTTTAGGTGAGACAGTTCAAAAACGAAACGTAAACGTTATAAATTTTTACGTGAAGATTAGTTACAACGACCTAAGCCGTGACACGCGTTCAAACACACGTTCCTATGAAGGTGTTATAAGAAATTATAAATTATGAGTAAGCAGGTAAGTCAAAGTCAAAGTCAAAATTTTTTATTCGAATTAAGATTTTTACAAATCATTTGTCGACGTCAAAGCTATCATGGATGGCACGTTCACTACCAGTGTACGCCCTCTGTGGAGAAGAACGGCCAGAAGAAACTCCACAGGAATTGTATCTTTTGTACTTTTCTTTTAAATATATAAAGAATCATACATGAGTCATAATTACAATCTACTCCGTTGATTTGGAACAACAGTTGACCAGACGTTTTTATCATCTAAGTAACCATTTATCGTATAATAGGTATTAATTAAACCTACAAAATAACTGCCATTCTTAATTTTTTTTAAATAACCTACAATACAAACGGAATTAGTGCTCATATTCATACGAAGGTCTCTAAGAAAAAGACACCTATAATTGAAACCATCGAAGTCATCGCACGTCTGCACATCGAAGCTTCGAAACCATTCCATTCACATTCGATGCATAATAATAAATGGTATGCGATTATATGAATTCTTCGGTATGTGCTCAGGGCGATTCGCTTCGATTCCGCCCCAGTCTCAGACCTTTTTTCGAACGTGTTCTGTATACGAATCGAGATTCGAACTTCGAATTAACGATTATTTTATATCCGACCGTTAATGTTTAGAAGGAACTTCTCTTTGCTAAACAAAGGTTGTAATGAAATTGGATGTTTAGAGTCTGCAGATTTTAACATGATGTAATACAGTATTTTTCTACGACATAGGTTGGGAAATTAAAGCGTTAATTGTCGGTGGTCTAGTGGTTAGGGCTGCTGCCTCTCGTCCGGGGAGACGCGGGTTCGATCTTCACCACGTATGTGTTTTCGAATTTCGAATTCATATGTACGTTTATTCGACGCTCTTACGGTGAAGGAAAACATCGTGATAAAACCTGCACACTCCTGCGAAGGTTGTGTGTGAAGTTGACCAACCCGCACTTGGCCAGCGTGGTCGACTAAGGCCTAATCGCTCTAATTCAAGGTAGGCTCGAGCCCCTCAGTGGGGACGTATATGAGCTGTTGATGATAGGTTGGGAAATTAAAACTAAAATCGCATTCGACTTACCGTACACAAAAGCAACTAATTTGATAAACGCCAAAAAAAACAAAAAAACTGTCAACTGTCGGCCATTATTATAAGTATTCAATGAAATCGATTAAAAAGTACGTCTATTTCTTACCAATTAACCCGTCTAGTGTTTTTTGATCACACGTGTGATCAAATAAAATTGACGCGGGAAGTGTTTTATGATCACACGTGTGTACAAAAAACGTTATGGTTAGTAGACGATCGCTGATCTATGGTCTTAGTAAGGACTACCGCACACTGGCTTTTTCTATCGGTTTATTGATGAATTGTTGCCATTATATGCGAGTTTTTGCCGGTTCTAGTATCCGAATATCGCAAAAAATAAAAAAATAAAAAGTCTTGTCCTTTGTCTCGGCCATTGTCTGCCATCTTGTTCGACGCCGTTCGTTGTTGTGTTCTTTTCTATTTGTGATATTTGTGTTTTCCGCAAGAAAACGGTAAGTAAATATCATAAATTTTACATAGAATTACTAGGAATTGTGTGTAGATCATACTAAAGTAAAAACATGTGAAAGAAAAGCAAAATTTCTTGGAAATAAAGTGATGAAACTTTAGAACAGCAAAATTTTTCTCGCCGCCCGTGCCGTGTTTGACATAATATTTGCTCTAGTTTTGCTATTATTTCCATGTTTTTATTATTAGAATGCAGGATATTTATTTAGAACTCATTTCCATAAAGAATTTCCGCATGTTATTTCTAAAATAAGGTTTTATCGTGTTTGTAATCGAAAACCGTTGTGAAATACCGGCCGCGGTACAAAAATTAGCGACAGCAAAACAAGTCATACGAAACTCAAAATTTTTCATACATATTTGAAATCGAATAAATGTTCTTCATATTTTGCTTCTCGTTTACCAACAAAATAAAACTGATTTTATTGTATGAATATATGTACATATATATATATAATATATATATATAATGTGAATTTATCCAATAAAGCTAGGTTTTTATAAAATTTATTTATTTATGCTTTTATCAGCTCATCATCGTCAGCTCATCATCATCAGCTCATCATCATCATTTTAGACAAATATATATATATATACAAATTAAAATTTATTCAAAAATTGGTAAATTTTAAAAATTGGTTACCTAGCTAGTTTTATGCTTGTATCAGCTCATCATCATAATCATCTTTTTTTTTCTATTAGATGATATAAGTTCGTTTTGTGTTTTATGTACTGATGAATAAAAAATAGTTTTTTTTTTATTGTCATCAAATTTACAGAAACGTAACGTAAAAAGGCGGCCTTATCGCTGAAAGCGATCTCTTACAGACAACCTTAGGTTATTGGAAAAAGTCGAGGAAAGAGAGTAGTGCACAAGTATTTTGATAAAATTTAACGACATTTGATTTAAATAATAAATATGATATATTTGCTACCGATACATAGAATAATATACACATAAAAATAATATACACATAGAATAATATACATATATATATATATATATTATACGCCAAGCAGAAGTGTTTGTTTGTTTATATATATATGACACATATTTATGCATATGCTGATGTACATTTATATTTTTAGCCGAATGTCACGTCAGCGCAGTTCCAGCAGCCAGGGGGGGGGGGAGTACTCCAGGCCGTCAGCTGCCCGAAGGCTGCTGCTTTTAGACCTGGGCAGGCAGCAGCTGACGGAGCCAGAAGATGAGACTCCCGCCCATGTGTAAGTATATTATATTTCACTTTTTATGTATAATCCAAAAAGTATGTTATTTGTATAATAATTTCCGCTTTTTTCTTTTTTAGTTTCGCAATGCCCAGCTCGTCCTCGTCACAGCCGCCGCCTCGCGAAAAGTCTCCCGTCACTGTGTAACCGTGTTCTTCTCCACAGAAGTACGCCAAAATTGTATTGAACATGGCTTATTATTTGAATTGTTAGATTTTGACATTCTAAAAGAGAATCTTGTACTTTCCTACTTAGAAATCAATATTTTTGAATTTGAATATGTTATTTATAATATTTGTTAGCCTGCTGTAGGTCTGCTGAAAACATTCATTCCTGGTTTTTTCCTGCTCATTTGAATATGTTATTGTTTGTATAGATTTTTTATGTGAATTGTATACAAGTATGTAATTATTTTATTATAAATGCATGACTACAACAGCTCGTTTCTTTTACTCACAAATAATATGCCCGAATCCAAAGTTTGGTTGGTGTAGTGGTCTATGTATCCACATGCCACTTTCCGGCTGGGACAGATATATATATATATATCTGTTCCAGCATATATATATACACGGTACTGGTTAGATTACTAGCTAGGGAAGATATATATACCCGGGACGGTTCGATTCCCAACCGGGGCAGGTATATAATATACCCTTGACGGGTTCGATTCCCGGCTAGGGAGGATATATATACGGGTATAGATATATATATATATACCCGAGACGGTTTCCATTCATTATAATATACCCTTGACGGTTTCGATTCCCGGCTAGGGAAGATATATATACCGGCATAGATATATCTATATATATATATATATATATACCCGAGACGGGTTCCATTCAATACGGTGACAGCTGTCAAAATTATAATATTTTCTCTTTCACGCTCGTTTCGTTGCTATGGCATACATTTTTCCTGCCGACACCTTACCCATGATATGTCAATTGAACCATAAGCAAACGACCGCATGAGGGTCAGCTATGCAGAATAGTGTGCTGAATGTTTTGACCACAGCATCAGTTCACCATGTTACTCATATTACGTTTAGAATCAAAACAACTAAAATTAGCCCAAACACGACATGTCTACTGTAGGTAAGTACTTCAAGAGTGTAATAGTAGGTATAGTGATAATCCTGGCTGCAGCATTAGGACAAAAATACCACAAATATTGCATGGTTACCAAATTTATATGTGTACCATATTTGGAGTCAATCGAACGCGTGGAAATGAAGTAATATTTGGCTGAGATCCCTTCACCAGCTAGAATTTTTTTTCGAACCACTAAGGTATATTTCTTTATTATCTCCCGATATTTTAGGACAAGCAAGAAACAGGTCGGAAACTAAAATTTTTTTTTTTCTTAGTCATACAAAATAGTTTTTTGTATGGAGGGTCATAATCTATCAAACTAAAGAGCCTAATATAAATTATTTTATATATTTTAGGGAATCTTACAGCTATTCCTTCAAAATTTAATCTTACATTACGTAATACAGTACTAAGCCATTGACAAGTTTCCATATAAATTATTTAAAAAAAACTACTGATATATTGTTCCTATATAGTTATATATAATAAAAATCTGGTTCATATATGTATACCTACCACAAATACTCGGAAAATCAATAATAACAGAATAACAAAATAAATATTTTGTTCGTACATTCACTTTCTCTGCGAACGGTACTTTTCAAGACAGTGACTGTCAGTGATGGCTGCCGCGCCCTAATGGCGGCCGGTTTTTTTCCGTGCGTGGAATAATTATTGGTTTACTGAAGTTTTAGTGAATGGATCTAGATAAAACTTATAGTGTCAACTATACATATAATATACTTTGAGTTTTGATTAAATTTGTGTCCAAAATGCTTAGTGAAACAGTGAAATAAGTGCAAATATGTAGTGACCCAGTGTGAAAAATGGATTTCTAGAAGTAAATCACGTCGAAAATAAAACAAGTTAGTGGTAATTTATATAAATCAATCATTTATTGGATAGATTATTGTATCTAGATTCCAACGATATATCATTTATGTACTAATCTAATAAGAAAAACACAATAAATTCAATTTTTCTATGACCCGGAAAAAAACAATTAGTTCTTCAAAAAACCCTAGACACTCAAGGCACGTTATCGTTTGGCGGGCCGAAGCGCTCGACGGGTTAAGCATACTGAATTAAAAATAAAAACATGTGTATTTGATAACTATTTATGAACTTTATTAATATTATTTAACTATTAATTGCACACAATAAACAGTAAAAAGACAAAAACATGCATAAAAACGACACAACACATTAACTTTAATTTTGATGCACTGCCATACTGCCATTTCACTGCCCCCTATACATTTTGAGCTACAAAATTCAAAACCACTATACACAAAGTAAAACGCAATTAAAACTCCATAATAAAGTTTCAGTGCAACAATTTGGACCACCTACAGAGTAGCGTTTTACCCCGTAGTCAGTTAACTCGTTTTATCAACAGATGAGTTTCTCCTCCTCACTGTGTTGTTAGCCCAGATGATACTACAAATATAGCAGTACGTACATTTTATAAATTGATGTTAAGAACATGTTTCTTCTTTATCGTGTAGGTTGTTGGATGACATCACATACCCTGTCAGTATTAGAGCCGCCAAAGGCTACAGACATAAATCATGTAGCAACTGCTTATCGTGCCTCCAATCACGGAATCATCTTTTTTTTTTCGAACAATCAGGAGTTTCAGCCAGCAATGTCCTACTAAAACTTAGGTTAGTCTCACGAAGAGATTTTTATTTGACTGTTACCCCCAAAGATTTCTGACGCGCGTCGATCGTCTTTTATTTCCTCTGAGGTTACCCCGCTGGATTCAAATTCGGAAACTCTGTAAGAACACTAATGACAGTCGAACGCTCATTCGTTCCATAATTCAACATCCTTAGTAGCAAAAAGGAAATAGTTCTAAAATTCAGCGACCTTAGCAGCAAAGAGGAACAGAACCATCTTACTCTTTAAACTAGGTACTTCCCTCAATAAAAAGCTCATGATATCTGGCCTCAATGGAATCTCATATCCAAGGCCGCTTTCTTTAATAAAATATAAAAAAAACATTGATATGATAAGAAACAAAAATTGGCCAGGAAACGCACTGTCTCACCTTTATTATAAAGACCAAATGGTTAAAACACAGCTTAATTCACAATAGAAATTGAATTACCTATTTAAATTTAGAACCCGCAGCGATCTTTCAACAGCTGATTCCTTAAACCAACAGCTAACCCTCGGTTAAATTTCGGTTCGCGCTTCACTCAATTACGTTTTACACCAGTCGAGTTTAATCTGCAGCTGAATTCTGATGGCAGCTCTATAGAATTTCTAACTAACTATTGCAATTGAGTTTGTGGATGAAATAGGGAATATCTTTCGCAGGACGTTGTGGATGGTTCTAAAACTTAAAGTGACTCCTAAAATAATGCGTTAAAACAATATTTCACGTGCAATTGTTTTACCAGCTATCTGAAAAAAAAAAAACATTTTGTTTTAATACTAAATTTTGTTTTTATTTTCAAAGAAACTAAACAGATGACCGAGTTTTGTATGTAAGTTAAAAAATTGGTATTGAGAATTATAAAAAATATAAACCAAGTGGCTCAGTTTCATGGGCTCAACCTCCACACATAAGGTTTTGTATAATTGAGTTCTTTGATCTTGATTTGATTGATTAATTAAGACTATCTAAAAAAATCTACAATCTACACCCAATTTTTTGTCATCATTATCACCATTGTTTATGTAAAGCCAACGACCATCTTCACAAAATCGTTGTCAAAGTCAAAGTCAAAATAATTTATTTCCATAGGATGTTATTACATCACTTAGATTCGTCATTACATTAACTTAAAACAAAAACAACCAAAACAAAAATAATCTGTCGCCAAGAATATCGCACAAATGAATAATAAAATAGAATAGAATAGAAAAGCATTTATTCCTTGAAAAATCACATCACAACACAAACAAAGTTTTTATATTTATAGATTCGTAAAAGGGACATGTACAATTCTAACCAAAATTTAAAAACATTTTGAAATCTTGACAGAGACTTGATTTGTGATGTCGTACTCAATAAAACTGTCGATGCTGAACTCACAATAACGCGTTCATAGAATATACAACAATACAAAAGGAAATAATATTATCATAACCTTACAGTGTACAAACGAATTTCGTAGAAGTAACATAAATCTTTAAAATACAATGTTGTCTTTACGATCTCGAAGAATAAGAGAATTCCTTGAAAATTTATCAACGTGTTTGTACTGAATATAAAATTGCTTTTATGTGGTTGTTCATCTTTGTATGAAACTCGATACAATACTTCTAAGTTAAGAAGGATAACTGTTTAGTTTGGATAGTCGTACTGCAAGGGGAATATAAGTGGACAGAACAGCAGGCCAATAAACAGATGATTGTAATCGTGTTGATGAAGAAGAAATAGTGGTTGAAGACTGTACAGGACTGGTTAAACGGTGAATTAAATAAGATGCTCATACGCAACAGTGAGAACAATAAAGAGTTCTTATGTCTGTGAGTGTGAATCGATAGAACTGAAGACATAGCTACATTCCCCTTGTGCATGACCTTACATTAAACTTTACTGCCCAAGGTCATCACATGATTCTATGAATTTTCATTCTGCTTAAATGTTGTTAATAGAATTTTAAACAAGAAACGAAGTGTGATGATGTATATTCGATAAATAGTGCTACAATTTTACTAAACTTGGGGTAAAGCTCCATATATCTTATTGTGTTTTCCTTTTAGTCAATATAGAATCACAGAACAGGTTTAGTAGTATACAACCTATAATTTTCGAGTCTTTAACTTTGGTGGGCTGGTAGAATTTTGCAGTTAATTCTGTCAAATACAATTGATGAATCAAATTATGTCGACGTCGACGACGACAGCGTTTGCTTCTTAACGTGGGCTCTTAAGCTACTATTTGACGAAAGCAACACAATTTCGTTTGTCTAAGCTTGCAGTTCGTCTGTCTAAGCTTTAACCAGAACTCAGACGACATCGTCTGCAACGAGAAAGAGGATCTAGTTTTTGTTGATTTTATTTGAATGTATTCCTTTTCCAGCAATTTTATAAAACTTTGCTCGTTTTGGATGCTTTCATAGATTACACGGTGGTTTCGTTGCCTAGTTGACAATGCGCTTGGCTACCAGGCTCAGAGTAGCGTGTTCGAATTCCACTCAGGGCAAACATTTGCGTAATGAGCACTTGTGTGTGTATGCCTTGTGTTCGGTACTACTGATATAAGTCTGGATGTTTTTTTATCTTATTACTTATGTTTATCTGGTTATTAATCGAAATAAACAATAACTTTTTCATTATAATGTGTAACTATTAATTTGGTTTCAAAACTTATCTTTATAACGTCGCGTCATCTCTTCGTATACTATTAAATATTATATTAAATAGCATAGCTGCGCTATGCTGCGAGGATGCTAAGCTTTTCCACCAGAGATGTGCTAACATCTCTGGTGGAAAAGCAGCCTTAAATTATGACACAAAAAAGTAAAATTTAAAGTAATGATGAAATTAACTTCTTCACAAATGTCAACACTACAAAAGTCGCCAGTGATTGGATTGACAAGCAACAGAAAGTGGCAATGAAATAGCTGAAAATTCAACAGTGGCAAGCATGCCAATTAACTTTACTTAGTGCCTCTTCTTCTTCTTACAGTGCCTCTGCTCCATCTAGTAAAGGTTGACCGTCAGTTCAGCAAACATCTGTCTGTCCTTCGCGAGGCGAAACAGTTCAGCGGCAGTGTTGATGAAGGTCCACTCTCAAATATTGCGCAACCACGACTTAATTAGTAGACCGCCCTTATTATGTGTTGTCTATGTTATTTTCTATAGATCAAAATTAAATGATTCATCTTGCAATATCCTGACTAAACTGGGGACGCAGTCCTACAAAGTTAAATTTGTTTTACAGTGTTCCACCACCGGGAAAGTTACTTAGAACTTCCGCATCAAAAGCCTTATCTCATACTTCAAACGAGCAATTCTTGTATATATCTATAATGAGAATCAATAAAAAAATCTTATAATTTTTTTGTGGTCCGAAAGTTTTCCGACAGATGGCACGAGCCCAGGTACTATGTTCTTAATGCTGCATCAACTTAGGATACCCACTAAAGTGTAGAACTGTTATTATTCGCCTGTTATTAAAATAATAGGTACGCAGTCCCATCTCTACTCTACTGTCTAGGAAAACTGTCCTCTTCAAAGTAATGACACTGTTTACTTTACAACGCTGCTGTATCAAGTGCGAACGTTTGCCCTAAGAAAATAATTCACAGGAAAATTATTTTAATAGGATGTTTTCAAGAGGTAGGACCTATTTAGTGGACAAAAGAATAAAGTAATGTAAGCAGTTAAAGTTATTCACGATTTGGTTTACTTTATGAATCTGTTTGAGTTTTATTGTCATCACACTAATATTACTAGTGGCTCTGTAAGCTGTAGACCTCGCGGTTTTTAACCCTCATAGCAATGTAATTTTTTTAAATTTCAAAAACTGACTCGACAATAAATTCCATTAATTTATCGAACTGATTCGAACCTGCTCACAAAATATCACGAAAATCGGTTGAGAAACGCAAACTGTAGATGAGAACAAACAGATCGTCATGATCGTAGAACAGTGACGGATCTGCGGTATGTCAAACTTTTCAGGACAGCCATTTTAAATAAAACTAACAGATTTTTTGACATATCTTCCATAATACAAAAATTAGCTTATGAAAATTTACAAATATCTATAAAAAACAGTCTTCTTTAAGATAGATTACAAATTATTTCAAATATTTTGATAGTTTTCTAGAAAAATCACATGCTACGTTTTACTTCGGGTCCTGAACCGTCGCATGGAATTATACGTCGTTGTTTTAAGGAAATTTTTCTTGATAAAAAGACGGATGTGACTATACATTTATGTTCTATCAACTTATGGAAAAATATTTTGTCGGATGTTATAAGGTTGTAAAATAAAAGTCATATTTTTAAGTACAAAAACAGTAATCTTTAATCTCAGTAATCTCTACTATTTAACAGAAATAAACTTGAAATAGTTCTTTGAATAAGTTTAGGTAATAATCAACAGTGAATAATTTCTTAGCTTTTTTCAGAAATTAATAAGAATTCTTAGAGCTTAGGTTACAGTTAGCATTGAATAATTTGTATTTTTCAAACTTAAAAGCTACGTTTTAACATTAAAGATCTTTTGACATTAATTAAATTATGACACGTATAATATGTGAGAAATACTAGTAGGTACATCTCAACTTAGCAGCAAATTACAAAAAACGTTATGACTCATAGAAAGTAAAATAAAAATAATGAGATCGAAACAGAAATAATGCCGTTACCTTAAGTTATTCGGATTCATCCTGATTGTCAGGATTATTTCGTCGATGAGTTAAAATTTTGAAAAAATTATGGTACTTGTTAGGTATTACCCCAGAATCGCAAAGACTTATAAGATCGTTGTATTTATCATTACTGATTGGAATTGGGTCAGAGTATGCTTCAGATAAGATTGGGGTATTATAATTTCTAGTCTCCTTTCGAAGGACAACCGTCATATCGACAGTGGAAAAGTAAAGTCGCTTAACCGCCACTTATGTAGTTTCACAAAAACGAGGCAAAAAGTTTTTTTTTTCACAAAAAATATCATATCTCTTTTTATATAGAGAGTAATACTATGACAAAAAAAAATACATTTTTAAAAATACGTTTTCTACGTAGTTTCCTATCAAAAAGATTTATAATGTCTTTATTTTGCGAGTTAAGTGTCGCTTAAGCGAAAATTACTCTGACTGTTACAAATTTTCGGTCAAACAAAAATAGCTAATCGACCAATAAATCACAAAACATAAAATTTTTAATGACTAAAGGCAATATTGCCAACTACGTTACATTTTAAAATGACTAATAAGCTATATCAATAAGAGAAACGGTGATGAAACAACGCTAACGAACAATGTTTGTTTAAATCGAAACCATGAAAAAACATTTAAAGAGCTATCTGTTCGTTATTTCTTCCAGAAAAATTACTTAAAAGACAAAGTAAGGCTTACTATTGGCGATACAAATAGCTTTAAGTACAAAGTGTAGTGCTTATGTTTGATTAAAAAAAGACTGTGTTCTTGCTGTTTTTATTAAAAATTTCATGCTAATAGATTAAAATAATAATTATTATAATAGTTACTATCAAAATTGTTACAGATGTAAACTTTCAATGAGTTTAGTTAATAAAACCTATAAAATATAGTTAATAATCATATTCATTAGGTCTCATATTTTTAATTACTTTAATCACAGCGTTTTGTTTTATTATGTACTTATTACTAATTAGAAGTGACAAAAAATAATAATAAAATTACTTTAAAAGTATGACAAATGAAATATGAGTTATACATTCCTAATCCAGTTCTTCGTCCTTAATATCACTTTCTGGCAGCACATTTTTCACATTGGCCGCAGTTGGCAAATCAGTGAATTCGCTACGATATATCTCAGGGATAGTTTTATTTGTAAACAACTTTTGCAAATCAACATATTTCTTTTTCGAAATTGGCAACTGCGACTTGTATATTTTTTTTGGAATTATTTCTTTATTTGTTACAATTTCTATAATTTCAGTCTCTGCATCAACAGCCATGCTGTATTTGATATACATTTTATCCAAGTGCGACTTTTTGAAGGTAGCTGTTCGTACTTTACTGATATTTCCCACCAAATTCCCTTTGAAATATTTGTCATTCACTGCATCCCAACCTTCGAAGTCTTTATGTGTTAAAGTTTTCACTTCGTAGGGCTTAGGTGATTTTCTTGCAAGGCCAAAAACTGTTGACGCGAGTGACACGACCCCGTCAGCTTATACACACATTAGTATCCTAGGATGTGTGTGTGCATGATTTAACTTTTGTCACTCTATTTGATATCTATTTTTCAATAGAAACCACTAAAAAACATTTCGTCTCCGTAATTTGTTTCAAAATAAGACTAAATATTGCACTGTGTACTACATTGGAGCTTTTAATTTCCGCTGAAAATATGAAAAGTTATGTTTTGTATACGCAGATTTAACTTTTATTGCAATGAACAACAAAAACATGCATGCGTATATCACTTATACTTCAAATTAAAGTACACTTGTTGCGAACCTTTTCGCTTATACGCCAGATTGTTTGCCACAGCAGTGAAGCAAGTTGACTAATATCACTTATGATATGAGTTAACAATAATTCAAAATCGCTTATTTACATATTAAATCACAACAAGAGAAATCATAAAACGCTAATAGGTTTCTTTATTGATATTCTCTGTACACATAAATCGCTAATAGAAAAATCTTATGACATAAACGGCGTTGGTTCAAAAAACACCAAAATTAACGTCAGTTCAGCGTTATTTCTTTCAAAAATTATCAAAAATTTGAGTCGCTTAAGCGCCAAAAAAGTGCTCTGATTTGAATGAAACCCACACAGATCGACGCAGAAAAAATCGCTGATTCCGGTGATATATATAAGTCATTTTCGACCAAAGTGGCGGTTAAGCGATTTTACTTTTCCACTGTCGATATATTCATCACTTAAGGCATACTTATATCGGATCTTATTACTCTGAGTTCCTTCGACACAAACTTCTTTGATGCCCGTCCATGTAATTTTATTGTTATCTGTATTTTTAACCCAGTTCTTAGTTTTCAAGTGATCTTTGAAATAAAAAATCAGAGACCGATTTACATCTATGACTTCATAAGGATCACCGGTTACCTTAGCCCAACATACAAGCAATTTCCATTCTTCAGGTGTGTAAATTATTTTATGTTCAGCAGCCCTTTCAATTACACTGTGAATAGAGTCTCCCTCATTCTGTGTGTGTCCCTTTTCCAGAAATCTATGTATTATGGTCACATCAAATTCTTTGGCAGCATGAGCATACACATAGAACACTATTCGATTTCGATTGTGGCCTGCATAATTGTCAGACCAGAAACGGAATTCTTTTACACCTTTCAACACATTTTTTCTTATAAAGTCGTAGAGGCAACTGGCTACTTCATTTGCCCCCAGTTTAGCCACTCCTTCGTCCCACATGTAACAATAACCCCGTTTGTTACCCATGTCATATATTGTAAAATTATAACAGGAGAGTTTACGCTTATAATATAATACGCTCATTTGCCCATGAGGACACGTTAAAACCTTTTGAAAATCGAAGGTGGTGCAAACAATCTGACCATCAATTGCGTCAATTTTATCTTTATTTTTCATGTTTATGGATAAAATTTTGCTTTTTTGGTGTTTTGCATATTGTTCTTTAAGCTCGTCAGATGGATTTTCCGCATGTTTGAAACTATGACATTGATCACAAGTATCCTTTTTGGGTACATGAAAGCTTAAATTAAAGTGAGAATTAACGATATCGCGGTATTGCCTAAGGTTAGAAGCTGTATTAGAATAACTGCTAAGTTCGGCCCATTCTTTGTATAAATTGAACATCCTGGCGATGCTCAAGCTTCCATCTAAATACAGTCTTTTTGAAGCTGCCCTATTATAGTGAGACTCTACGGGCACAAACAAATTAACATGAGCACAAACCGACATTATCATTTCATCATCAATAACCTTGCTGTGATTTTTATGCTTTCCTCTCATGTCTTTTTTACCGAAGTACTTCCGTCGTATTTATCCCAAGCTGTACGTACTAATCTTTCAGTAATCGCATAAGTGTTCAAAAACATGGTTTTACAAACTTCTATCCTGGAGTTATCCTTTGGCAAATAATACTTGTATGTAAACTGTCGATTATGCTTTAAAACTCTTTGAAGACCCCTTTTCTTTTTGTCTTTAATGGTATAGTTTGCTACATGAAGCCATTGTTTCTCCCGATCGCCTAATTTCCAAAACTTTTCAAAAGCATCTTTTCTTTCTTCTAAAGTCAATTTCGTATCACATTTATATCTACAAGTGCAAGGTCTCTTCATAGTTTTTGCTATAATATTATTGCCTTTTTTAAAACGGTATGCTTTGCCTTCATTTTTTAGTCGTTTTCTTTTAACTTCTTCCCAGTCATCATAGTTTCGGAGACGTTTTTTACCCCTGCATCGAATAGCGGGAGCTGCTGGAGACGACTGACATGAAGATACAACTGTGTTGATTGATGGGCAGTCATAATCAGCGCAGTCGTGACTGGGACAAAATACGTCGTTGTATAATAATGCAGTGTGATTTTTCACTGGTGATGGTATGGGAGTTTGTATATTATTGTCAAGTGCTGGGGGTGTTGGGGGTATCGGTTGAGGGAAAGGAGACAAATCTGAGATCAAAGTAGAAGTATTCATCGGAGTTGGGACTGAGGTCATAATTAAGGATTCATCGCATTGCTGATTATCTGCTGTAGGTAAATATGGAGACTCGTTCCGATCCACGGGCATAAAATGATCTTCTCTCAAAACGGAAATAGGTGATTGTATGTTTAGATCCGTATTTTCTTTATTTGTTTCATGCATGTCATCTTCAAAAACGTCCTTACAAATTTTATTCATTTGTTCAATTGTTTTGTACGCTTCTGGTGGACGGAGAACAACATTCTGAAAAAGAAAATATTTTTCATTTGAAACATTTTTAATATTATCTAAACTTAAGTAAAAGTAAAAACAATTTATTGCACACAAAAGTAACGTACAAACAGTTAGGCACATGTAAAACATTAACAAAATGACAGCAAGAAGGTAAATACTTTTGGTGAAAATTTTACTCAGTTGTAAAAGAGCGAAATAACGTTTTATTTTCAAAAGCAACATCTAATTAAATGTTATTTTTACTAACATGACAAATAATTTTGAAAATAAACTAAAACAGTGACTTTTTGAAAAGAACAAAGACGGAACTGTATTTGAATCCAAGAACAGTGTGGGAAGTGCACAAACGACATTTAGATATGAAAGAAAGTTCGCAGAATATCGTCGGTTGTGATCGACCGTCACTCACATGTCCGTAGAAAAATGTATTATAATTATGTACATTACAACATCAGTACTCGTTATAAAACCTATAAAAACAAAACAATTATGATTTTAGTATAGATTTATGAAATATTTTTAGCTAAATTAAAATTTAAAATTGGTTATTACTTTTCCGTAGAAGATTGGCGGATAATCACAACCAGCGTTTTAATTAATTATTGTGAAATTTTGGCAATAATAGAATAATACATACAATTCTAATTTATTTATTTACTTACCTGGAGTTCCTGGTATGCAATCCTCGTCAGAATTCCCATAAACTTGGTTAAAATCCGTCGCTCGTGCAATTTTCTCTGCTCGAGACTGCTCTTCAACTAGTTTTACCATTAGTCTACACCGTCCAGATTTCATTTTAACATTCGTTTTAACATATTACATGATAAATCATAAACAAAAGAATGTTTAATAAACGCAGTTACTAATGAGTAAAACAATTGAAATTGTGCGCAATATGCGAGCGAGTTCACCGAAAACTGATGATTGCGCGGGTCCGCCGGGTGCGGGAGGGGGCATCGGGGAAGTCCCGCGCATAGAATGTCGACGGATAGATATACCTGTCGCTTTTCTATGAACGCTTATCAAATCCGTCTGTATACCGACTGTGTAAAACCACATCTACTTAAATTTTTTTTATTTTTTTTAGTAATCCTAATAGTTCCTATTGTTTAATATCCAAAAATAGCAAAAACTCATTTTTGGATTTTTTTTAAAACCGTCACTGATCTACGATCATGACGAGATCGACAGATGGACAGACATACAAAAGCAATTTGGCCAAGCTGAAACGGAGACGCTTCGCTCGTGCTTCGCGCTCGCTCGGTCGATAAACTAGCGGTCCACCCGCGGCTACGCTCGCGTTGTGTAAGATTTTCCCGTGGGGATAATTATTTTTTTCCCGTAAAATGTATCTTATGTAATAATCGAAGGAGGAGAGAATATTACCACGTTGCAACTACAATAATGTAAGTGGCAAGCTCACGTGTTCTTAGTGCGAACGGAAGTTCGCTGTGAAGCTGCTAGGTACGTAAACCATCTTTGGGGGCCCGTGTCCGACTGACTTCGTCGCAATGGCCGAAAACGGTTAGAGAGATCATCATCGATCGTGGTGTTTTTTTTATATTTATTTGTTGCTAACGAACAGCTTTATATTAGCTATCTTACAAAATCAGTTCGTGTGAAGTGAGATTTAGCTCCCATTCAGTGCTAGTCTGAAACTGTGCCAAACATTAATCTTGTCACCGAGTCCAAAGTAGTTGAATGAGTATTGATTGCCACCACCTCACCTCGAATTGACTTGTAGCCTCTATACGTGGACTATGTTAAGGGGAGGACCAAGACCTGAATATTATTACTTAATTTTAATGTTATTATCTCATGTCTTTGAAGAGGTGCTTATTTTTTAAATCAATGCAATACAGAGGTGACTGTCTTGTACGAAATAGATGACCTTCTTCATTATTAAACTTTGTTTTTTTTTAGAGGTGTGATCAGTTTCTTGTAATGACGCAAAAAACGGCAACATCATCGTATTCATCGTACTTAGAATGAAATTATACTGGTACGAGTATTTTGGGCCCAGAAATCAGAAAGATTTTAGTAGTACTCTCTAGCCTGATTGTAATCCTTTTCACTGATGCTCATACTTCATCTATTTTATTATATGACTTTATTTACTGTATACTCAAATCAAATCAACGGCCCGTTACAGTCCACTGCTGGACATTTTTTTTTTTGCCATAATCTCCACGCTTGTCAAGCGTGTTGGAGATCGCAGATTAAAAGGTTACTGTATTAGAGAGCGCTGCTGCCCGTTCCCTGTTCAATGTGTAGTCCCTAAGTCGCCTCTTACGACACCCACGGAAAAAGTAGGGGTTGATGACAAAGGCCTTCTACTCTGCCTAGTGCTAAATATCATTTAAAAATGCAACCAGTTTCCGCAAGCATATTGTCACAAAACTGCTATTACTTTCAGAACAAATTCAAACAATGTCTTAAAAAAACAACGTTGTAAATAGTTTAACAGCCGTCGAGTTGCAGAGTAATGTCGCCTTAAGGGGCTATATCCATCAAAGCACAAGTGTTCGGAGCTCTTAAGGCAGACAAACAGCTTGGGAGAGTTCATTTGACTCTTTACAGCTTGATTCATTGGCTCAATGCTTTCTTTTTGTTACTTTTCTCAGTGCTGGACTTAAGTTGCTAGCTTTGATGTGATGTTTACTATGAAATATGAAGTTTGTTAGGAAAATGCCATCAAAAACCTTACAAGTTACCCATTTGGTAAGACAATATAATGTAATGAAGAAGAATTGGTAAAATAAAGTGGTACATAACGATCGATGTTACTGTGCCTCATCATCATAACAGCTCATTATAAGGCCCGAGAGTGAGAGAGAGAGGCCTTAGTCGACTACGCTGACCCGGTGAGGGTTGGTCGATTTCACACACTACTTTTGAATTTTTCGCAGAATTGTGCAGGTTCCATCACGATGTTTTTCTTCACCGTAAGAGCGTCAGATAAACGTGAATTTGAATTCAAAATTCGAAAACATATTGGTGGTGAGGATCGAACCCAAGTCTCCCGGACGGGAGGCAGCAACCGTAGTCACTACACAACCGACGCACTTTCTGTGCTTATCTCTTGAAAATTTGCTACAACTCTGGTAGTGTATAAATCATCAACAGCTCATCTACTAAGGAGCTCTCATTCCTAACTTACCCTAAATTAATAAGTAAATGATATTATATAACTTGCTTCTTTAAAATTTTCATACGTTTACTGTTATTAGTCCTTTTGACAGGCCCATTTGGAACTAAAAAATATTTTAATATAATACTCGTAGCCAAAATTTTGAATTGAATTCAGGACGCTGCAATGCAAATCCTATATTCCCTAATGACGGAGAAGCATTCACAAATCGAAATCGTATTAAATGCGAACAACAAAAGGAAAACTCCAACAGCGCTCAAATGCCGCAAAAGGACTGAAAGTTTCACGTAAAACACATTTGAGGCGAATGTTAAAACAATAGAAATTCCAACCTAAACAAAATCCTGAATTTTCTTTTTCACTAGGGTTACCTACTTTCAAAGATTTAAAGTTAAATAAAACGGGGAAAAACTCTCAATCAAATAACAAAATCCTCGTACTAATAAAAATACTAACCACTTACTCGTAGTTCCCTGGCCCAGCGACCTGATATTGGATGATTTGAGCGTTGGACAATTTGCGTGTTGGGTGGTTTGCGTTTTGGACAGATTGCGAGTTAGGCGGCTTGTGTGTTGGTCGGATTGTGTGTTGTTTGTGTCTTGGATAGCTCGATTGTCCGTTGAACAGTTTGCGAATATCTTTTTCCATTTGGACGGTTTACGTGTTGGATGTATCTATTAGGTTGGTTAATGAGGACAAGATTGACTGCTCAGTATTTGCAAGTTTCTTTGAAATGGGGATGGTTTGCCTTTAAAGAAAAATGTACAACAGTCATATTGTACCCTCTTCTCTTGGTTACCCTACTGCCAGTTGTTAGTGGAACCGCAGTTGTAGGAAAGTAGCTCAACTGTTAAACTCAAACAAAATTGCCCTCTTTAGGTTTACGCTCAACATTATTAGCTAGCTAGAGGTTTTGAAACGTCGTTTGAGCTTTTCTGGTAAACCCATGAGTTTTTTTTTTCATTGAGATTTGAAACTGTTTTGATGTTAATAAATGTCACACTTAATTCCAATCCAATACCAACAACAAAGGTTTAAGTATTGTCCAGACTAAATACTTTAAAGTTATGTTTACAGTTAACAACGTTTTCTAAACGTTTATCCTTTTTTTGCATTTCTTTTTCAGAACTAAAATGTATCTCAGCCATCCTTCATGAATTTGTAAATCATTAAACGTTGAGTACTCTGCCGAGTTCAAAGTGCTCTCGATGTAAGAGCTTGATCTCTTCAGGAAATTTTAACTTTTATCAGTCGAATATGAAATGCAGGAGAGCAGAGTAAATTGTCTACGTTTCTGAAGTAAGTAAGGATTCTTGGTCTTTTTAAATCTTGGGAATATTTCGTAGCAGCTTCCATCCAATGATAATTAATTATAAAACAAATAGAGAAAAATCTAAATAACGATAACTAGAAATTGTTGACATATTTTTTAACATAATATTGAAATCAGTTATTAGTTTTTCTATGTGAATTTTGTAGTAAATATTCAATACAGACATACATCTAACTCGAAATATATAATTATTAACTGAACATAGAAAAAACAGTTGGGTCAACAGGCAACCTCATTGCTAAAAAGCCATCATTCCAGCCAAACTTTCCTATTCCTTATCTTCATTCCTCCTCACACAGATTCCGTCTTACTAACCTACCACAATAACATACTAGTGCATCCACTTTAATCCATAGATTTATGATCCCACGCAGCTTACAGCCGCTTAATGTATCTCCCGTCTAAGCCAAAGATTACAAATGAATTATGTTCTGCAAGCGGCTGTTCACTGATAACAGGCTCTATAAGTCAACAAGGGTGCCGGTGGTCACAGGTTGGGGTGCGTTTGTACATACGAGGTCCAATTGTAATCAAATAATTTTTCTCCTTTTATTTATTTGTCCCTTGTCCTTAACTATATTTTTAGGAAGTTTAAGATTACATTTTTTTTCTTAGTTGTTTTATTCATTCTTTGTTATGAGTTAATTCGCACGGTAAAGTTTGGAACGTAATTTATTATCATCATCAACAGAAACATCAGAAACATGATTCCCTACCGAGAGGCTTGATCCTGTTTTGAATATAAAAATAATTAAATGACCTGTCTATTTGTGATCTTTTAGAAACCACATCACGTTATTCTGAGTCGAGTTATCATTCCGCAAAGGTGAGTTACTTTTTCAACATGATAGGTTATACATGGTATTTTCTTAAAATTTAAACCCCTTTACCGTTTCTCGTCTCGCTAGTCTCACATCGAAGCCAGCCTATAGGAGCTTTTACGGACTCAAAACTCGTGTTTGTCTTGTTATTTGCTCCTTGACGTTTACTGCCGTATAGTCACGAATGCTCCTCTTGAAATTTTGGTATGCTCAGATTTTCTACTGATTGTGAGTAATTAGTCAAAATTATTAGACTGTCCGAAAATAAATCAATTTCAAAAATAAAAACTATTTAGAAAACATTTTTTTTTTATTATACAAGCACATTTAAAATAAGCGGAATAAACCATTTTAAATATTCTTCGAGCAAACATCACACCTCAAAATGGGACAAAATTTGCACCACTGACCATAAAAGTAAGCATTCTTTTTAAGCTCAGTAATCAGCAAAACCACATTATCGTCCCTGAAACTGAAGTCATATCCTGGGACGCCTAATAAAGTTTATTTTGCTCCCGTCTGAGGGCGGAAACGCTCCGGACAACAAAGGTTTTCCTGTCGTTGATTAGATGAAAGACAATTGAAGTTGGATTTCACAGTTGCCAATCCAAAATATGTATATGTTTGAGACATACTAAGAGTCGACCAACTGTTTGAGATTTACTATGCACTAGTGGAATCAAAACTGCGGTATAGTATAATGTTCTGGGGTAATAGCTACAATTATAATGTTAACAGGGCATTTAAACTGCAAAAACGAGCGATTCGAACAATAGTGCGCCTTCCGCCTTGGGAATCATGTAGAGAAGTTTTCAAAAAATACAAGGTATTAACAGTTCCTTGTTTGTATGTGATGGTGCTCCTCAATGATTTTATTAAACACAGAGCCTTATACGAGTCTGAACATGAAATGGAGACACGTCTGGCCACTAGAAGAAAGGATTTTGCTCTACCGTTTCGTCCGAGCCTTAGAGTGGTTGGACACTGCCCGAAGTATCAGGCTGTTTTGTTATTTAATAAGCTACCAATTGACTTGAAATCTGTTAGAAACACGAATATTTTTAAAATAAAGTTGAAAGACTTTTTATTGGAGAAAAGTTGTTACACGCTAGACGAATTATGGATTAGATAAAAATTATGAATAATGTGACTTGATGATGATGGACTATTAAAATATTTTTATTCTATATTTAGTTTTTATTGAAATTTTTTGATTTTTTTCTATTGATTGATGTAAATTAATTATTTATTGTTTTTTTTAGCTTATTTTTATATTCATTTGATTGTATGATTAATTACTTATTGACTGATATTAATTAAATGTTTTTTGTTTTTTGTTAATTAAGAAATTTCGCACACAGTGTAACTGTTATCGAATAAATGAACTTGAACTTGAACTTGAGTAAATGTTCGATATTGAAAGCGGCGCACTTTATTTTGTATGTTGGTTTGGAGTTTCAGCATTTTAATCAGCATATTTATGGTGACTAGATTTTTGAAGTATGGTAGATTTGTAATCTTTTTATTACCCTATTCTACGCATTAAGTAAGATTTCACTTTGGTGACATTGAAAATATTAGCGTTTTAAAGATGATTCAGATGAATTTTTCAGTAAAGTTGTATTGTATTCCTAGCAAACATGACACGTCATCAACAGCCCATATAAGTCCCCAACTAGGGGTTTGAGTCTAACGTGAATTAGAGCGATTAAGTCCAAATCGACCACGCTGGCCCAGAGCCCTGATAATAGCAAGCACATGCAACTGGACACTTTGACCTTGAAAGGACCTTTACTCCGTAGCATTCGCAACACGACTATGTGCTGGCAACTGTTACTGTTAGACTTACTGCTGCAGTAATCCAGCAGTAATGTTGTAATGCTGCTGCTGCTTTTTTATAAAAGCTGTAATCCTCGCAATGTACTTATAATATAACAATATTTTGAATCATGTAACAAAATCAATCAAAAGGGCACGCGGCGGCGTCAGAAAGCATTCAAACTTTATAATTACCGTAAATCCCTTTAAAACACCATTTAACCCCATCAGTCCTAATCCCTTTAAGCCGAACCCGTTCGATAATTTGTTTGAAAACTTCCACACGTTGTAGACCATTCTAGTTTCAGTTGGATTGCCACATTGTCAAATTTTAACCTTATATGGGCTATAGACAATTCCTTGCTTATGGGTGTTTCCAAATTATTTAATACGCGGAGCTTGTCTAAACAGCAATTTCCAATTCTTCGCCTAATAATTTCGTGTTTGTGGAGCTATCTCTCTGACATGGCTCATATAAGGACTACTTTCGAAGCCAGAATAGCATGCCCTCTTTTTTAAAGTAGTTATACATAAAAATACGGCAACCAGTATTCCTCCAATTTTTTAACCACCAAGGGTTATTTCACGAATTGGAGCCAATAATGTCTCTAATATTGCTGTTGTTTCTTGGTTATCTTAAGAGCATCATCATCAATTTTACTAACATGATAAGTTTGACAAACCTCCACAAACTTTGGGTCACCCTATAGGCAACATGTTTACATCGCAGAAGTAAACCATGACAGTCAGTTGTTACAAAGTTGCACTACTGGAATCAAAGATTTCTGACGCGCGTCGTCTCGCGCGTGATCGTCTTTTTTTCCTCTGAGACTGGAATGTTATATCCACCAAGAAGGTTCAAGCTTACCATGAAGTTCGACTAGATCTTTACTCAACTACGCAAATCCTATGGTGCGTTTACTTCCCACACAGCCATTTCATTCTTTTTTTCGCCATGTAGCCTATGGAGATCTCAAAAGCCTCCGGTATGCTTCATGATCTTTTCTCTTCACCATACACAGATTGACAAAAAAATACTGACCAAAGCATCAAAATAAAGTTATGAAAAACATTGTCTCATCTTAAAGAAATCGTATAAATTAAGCTTCATCATCATCATCATCGTATGGGTTGTAAAGTCGACAACCGACCTCACAAACCCTGGTGTCAGTGTTATAGAGCCGCCAAAGGCCACTTACTTGACTCGTGTAACGACTTGACTAGATATTAGCCGGGACCAACGGCTTAATGTGCTTTTCGAAGTAGGGAATCATCTTTCCTTTCAGACAATCAGATAAATTAGCCTGCAATGTCCTAACCAAACTGGGGAAATCGCATAAAAATATTTTTACATGGCCCCACCGGGATTCGAACCCGAAACCTCCGTAATGGCATCAAAATCTCACGGATAGTGATGTGCCGAGTTAGGCTGACTCGAGTACCTCATTGGTACTCACGTATTCGAGAACTCAGAATACAGTATTCGGATACACGGATACTCGAATACAGGTTTCGAGTACTTACAGTGTTTGAATGCTGAGTTGCGTCAAAATAAAAAAATCACATCACAACCTTATTGTATCATTATGAAAGTAGAAATTAAAATATAACTATTTGTATAATTAATGCTACAAGAGTACCACGAAGTTAGTCGAAAAACGCGCAGAGCTGGCTGACGTACTTAAGCTAAATCTACCGACAAACATTATTTTAATTTAAATTACTTATACCTACTATTTAGAATAATAGCACCGGAAAAAGAAAAGAGTAATCTGTCGAGTACACGAGTACATGTCCGAGTCATCCGACTCGAGTATTGATTCGATTCTTTTTTTGACGAGTACTAAAATACTCAAATACCAAAAATAGCTGACTCGGCAGATCACTAACCACGGAGGCTTGTATTATGTCTTGATGATACACTACGTTTGCGATCTTCAACATGTCGCCGCGATCTTTGTAATGTTATCAAAATTGAGAGTACAGCTCTTTCATATTACAAGTAACTCTACTGTTCCGTGTACTGGCGTAGTATACACAAGCCTAACAACCCGTACCTACTGGGAAAACCGATCAATTAATTAGACAGTCGAATCACACCCCTGGGCCGTTAACAGAAACCCAGAAACTTCGAGTGTTGTCAATGTTGAGGCGACAGAAAAGGGATCATTGACCTAATTAAAGAATCCAATAGGAGGACCTCCATTATGGAAGTTTGTCCCTTTGACCTAGACCTGAGAAAATTGGGGAGGTTGGGCGAAAAAGTTCGTTAGGAAAAGCTGAGTAAGAAAGAAAAGAGCTTCTCGTTGTCGCGTCGGTTCGGTTAATGCATGTAGGTAGGTGCCGAATCTTGTTGTGAACTTGTATTTTTAAAATATT
This sequence comes from Carpatolechia fugitivella, assembly GCA_951230895.1. Classification (NCBI taxonomy): domain Eukaryota; kingdom Metazoa; phylum Arthropoda; class Insecta; order Lepidoptera; family Gelechiidae; genus Carpatolechia; species Carpatolechia fugitivella. The sequence continues at coordinate 7,708,912 of OX579669.1, read as the reverse complement.
TTAAGCATTTACGGAATTTGATATTATTAAGATAAAGCTAGACCGCTTAAGTTGCCGCATCTATTGATTACTAATATTTTTTTATCAAAATAATTTCAATCACAGCGAAAAATTAAAAAATTGTCGCTCTTGAACAGGTCTTGAAACAGCATCTCCTTGGAAATCCGAGCCAGATAAAAATGTTCAGAAATCTCTTTTATATTTCACTTTTGATTTGTATATAAAGTAGGACCACAAAGTAGGTAAAGCAGCGCGGAGCCCCAGTAGGACCTTTCGTAAACAGAAAGAAAGAAAGAAAGAAAAAAATACATTTATTTCGAAGAAGACGTAACAGACAAAATCTTTTAAAAATACCAATACTTATACTTATATAGGCCCTTTCTACCTGTCATCAAACTTGATAAAATCAAGTGTTACCTTGTTACACTTACCTGTCGCATTTGTTTGACATTTAGTTAGTAGGTACTTCGCAACAATCAGCGACCGAATCTACCCGACCTTTACAAAACATTGCCAACAAAGGGGCTGAATGTACAAAAATTTGTATCGGCTGGGGGACGCCATTTGTTTTGTACGGCAAATAAAAACGTTAACAAAGAGGGCCCTAAGGCGCCCTCTGGCCTATTTCCCTTATAATGAAGTATTCATCACTCAAAGCTAACGGATATAGGTTTGGTTTTAGTTAAAAGCTTTCGGAGTAAATGTGGTGTTGCGTGTCTTGATGACGCGAGTGGGTTCAGTGTGTACTGTTGAGTGAATATCATGTACAGTACGATTCTAAAGAGGCAGGATTATTAAATGGAACAAGTACGATGATGCCACAAAAAAAGCGATGGGTAATGCGAACTTTTTGCGCATCATTTTCTGATTAGTGTGAGTGTGAAGTGAACTAGCTTGATTACTCTTATTCAGGGTATCTGAGCGATTATACATTACATTTTGTTATAAAATTTTTCATTTTATATGTAATATCATTAACAGCTCATATACGTCCCGGCCTAATCCCCTCAAGTCAGGGTAGGCTTATATTGCATAATATTTCTAAATTAAATCTGTAATTGTTACTAATTTGTAAAGAAATTATGAAGAATAGAAAATTACAACTTACAACCTAGGTATGTAAAGAGTATTTTTATGTGGAAAATTTTAAATATAACATCTAGACGTGGTACGAAGATAAGAAGTAAGTAGAGTTTTTATAGATAGATATATTATTTACTAAGGTAAACAAAACATTGTTATTACCTAACACTCCCGACGCGACGTTTCGACCTAGTTGCAGACATACATGATAAAAATGTGTGACAATCGCGAAAGATTAAAACGTTATTAAATAGAGTTTTGTTTTAATTTGAACTTATTTTAAAAATGATTATTTTAAAATCAAAACGTACTACAAAGGCTCTGAAAAAGTGTTCTTGCCAGAATTGGGCAAAACCAAATAGCCCACATAAATTATGATGATAAGCTTTTGGAGTCATCATCATCATCATCTCAATACTTTCCCCACCAAGGGGGCTCGAGCCTACCCTAATTTAGGCTGCTGGCCTAGTGCGTGTTGGTCACTTCACACACAACCTTTGTAATTTGTTCGCAAGTGTGTGCAGGTTTCCTCGCGATATTTTCCTTAACCGTAAGAGCGTCGAATTAACATATGAATGAATATTATAATAATCAAATGAATTTAAAATTCGAAAACACATTGCTACGAGTTTATACATAAGGTGCTGGCCCACTATATATCATGATATTATGTTTTAATTAATTCTTTCTATCTATAAGTTTTGATTCAATTATAAATTAGCTCTATAAGCTTATGTTTTAAACCATAATGCAGTCGACGATTTTGAGCAGTTAATGAAACGCCATTCGCAGGATTTGATGAAAGCTTATTACAATGTTAGCTTATTCTACGTATTGTAAGATTTATTGAAACGCACCCCTTATTTGACTTGACTGCTTATTTCTAGGGAGTATGACTAGAGGGAGTGTCGTATATTGTATATTATTTCTTCAGCATAATTTGAAATTTCATTTTAACCCTTATCGTTTGAACTACAATTTACGTACTTGCTAAAACTATCGGCACGCTTGGATATAAGAATAATGTAACTGTGTAGATCGTAGCTGATATTGTAAGTCCAATAAGCTTTATAAACTTTATGTATCTTCTTATTATCTTCGATATAACCTCTTTGCAGTGATCAAAAAGCAGCATTTTATATTATCTTTCAACATCTCTACAATTCCATTTCATAGAACAAAATCTTACATTTTTTACATTGCGAAGCTAATTTAGCCAAATGCCATCCTTAATTTGCTGATCTTTTATCATTTACGCATTGTACATCGAATTGTATATCTGGTTTACAAACTTGTGGTTGTGTAAAGGAGTCTCTAGGTGGAGTTTCATGCATTTCTTTGAAATACCAAACCAACAACCATTTTGAAGAAACTTTGAAAGTTCTTAAGTGCAAGCAGTCTTATAAATAACAAACCTTTGGACTGCAGAACAAGTGCAGTAAAAAAAGTTATTTCACCCACAAAGAATAAAGAATATTTGGATAAGCGAAAAGAAAAAAGCAACATAATTTATTAAAATTAATCTTGTTTCACGGAAGATAGGTAGGTTAAATTAAAACAGCATCAGACAAGCTCTGGACCTCTGGGTGACATATCTGTATTGCATTTTTCCATGACAAGTAAATAAGTTTTTAGTCAGGCATTACTCTTTTCTACCACGTGTCACAAAACTTAGAAATTTTCCCCCCTAAGGAGGAAAAAGTTTATGGTATCAAACTCTGTCGCTTTAAACAAAAATTACGCGGTCGAAGTTGCGGTTGGAATGTAAGCATTCTGTCTGACTTTATATCTAGCGGTCCGCCCGCGGCTATACTCGCGCTATGTAAAATTTTCCCGTGGGAATAAGACTTTTCCCAGTAAAAAGTATCTTATGTGTTAATCCAGGTTACAAACTATCCTCATTCCAAATTTTGTTTAAATCCGTTCTGTAGTTTGGGCATGAAACCGGAACAAACATCTAAACATCCAAATATATTTCCAGATTTATAATGTTAGTGTTATGTGATTCAGTTATTATTTAAGTAAGTACCTATACAAGTTTTTTGTCCTCTACAAATTTTCACCCCTCTTTACTTGGCCAAAACCATCAGGTAAATGTCTGCGCTTACACCGGGCGGTTTTGTTGGGACTCCCCTGTGTTTTACCCTGTAGGTCAAAGCAAAACATAGGGTGCTGTTTTCTTAACGAGTCGTTTCTAATTTTGACTCAGTGTGTGTATAAAATCAGCTGCATAAAATCTTTCTTTAAATCGTCAGTTGACCGGTTGAGCATAAAATTATGATGGCATTTACCAAATTGATGATTTCTATTTTTTGTCTTTTTCCTACTTGATACTGATGAAATTATAACATTCATAAAACAATTTATATGTATAATATCATACATATAAAATAGGTATTTTAGGTTAAGAGTGTAATTTAAGACGATTTAGCTAAAACGAAGAATATAATATAATAATGCTGTCGGGCGTTTATATATTTGGAAACGCAATGTTTAGATTTGGTTGGTGTTTGAAACGTGATAAGCTCATGTTTTTGTTGTTTTGAAAGGTCGAGATAACGCTTTTGTTCAAAGATCTTTTAAAATTTGTTTCCTTTTTGGATCCCTGATTGAGGTTCCTGTAATTAAGTTTAATTACTGACAATTTAAACAAGAAATAAGTTATATTAATAAGTACGCCTGATACCTACAAGAAAAAAAGCGGCCAAGTGCGAGTCGGACTCGCCCATGAAGGGTTCCGTAGCAGCAAGTAACATAAGTTCTTGTAGTTCGTTGTAACTTTGATCGATGTTTCAATAATAGTGTATTTTTTAATTGAGTTTATGATAAGTAAACATTATAATTAGGTACCTAAATGTGGTGGGATTTATCCCATTCTAGGTAAAGATCTAACTATATGCGAGCCCATATAGGCTTGTGATAGCTAAACAAGCTAATATATATTCCAGTTTGACAAGAAATATTTCCAAAAATATTATCAATTTGCGTGCCTCCTCGCGTAGTTGGACAAGGTGGTAATAACGTCCTGTATCCAGCTTTCTGCATGAATGACAGTATACAATTGTCTTTTAAAAAATCTTCGTTAAAGTCTCCATTGGTTGATTTAATGAAAGGTAAATCGCGGTTCTTTTTCTTCATCGTGTGGGTTGTAAAGTCGACAACCGACCTCACAAACCCTAGTGTCAGTGTTATAGAACCGCCAAAGGCCACTGACTTGGCTCGTGTAACGACTAGATAGTAGCCGCGGTTTACGATTTACGATTTATGACGTATTAAAAAAAAAACTACTTACTGGATCTCGTTCAAACCAATTTTCGTTGGAAGTTTCCATGGTAATGTACATCATATATATTTTTTTTGTTTTATCATTCTCTTATTTTAGAAGTTACAGGGGGGGGGGCACACATTATACCAATTTGGAAGTGTCTCTCGCGCAAACTATTCAGGTAAGAAAAAAATAGTATTAGAAACCTCAATATCATTTTTGAAGACCTATCCATAGACACCCCACACGTATGGGTTTGATGAAAAAAAAAATTTTGAGTTTCAGTTCTATGTATGGGGAACCCCCAAAATTTATTGCTTTTTTTCTATTTTTGTAAGAAAATTTTAATGCGGTTCACAGAATACATCTACTTGCCAAGTTTCAACAGTATAGTTCTTATAGTTTCCGAAAAAAGTGGCTGTGACATACGGACGGACAGACAGACAGACAGACAGACATGACGAATCCATAAGGGTTCCGTTTTTTGCCATTTGGCTACGGAACCCTAAAAATGAGGCAATCGAACCGAAATTAGTATCAGGTTATCTACCATGCAAACATTTTTATCTCAATAAAACACTAATTACATGTTTATGTTCTTATGGAAAACTAGTGTTGCGTTCCGAATCAGACTGTCAGCGCCGCCGTAAGCGATCGGAAAAGCATAAAATTTTATGGGTTTCACCCGCTGCTGACAGTAATTTGGTACGTGCTTTGAGTGTGCTGTAATCGATTACAGCTTATTTCGGAACATAGGGTAGATAACTGGTTAGCTTGCGCTACTTGCTACTGCGCGGCTATGCGCTTGAGTTATATGTGATTTTGCAAAAGCCATGTCCAATCTAAACTAACTTAGTATCAGATTTTTCACAACCCGTTAAGTGAAATAGATTTACATTTGAAATAGCCTTACAGACAATAATAAACTTTTGAATAGTATACAAATGTAAAATCAGAAGTAGGTACTGTGGTGAGTGTCCTCCTTTATGGATGCTGGCTGGCTGTTCGCCCGTTTCATTCGACATATTTGAATGGTTTCTTTTTTGTTTTTGAGAGTCTGATCGCCACCGCCGCGCCACAGTCCCGACGTTCGTGTACCTCGTTTCCTAATGATATAGAAAAGAAATAATTAAATAGCTAATACTAAAATGCACTAGTGGTCATATTCATAGCATAGGCTCTTAGAGCAACGCCCCCACGCTCTTTATTGAACCTAGAATAAATCTTAAACCACGCATAAGAAACTAAAGGTATATTTACGTAAAAACAAAAGAATAAACAGTGTTAACTTTGAAAAAAAAAACATACGAGTAAATGAGTACACTAAACAAAATTCCACCTCATTTTTCCATTTCTTTAGTAAGATTTACGTCTGCTTGTAAAGATCAATCCAAAAATACAAGTCATAAATCATATAAAGGTATTTTTTCACAAAAAAAGGTTATTTGAGTCTTGAACCTAATCCCAAAGTAATGAAAAAAAAACCTTTAAAGATCGATAGGTATATTTACGATAAAAATATTTATGGTGACACTAAGTTTTCAAATTCAAATGTACGATTATTCAACGCTCTTGCGGTGAAGGAAAACATCGCGAGGTAATTCCAAGTTAGTGTGTGATGTCGACCAACCCGCACTGGGTCAGCGTGGACGACTAAGACCTGATCTCCCTGATTCAGGATAGGCTTGAGCCCCCCGGTGGGGACGCATATGAGCTGTTGATAGTTGCTGAAGTGGAAGAAAAAGGACTATATTATGGTAATAAACTAGTTTTAAAATATTACTTTCCAAAGGGTAATGTTGAAAAGGTAAAAGTAATTCTTTGCCCTGCGAGTTCAATATAATAGCGGTTTCAGAATGCTGTTGGGAGAATGCTGTATCTCGTCATTGCTACACTGATGCGGTGAAGCCCTAACAGCATTCTGAAGATGTTATCATGTTAAGTGGACTCAATGATACTGAACCTTATTATAAATTTAGTTGTTTGAACTTTAATTTCACCATTCATGTATTTCATGTACTACTAACAATTCTTTAATTTTTAATTTTACTTGTTGGGTCTTAGTTGCCAAAATAAAGTATTTTATTATTATGGGGAAACTTCTTCAGTTCACCTTTATTATTATTGGGAAACTTCTTCAGTTCACCTTTATTATTATGGGGAACTTCTTCAGTTCACCTTTATTATTATGAGGAAACTTCTTCAGTTCACCTTTATTATTATGGGGAACTTCTTCAGTTCACCTTTATTATTATGAGGAAACTTCTTCAGTTCACCTTTATTATTATGGGGAACTTCTTCAGTTCACCTTTATTATTATGAGGAAACTTCTTCAGTTCACCTTTATTATTATGGGGAACTTCTTCAGTTCAGCTTTATTATTATGGGGAACTTCTTCAGTTCAGCTTTATTATTATGGGAAAACTTCTTCAGTTCACCTTTATTATTATGGGGAAACTTCTTCAGTTCACCTTTATTATTATGGGGAAACTTCTTCAGTTCACCTTTATTATTACGGGGAAACTTCTTCAGTTCACCTTTATTATTATGGGGAAACTTCTTCAGTTCACCTTTATTATTATGAGGAAACTTCTTCAGTTCACCTTTATTATTATGGGGAACTTCTTCAGTTCAGCTTTATTATTATGGGAAAACTTCTTCAGTTCACCTTTATTATTATGGGGAAACTTCTTCAGTTCACCTTTATTATTATGGGGAAACTTCTTCAGTTCACCTTTATTATTATTGGGAAACTTCTTCAGTTCACCTTTATTATTATTGGGAAACTTCTTCAGTTCACCTTTAAGGGGAATTTATTATTATTATTATTATAGACATAGTTTATGGTTAAAACTATAGATAGAATAGAGTTTTTTAAATATTATTCATTTATTTATTCAGAAAACAGCGTGGGCAGGCCCCTAAAAGATAGACCAGACCGATGATCTGGTGAAGGTCGCGGTCAACTCAGGACCGGTCGTTGTAGGTGACAGACGTCCTGCAGTGGACGTCTGTCACCTGAAATGATGACGATGAGTTCTTCAAACAGTTTCGTCTCAGAGGAATAAAAGATGATCGCTTCGCTCCATTGGAAATCTTTGGTTCTAGTAATATTATTGCCACCAAGGTAATACAATACAATACAAATATACTTCATTGACACCAAAAACATAAAACATACAGAACAAGATAATTGAAGCAATGAGGGTCAACAGGCAACCTTATTGCAAGGGTAGCAATCTCTTCCAGGCAACCTTAGGATGCAGGAAAACAATATTTAAAAGTTAAAGCGCAGCGGGTTGGTGGTTAAAAATATAATAAACTAAATACAAATAATAAGTTACTTAGCACTACATAAAATACTTAGATCATCATTACATAGACTAGAATATAATAAAAAAATATAATTATAATATTATAAACTAATAAATATCATATCTACTATAATAGGAGGAGATGGATGACAGTGGAGTAGACTCTAGCTTTGACTTTCGCTTTGAAAGATGATTCTCAAGCAAGCACATATTCTTATATAACAGTGAACAAATCGGTACGGTTCCTAATGTAGAAATAGGTAGGAGAGGTATGCATTTTAGTGTGTTCCGCGCTATGTGGCGTTTCGTATGATTCATGATGCAATTTGTGGGACTGTAAAATAAAACGAACTCCAGAGAGTTTCATACATTTCTAGAAATAATATTATGACCTTAATAAGAATTTTATTAAAAGATATAATTATAATAAAGTGTAATTGGATTTTCATTGAAGAAACAAGTTATAATTGATTTTAAAAAAGAAATCGCTGAGTTAATAAATTTTTTTAACATTAGCGATTTTGTTATTGCATGTTCATGTTCAGCTAAAGCCATCCACAAAACCAGAACTTTCTTCACTAATAGATAATGAATCAATAAATTAACTAATAAAAAATAATTTATAAATCCTTATGAAGTCCCCTGGTTTGCTTCTGGTTGATATTATGCCTCCAGCAGTTGTTATCCAACTGCTTGTCCCTTACGTCAGCCACTTCTTCGTCTTTCGAGTCGAAGAAGAAGAAGAAGAAGAAGTCAGCCACTTTATAAGGTACAATCGTCGTGTTTTAAATGCCGATGATATGACCGTCGCGATTAAAGCTGCCATTGCGTGTTTGATGATATCACCGTCGCGATTAAGGCTGCCAATGCGTGTAGGATGATATCACCGTCGCGATTAAAGCTGCCATTGCGTGTTTGATGATATCACCGTCGCGATTAAAGCTGCCATTGCGTGTAGGCTAAACACTACAGACTACAGAATGCCCTTCATCAGGTAGGTAGAAACCGCACCCACCGGCGGGGACGCAGTTCTAATCGTACAATTAATTCAGTAAGTCCCGGTACGGGTCATTCTTCTCCGACGCGTTTTTCGCCCTGACAACGTTCTGGGCCGAGGTCCGTGCCCGTCTAAGGGCACCCCTAGATACTTTGTCATCAATTTCTAAGGGGTACGAGCATTCCGCTCCTACGCAAGTCCTCGCCCGCTATATTCAGTCTGGTGGAAATAGCGATTAGTCCGTTAAAAAAAGTGTTTTAAATGCCCACTATTCCATTCACTAGTAAACTGGGGAAACTTCCGCCGCCGCCGCCGCTGCGCCTTCGCTCCTCTTTTATTTCTATACTCCTAACTCGCCCCCCAACTGCGGAGCGAGGTGACGAAGCGTAGATTGTAATATAATTATGTACTTACGTGGAGAACGTTAATCCGTACAGTGTTGTTCCGTTCATCTTGTCGTAGAACAACCTCGTGGAAGTTTCCATTAAGTGTTCCCAGGCAATCATAGTCTCTTTGCTTTTTAAGAAAAAATGTAAAAAATACGGTCAACAAAATACAGAATCGCGACTGGGGCAACCAAAATGGTTGACCTATATCTCTATACAAATTGTAGTCGACAGGAGCTCTAGTAAATCCTCACTATGAAGAATAAGTTTTATGATTGTACTTTTAGAACTTTCTGTAACGGTTTTAACGTGCCCTCTTGTCCGATTCTGAACTGAAAGGGTCAAACAAAAGGTCATAGGGCTTTATAATGTTTCCAAATTAATGTTCTAAGTTAGTGAGTACGACTTCTACAAGTTACATTTGTCTTAGATAGTTTTAATAACTATCGATCATTATTACTACTTACCAAATTGATGGTGAAACTGCGTGTTCATAGTCACAGAGTAAATATAAAGTCATGCTCATATTATGGAAATGAGCAGGATAAGTTTAGTTGGCTTTCAACGAACATACACTAAAACCAAGTATAAATATAATAAGTACTTGCCTACGTCATTATTTTTTATTTAAATATTCCCTAACCTAGGTTCTCTTCTATTATAAATAATTTATAGATGGTTTAAACTGTATTCAAAGAAGAGGATGTATTTTTTATTTATTAAACAAAAAATTTGATATTTCGTTAACAGATGTTTTCTGTAACAATAATAATCTATACTATTTATTATTTATATATTTATGGTTGTATGTATCTGAGTTTCTTTATTCCACCACAACTTCTTGAAGTGATGTATACTAATTACTTATACAAAATAAGATTTGGTCTAAAATCACATAATGATCCGGTTTAAAAAAAAACTAAAACTTAAAATGCCTGAACAGATTTGGATGTATGAGGTAATTATTATATAAGTACCTGGGTGACCGAGCTTTGCTCGTGCCATCTGTTGGAAAACTTTTGGACCACGAAAAAGTATATAACATTTTTTTATTTCTGTCATTTTTGTATTTAAATAGCTTAATGAAAGATTAAAAAAGTAAATAAGAAATAAAAAAGAAACATGAACAAAATAAAAAAACCATCTGTCGAGATTTGAACTCAAGACTTAAAAACCAAAATAGACATTGCAGACTGACGCCGGTTTCCCGATTGGGCTCTAGTAGTGTGGTAAACGGTGGCGAAATTACCTGTCTCTTTTAATGATAATATGGCGTACCAATTCTTTTAAGTCTGAAATCACGGGGAAATCTTAATAAAAATAAAACCTAGCTGGATCGATTTATCGCCCCGGAAACCCCCTATATGCTAAATTTAATTGAAATCGTTCCAGCCGTTTCCGAGATTCTTATTATATGTAATGTACAATAAATGTACATGTGCATACTAGCAAGTGGTGTGGTAAAGAGGGTGCGGGGAAAGCACACTCTTCGGCTGGCAACACTGCTAGTCGGTACGTGCTCGAAGTGATTCTGGTGTTTAATTTGTAATTACTTAACAATTAAGCAACCTGTACATTATATATATATATATATATAAATATATATATACAAGAATTTCTCGTTTAAAGTATAAGATAATAACAATAAAGTTTTAATTGTTCCGAGATAAAGCCCAAGTGATCCTGGCTATACTTTTCATAGCAGGACAATCGTGTTTTTTTTTTTAGATTACGATTGCAGCTATTGTGTTTCAATTTAATTTACCACACTTTAACATTGAGCTAAAAGTAATTTATTTTCAAAATCTGAACCGCATCAAAATCCTTAATCTATTTCACTAAATTCTGTCTGGTCGACCGTAAAATTATTTATACTGCCTCCAAGGAGATGTCTGTTTGGTTTCAATTTCTAACAAATTACTGGATTTGTGAAATAAATAGAAGCTCAGATTTATTTATTCACCACAGCTGGGCAAAATCTTATTAAATGAAAGATGTCATAATAATGAAAATACTTTTTAATTTCTTGCTACAAAATGGCTGACACCACAGATATTTAAAATGAGCTGACACCTATTATATACAAGTCAAAGCACTCAGAGGAACAAAAGACGATCCGAGGCGACGCACGTCAGAAATCTTTGTCAAAGCATACCTACAAAATATATACTGCACACATACCTATATACACTGACAAGTATATGCGATTTTGGCTCGGCAGACGTCAATTATTAAAATATATTCCGCCACGAAAGTACGAGGTATGAGACGAACTGGGACGAGGATCCAAACCCAATTAGCCAAAGAAACTGATTATTCCATAATTTTCCATAAGCATTTTTTTATTATATTATATATATATATTATTATAATCAGCCTGTAATGTCCCACTGCTGGGCTAAGGCCTCCCCATTGTTCCGTCATTCCTCCCGGTCCTGGGCAAGCTCCCACCAGTCCAGTCGATAGGCGTTTAACTCGTCTCGCCAACTTTTTCGGGGCCTGCCTCGACGTCGGTTCCCGTCTTGACGAGTCCATTATTAACTTTCTCAAAAAATGACTGTGCCTGTATTTTTATCTTGGCCAAAAATTTTTTCGTTTCACGACATAAGCACCGGAGAGCTCCCACGATAAATAAAACATCGAAATAATATTAATAATACACATATCTACCAGGTTATTACCACGATTTTGGTTTAAAATAAGCATTTTAATGAGCTAACCGATATTTCGACTATGTTGCAGTAGTCATGTTCACGGCAGAGCTGAAGTAGTTGCGGGTGGTTAGCCGGAGCATTTAAGCTTACTTTAAACCAAAATCATGGTAATAACCTGGTAGATAGGTATAGGAGACTAAAAAGCCGGCACAGTTTCATGAAAGAAGTGCTACCATTAAATGGAGAAGCCTCTCAAGTCCGGCTAAATATATGGAAGGAGAGATATCCCACAGCTTCGCTCAATCCCTTGACAGAGAGTCTCCCTCCTGGGCATAATCTGCCTTGGCCGGCGTGGAAGTCTTTAAACAGACTCCGGACCCAAGTCGGCTGAAGTAAAGAAAAAATGCAAAGGCTCAGATAGTGAATGTCTGTGTGGCATCTCTCCTCAAACAATGACCCATTTATGATCCTGCCCAGCGTGTCCTAGCACCTGCACGCGCGAGGACCTGTAATGCCACTGACGCAGCCGTGTCTGTGGCGGAGTACTGGTCCTCCACCATATAGTCACCGAATCGACTCGATAAGAAGAAGAAGATAGGTACTTATGTGTGTTATTAATATTAACAACCGCGAAAACTTAAAAGTGTTTATATCTAAATAATAATTTTAAAAGTAAAAGAAATGTCATCGAAACATTCCACCATTTTAAAAGCAACGATGTAGGTGAAAAAAGTTAGAGATGAAAAAGATTTTTAATTTGAACCCTGAGCTGAATAGACACTGATTACGGCAGGTTCTCTATTTAAACAAGCTAAATGTTTAATCACCTTTGAATTCAGCTTCAAAGGACGAGCCATAATTGAACATAGACAATCAAGAGATGGATTGCCTAATTAAGTTTGGTAGCAATTTTCGTCGAAATCTAAGGTTTGTTAGCTTTGAATCCCTTATACAAGTACCGGCTGTCTGGCAACATAAGGCAATATCTATCTTTTGTTTCTTTAACGCATATCGATAAGTAAAGCTCTTCCAAAATTTCATTCTAGGCTAAAGAAACTGATTTAAAATAACTAACTATTTTGATTATCTAGTGCTGCATTAGACCTGCAAAATTGTCAGAGTTTAAAATTGGTATATAGCTTATTTTTCAAAGGTGAGCAAGCGGGGTCGAGTAAGGCCTGATCACCCTAATTCAAGGTAGGCTCGTGCCTCTATGAGGGGATAAGATGAGCTGTTAATGACCTTTCGTTTTTAAATTAAACTGAATGCCTGGTCAAGGTAGAATACTATGACATACCCGGCCAGTTAGTATGTAACATAAAAAAAAAATGTGTATTTTTGCAAATAAATATATTTTGTATTTGTATTGTATTTCTTAATGCTTCAAAAAAACTAGTTTTTTTTAACGTAGCGCGTTATCACACGCCTAAGTTAAAAGTTTTTTTTAGAGTTGGTAGGTACCAAGATTAAGATAGGTATAGATAGGTATCTTAATAAGTAAAATTAAGATAGGTATCTTAATCTTCTGAGGCTATAATATATATTATAATATTAATATTATAATTACTTATAGAGCGCGCGGTCTCAGTTGACAGTATTTTTTTTTATGCCATTATAACTTGTTGTTTTCCGATTAAAGATAAAATATCTTTCTTAAATATTAGTGTTTTTCGCTTCATTCTTATTCTGTTAAGCATCTGCAAAAATTAAATTAGCAAAATATTTTTCCGAGGGATGATCCCAGAACAAATTATGAAGCCGGGTTACCAGCGTACGTGAAAGTACTGAATATTCATATTCCCGCAATTGCTCTGAAAGTCGAACACACCTACGCTTGGTTTCGTGCCTACTTTAAGCATATTTCTATCTAAACTAGATGTTACGTTTATATAATAATACATACCTATACAGATATTACGTTTATACAAAATTTACAGATTTCGTGTCTAACACGACTATCGAGCACATTGGAAATTAATCTATGGAATTCGAAAAAAATATTGTCGCTGAGGGACGAGAAAGTCGGGACACAAAATAAAAAAGCCGCGGCTATACGTAATTTGTGGTCGGGATAAGGAAAAGGTTACAAAATAAAACTACAACGTTGAATGACTTTTTTCAAAAAGGTTAGGCTACAGGACAAACTCTTAACCCAATCGTCTTTGTTTTAGACTCAAATTGTAGCTGACTAAATTTTCCAGAGGAATTTTTCTTAAATTTTTGATATCACTCTTCGTTTCCAAAATATCGAGCGCCAAAATCTAAAATTCGGAAAAAAACGTTTTTTTTTTCACAATTTCAGCCATAACTTTTTTGTTTTTTACATTCTCGATTTATTCTTTTTGCACCTTACAGCTTTTGTGAATACGCGTCTTTTGAACTTTTTTTTTTAATATCATATCTTCACAACTCTCCGAGATATAAGGGAATCGCACTTTTTCGTGAAATCGGAGCCTGCACTGAAGCGAACGAAAAGACATTTCTAATGTCAAAACTCTCTCTTTTAGTAGTATTGAGATAAACTTTTATTTTTGACTAGCCCTCCGCCCGCGTCTACTTAAGATTTTCCCGTGGGAATAAGACTTTTTCTCGAAAAAGTTATCATTATGTGTTAATTCAGGGTACAAACTAATCTCCATTCTAAATTTCATCCAAATCCGTTTCGTAATTTAGGCGTGAAAGTGGGACCAACATCTAAACATCCAAATATATATTCACATTTATAATATTAGTGTGATGTGATTGACGACGTGCTAGGACCTTTTTATACCACCATCGTCATCATAATAATCGAAAAAGGTCTACTATTGGACAAAAGCATTCCCCAAAAATCTCTAGTCTGGTCTTGCAGTGCATCCAGCGTCATCGTCGGTTAACCTACCCACACCGCTGCGTCTTGCACTGCATGGTCGCCTCTCAAAAACTCATACAAAATATAAATAATGGAACTGTAATAACGAACTACTTTGTGAAAAATTAAATAACTTCAAAGTTGTCACGCGCAGCGTGTAGTGTGAGCTGACCTTTTACTCTCTCCCACTTTATAGTTGACCGTAAAAGCCTTCAAGTTTTGCTTTTGACAGAAACTTAATTAGAACCAGTTTATGGTCTCTAATAACCAGCTTTTCTCACAGTTACGTTCTTACCAGCATACAACTTACAACCAAAAGAATATGTAAAGGAAAGTCCACTGCTGGACTAATGAGCCTGCTCCACTTAAGTGGAGGGTTTCGTTATAATCTCCACGCTTGGCAGGCGGGTTGGAGATCGCAGATTAAAAGGTTACTGTATCAGAGAGCGCTGCTGCCCGTTCCCTGTTCAATGTGTAGTCCCTAAGTCGCCTCTTACGACACCCACGGGAAGAGTAGGGGTCGGTGACAAATGTACACCACACGGCTTACTAAATATGAAAAATTATTTTTGTATGTTCTACTTACAGAATGTGGTTATTTGTTCAGCAGATATCGTTGTAATTGCCTCAACATACTGCTTTTACATGATGAAGATCTAACGTTATGTTAAGTCTAATTTCTTGAAAACAAGTCTTGTAATACAGACGCTATGAAAAAAAGCTTCAATCAATCAATCAGCCTATTGCAAAAAGCCTACTTTAAGTTAAATTATATATATGTGTAGGTATGTGCAAATATCATTAATTGAAATTGTTGTGCACGTTACTATCCGGTTCTTTTCTAAATTCTCACTTCCAAGGTCTGCTGTAAGACATTTCTTTAGAAATAAGCAGTGCCTGTTGTGTCGTTTTCCTATGTAATCATTTTCTGTTAACTTTAATGTGTACAATAAATAATAAAATAAATTACGGTTTGATGATCCTGAATAGCACAGGAAACAGAATATTTATTGATATGAACCTACATTTTGTAAACAACATTTTTATTTGTGTAGTTTCTTCCGACTGTTACAGTTGTTGTTCTCCACAATAAACTACACTTGTAGCAAACGTGCCTACCAGGGATAAACTTCTTTTGTTCTTGGTATTACTTGGCTAGTTTTGCCTTCGAAAGATGATTAAGTCCAATCTTACTTCAAAAAATATTTTTTTATCCTTAACTTTTTAGTTTTGAAAGCTATTACCTAAAAACGGAAACAATACATACATTTAATGTACTTTTTAGTGACAGTTAAGGAACAATGTCAAGCGCAGATAATACCTAAGTATGAATAAAATATCATGTCATGGAAATTAATTTGGCATTCAAGTTATTTTTACCCGACTGCTTTAGAAGGAGGGTTATGTTTTTGATTTGTTCTGGTAATCTTTAGTTAGGGACTACACATTGAACAGGGAACGGGCAGCAGCGCTCTCTGATACAGTAACCTTTTAATCTGCGATCTCCAACCCGCCTGCCAAGCGGAGGCTCATAGTCCAGCAGTGGACTGTAACGGGCCGTTGATGTTGATGATGACTCTTTAGTTAGATTAGGCCCTATGTTAGGATAAGTTTGGGCTTTTCAGTGGTGGGGATATATAAAGAGCTGTTGACGATAGTTAATCTTTAGTCACTTTTTTTGTATCAGCAGTAGTAAGAATTTACTAGGTACTCATTTTCGCAGTGTCATCATCTTCAACAGCTCAAATACGTCCCCACCGAGGTGCTCGAGCCTACCCTGAATTAAAATTATTAGGCCTTAGTCGACCACGCTGGCCCAGTGCGTTTTTGCTGGGTACGTTTATAAATTACCAGTTCAGAAGATTAAAAAAGTAAATTGAGAGATACACTTTCAAGTCAAGTTCTCTTAAGAGGAAAAACTTCGAACATTTTATTCTATTGCAAGTTCTACAAGAACGAAGTATAAAAAGACAAATGAGTCAACAAAAAACCTGTAAACGGGGGCTTTACAAGCCTTTACAAAGGTGAAAAGAAAAGTCTCAGGTTGAATATCAAGAGAGAATTTTACATTCAAGTTCGAGGGGTCTGCTAACGAAAATATGTATTTTTTGTACTTTAAATAAAACAAAAAGGTTTGGGAATATTATATATAAGTACCTATCTAGTTTGGCACGTCCAGCAATTAATTTGTATCAGTGTTCATACCAGTATATTACGTAATTCTCACGCCGATAGTTTGATTCAGATGGTTGAAAGTTTTGTGAAGCAGAAACAGTTATTTATCTGATGAATTTCATTTATTTTGAAACTAATATTTCGAAAGCTAGCCTTACAAAAACAGTCATATAAAATAAACCAACAAACCAAATCAGAATAATGCTTACAAAAATCTTTCCTTCATTGATGCCAATTCAGTTTTTATATTTGATATAAAAGTCCTATCAAAGCAAAATTTACTGCGTAGTTTTCTTTTCTTTCTTGAACCATTCTTCGGAGGAACCCTACACCGCTACCATCCTCAGGCACGCTAACTATAATTGCTGCCTCGGGCTTAAAAGGAGAGGGATGAAAGGATACTCTCCAGCAAAAGTCCTTAGTACGTGAATACAACCGTGCCATCATCCTACTGCCTCCGCCAACTACTTACTACCTTCCTAATAAAGTTGATATTTCAGAAAAAGAGTTTGAGAATAAATTTGTCAGACCACAATGTCTAGTTTTCTGTCTGGATAGCGGAGAGGTTAAACTATTCTAAGTTTTAACACGGAAGCGTCGGTGTATTCTTGCAGATTACGTTGTTCAAACAACATTTTTATTGTGTACTTTGTTATCACTCAAGAGACTATACCATAAAGTAGGTAAAGCGGCACGGGGTTCAAAATTGTTTTTATACTGAGAGGGAAAAATATAAAACTTTATATAAATAAAGATAATATTTTCGGGAAATTTCTTGTACTCACCCATTTTACACCCTTCAATCACGATATTCCAATTTATGTTTTAAGATTTTCGTACCAATTTTAATGTATAATATTCCGAACGAGGTGTAAGATTAAAAAAAATTGCCCATGTGTTAATCCATTTTCATCCGAATGCGTTCAATAGTTCAACATCCAAACATACTTTCATATTTATAATATCAATGTGATGTATTTTTTATAACCTTTATATAGATAAAGCTACAATGAGGTCAGTAAGTTTATCCTGTTTGCGAGTATTTAAATCCACTTTTCCGGTCGTCCGGTTATATCCGGCTGAATCCTGATCCGATTCAAGATATTCATTTCATTTCAGGACGCTTCTGAATTTCAGATTTATTTATTTGGTAGGCCTCGATGTCAGCGGTGCGGCGAGCGGGGCGGCGGTGCGGCGGCGAGCGGGGCGGTGATAGATACGAGCTGCAAAAACCCTAACTCATCGAGTAACACAATCGAGTTCCCGTTTGTAGTAATTAAATTTATTGTATAATTAAAAGTTGGTTAGAATGTTACAATGCATAATTTATTTATTTATTTATTTAATATGACTAACACAACAGTTTACAATCTTTAAATAAACAAAGGATCATACAATACATGTTTTGAACCAGATTGTCAAACCACACAGGTGTCGTACAGCTTGGTTACTACTTAACTATGTTAAATACACTTGCACAAATTACATTAATTCAGAGCTAAGTAAGTCATATAAATAAATTTAGACTAATTAAAAGAAAAAAACTATAAAAGAAGTGTTGAAACTATAGACCGCTTGAAGGTCAAATGGTTGGAATTGAAAAAGTCAAAATCTGAAATTTATTTTCGTAGAAATAATACTATTAAATCTTCTTCTGCATCCTGGGACCAATGGCTTTAAGCGCCTTCCGAAGCACGGAATCATCATTCAGCCTGCAATATCCTACCCAAACTAGGGAATTTCTCACTTTTTTTTTTATTGTCTCTACCGGGATCCGAACCGGGAACCCCCGTTATGTTCTACTTTGGCTACGGAGGCTTTTAGATACTGGTTTATTTAACAGAATTACGTCTGCTACTTAAATTAAAACATTTTTGCCCGAATTTACGGTATGCTCAAGTAGGGAGAAGTATAACCTTCTCATTTTGGTCTGACATAATAATTATACGTTAGTTTTATTTTCTTGGTAATTTTACTAATTCAAATTTATGTATTTGCATTGCTTTTTTCAGATCTTCAAAGACTATTGTAACAGAGAAAATTTTAATTATTTTTTCTTTTCATCTTTTTTTTCCTCTTAATTAGAATTCTTTCACTGTTACATTTTGTAAGGTCTGGGTTCTTTTTATATTTGTTCTCATATAAAGATGTTTTTTTAATAACTTCCTTAATAGCAATTTATATACATACCAACCTCAATAAATTAATTACAGGCTGTTTGTTGGTAAAATCATCTTATTTATTTAACCATTGATTGTACACAATAAACAAAAAAATGTCAATAACACAAAAGAAAAATGACACAACAGACCTATTTTTTTACAAAGAAATATCTTCCAGCAGACCTACGCATCTTAAAGCATCACTTTTTAATGCACAGCATTTTTAATAATCGTTTTAGTCCAAATAAGATTTTTGTTCACTTATGACGAAAATGAAAATTGCACGACACGGCCAGTAAGAGACTGCTTTACTTCCTGCCCATCTAAAATACCTTATAGAGCACCCATCTGCAAATATGACGTTAAATCACTGTTCCGTTGACCCGCGATTTTGAAAAATTCCTCCATTGAAACCAGTTACGTAAATGGAATAAAATTTCCTTCATCGAAACCGGTTATGAAACTGCAGTTACGTAGGCGGCCGAAGCGGTCCTTGTAAAGTTTAATAGAGATGCGTTTTTAGCAACTGTGAATTGCCAAAAGCATAGCACATAATAATTTTGCTTAGTTGTCTAGCTCCTCCGTGAAAGAGAAAACCGCTAGAACCGAGACAGAGAATGGAGTTAAAAAAATATATATTTTATATTGATAAGAAAAGAACGAAAAATAAAACATTTTTGGCAGGACTAGATTATTGTATATTGCGCAAAACGAAAGATTTCCATACCTAACAGTTTTTTTATTTTTATCGTGTGAGTTGTAAGGTGGACAACCGACCTCAGAAACCCTAGTGTTGTCAGTGTTATAGAGCCGTCAAAGGCCACTGAAATGGCTCGTGTAACGACTAGATAGTAGCCGGGACCAACGGCTTTACATGCTTTCCGAAGCACGGAATCATTTTTATTTTCGGACAAGCAGGTGATTCAGCTTGCAAAGTCCAAACTAAGCTGGGGAAAGTCTCTCAAGGATATTTTAGCTTGACAGTGTCCCCTCCGGGAATCGAACATGGAACCTCCGTAATGAGCGGTAAAATCTCGACCACTCGACCACGGAGGCTGTTACCTAACAGTGATCGGTCATCTAACGACCCCACCTAGGGTCTCGAGATTACCCTTAATTATGGTAATCAAGTCATAGTTGACCACGCTGGCGGCCCAGTGCGGGTTGGTCTACTTTACATACAATCACTGGTGTGTGTAAGTTTCCTCACGATGAGTGTTGAAATACCCATACATTAAAGGCGTGTCTCCTGCCATGTTTTGGTCTACACAATACACATAAAATATCTCAACAAAACAAAAAAAAATACATGTTTATCTATGGTTCCTCTACACAAATTGTCTATGAAATGTTTTGGAAAACATTTCGAAAACATGGACCAAACAAGAGAGCCTATCAAACCTCTATGTCGAACCGAAACATTTGTCCGAAACATTGCAGAGCAGGAGACGTCGTTTGAAACATTTGTTTTTGTGTATGTGTGGACGAATTTGTGCAGAGTGCAGACCAAAACATTGGCATGAGACACGCCTTTAGAATTCAAAGTTCCAAAACACTTTGAAACGTAGTCGAAGCAACAGGGGGCGTTGCTAGATAAAAATCCATTTCGTTGTTTGATAGGAAATGTCATATAAATTTTGATAGTTAACTATAGGTATAAAATAAATTATAAACGGGCACACCCTTTACTAAATCTATATTCCACGATCGTTCCAAACTCGACTGAAACACATAAATGCAATAACTTGGGTTAGATTTGCGCTCCTTCGAATAACTTAGGGTTGGCGCTAATAAATTTAGGGGCCATGCTTTGGACCGGTTCACCCATAACGAAGGATTTATGTTGGACCGATTTAAAGATCGGAATTGATTTGGAGTACTTATGGAATGTCGGTGGTATAGTGGCTAGGGAGCTGATTTCCTTCCGGGTGACACGGGTTCGATCCCAACCACTTACCAAAGTGTTTTCGAATTCCGAATTCATAATGTACGTTTATTCGACGCTTTAACGGTAAAAGAAAACATCGCGAGGAAACCCACAAATACCTGTGAAGAAATTAAAGGGTTGTGTGTGAAGTCAACCAACCCGCACTGGGCCTCCACAGTTCAGCGTAGACTAGAACATGAAAATACTTAATGATTGGTGAATATGATTTTCTCAAATCAGGGTAGGCTCGAGCCCCTCGGTGGGGACTCTTCAACAACTTTCAGAAAATTCCGTTGACGTGGTTAATTTCACCTCGCATTGGAATAATTAAAGGCTCTTCTCCTACAACTTAGTATGGTCTGCGTATAGGCACAGCTCAGGTGCAAAGCGCAGTGACGCAGGGAAAAGCCAGAATATACACAATACCATTAAAATTAACCTTTGTTTGTCACATTATTATTGTTATCAATTTATCCAATTACTCCATTCGGTAAAAGCCGCTTCTGTCTAAATAGACTAAACAAAAGAGTGCTAATTAACTAATAGGGAATATGCATGCAACATTTTATTTTTTAAATAATTGAACGTGATACTAGACAGAAAAATATAACAAATACACCGTAAGAGCGTCGAATAAACGTAGATATGTATTTAAAATTCGAAAAACACATTGGTACGTGGTGAGGGTCTCTCGGACGGAAGACAGCTGCCCTAGCCACTAGACCACCGACGCTCTTTGGATGTTATTTATTACATACAAATACATAGAAACCATGCCCTTCAGGTAGCAACCGCCCCCGCCGGCGGGGACGCGGAACTAATAGTAGAATTAATTCAGTAAGACCCGGTAGGGGTCATTCTTCTCCGACGCGCTTCTCGCCCTGGCAACGTTCTGGGCCGCGGTCCGAGCCCGTCTGAGGGCGCCCCCAGATACGTTGTCATAAAATTCCTAAGGGGTACGAGCCTTCTGCTCCCCCGCAAGTCCGCGCTCACTATATTACCACTCTGGTATAAATAGTGATTAGGTCCGTCAAAAAAAAAAAAAAAACATAGAAACCATTCATGTCTCCGCTGTCGACTGCCGGCAGTCGGTGCACGTACATCGTCAATCGACTGCCAGACCAGCAGGTTGTGTAGCGACTAAATGTCAGATTAATAGAGACAGCGTAGAAACGTCTAAAAATAAATGGCCCTATTTTTGATTAATTACATTTGTGCTAAACAAAATTGCCCCTACTCTTCCCGTGGGTGTCTTAAGAGGTGACTTAGGGACTACACATTGAACAGGGAACGGGCAGCAGCGCTCTCTGATACAGTAACCTTTTAATCTGCGATCTCCAACCCGCCTGCCAAGCGTCGAGATTATGGCAAAACCCTCCACTTAAGGCGCTACGCCGAAAAAAAATTGTTGCGCAGGAGGTGTGTCTAAGGAAGACGGCGCGGGCAGCGCCCCGCGTCGGTCAGCCGCTCCCCGCGCCGCCCCGCACAGACCCCGCTCTAAAACATCAAGGCGGGTCTATGACCTCTGCGACAATGATAAAATATTATATTTGTTTAATTTGATGTAATCGCGCAAAGTATATTACTATGTATGATTCGATCTTTGAGTATATATTTTTAATTTTATTTTAATTGGTCTTTAGTGTAGTGGAGTGTAGGGTAGTAATGATTATAATTTCACCTAAAAATAAAAGATTTAGTATTTCAAGATTCCAGACATTTTGACATTGTAATAGTAAGTATAATTTAAATTACTATAATACGGTCCGCCTGCGGCTACGCTCGCGTTGTGTAAGATTTTCCCGTGGGAATAAGCCTTTTCCCGTAAAAAGTATCCTATGTAAGTGTCCTATGTGTTCCAGGGTATAAACTAACTTTATTCCAAATTTCTTTCATACCAATCCGTTCAGTAGTTGTTGTCTTCTAGTATCTTCACTTCAAAATTATATAGGGGACAAGGGGAAAATAATTCCCGTTGTCACCACTTTAATTTATTTATAAAATACCTACAGATTTTCGAGTATTTTATTCCATTGTTTCCAAACTGAAGTCAATTTATTAATTGGATGCAAAAAAATAAAAATGTGATGTTTATTTACGATTTACAATACGATCGATACGTATCTACTTATTTCTGATACGATCAATATTGTGAATGTTTCCGGAAATACATAATGTTTTCATCGTGTCTATTTTTTTCTTTATGTTAGATTAAACAGGATGATCACTATAAATGCCTTTATAATATTTTTATCACACACACGTCACTTCAACACATCAATTATTTTTTTCTTTCACTGTCATTATGATGAGTAATATTGGTACAGGGCGCTCGTGCGCAAATAAACATCAGTCTCCGTGTCTTTTTTTATTTAAATTGTTTTAAACAACAAATACTTTACTTTAACTAGTGATATCGGTAAACCATGTAGGGTTTCTCGATCAATAACTGTTATCCGTGCCAGATAAATAGTATACAAGAAGATTTTAACAAGTTAAAATGAGTGTTGTTTTTCGTCAATATTTCAAATTTTAGTGTGTAATTTTTCAATGTGAATAACTTTTGAACAGTGTTACAATACCTACTATATACACGGACAAGATTTTGTTGAACTTCGGTGAGGATAACATAATTTTATAAAAACAAAATAAAGCCATACAACAAAATTCAAAACTTGCAAATTAACGACCAATAAGAAATCAATTTCTTACTACACATAGCGCCATCTATAATTTGGCTGTGATATTAAAGTGACGATCTTTGAACCCTTAACCATTGAGCTTCATCCATCAGTAGTACGTGCCACTAACCACTAGAGGGCAGTGAAATAATTAAATATATTACTTCTTTGGCACGAATTGAGAAGAAAATGGCTAACAACAACAAAAAAAATTCGTGTGCACACTGCCGCCACGAAATTAAAACTAGACAATACCTATCGTGCAACCAATGTAAACAAATGTATGATCTGCCATGCACTAATGTTTCTGAAACTAGATTTTACATGATGACTACTGAACGAAAAAAAACGTGGCGTTGTAAAATCTGCCTTGACCACGCTTATGAAGCAAACAGTAAAAAGTTACAGAAAAATTCACCGAAAATTACTACAGACAGCAATGAGTCGTCTATATGTGACAAAACAAATGAAGATGAAAGTATTCTAGGTGATACGATAATATCACCGATTATTAGCAAACAAATAAAAAATAAACAATTAAAAATTGAACCGACGCCCAATATAACACTAGAACAAATAAGCAATCTTTTAGACCTAAAGTTGGCTGAAAACAAAACTGCAATTATATCCCAAATTAAAGCAGATTTTAAAAATATTTTCCAAGATGAAATTCAACAGGCCATGATAAATATAAAGCAGAAAGTGAATGATAATCTATTGTGCATCACTACGGAGCAAAAAAATCTGAAGACTGAGATCGACATCTTAAATAATAAAATACAGAAGTTAGATGCTGAATGCAAACTGCTTAAAGAAAACACACATTGTACAAATGAGAATAATTACAAAGTATCTAGGCAACCCCCCCCTACAAATAATAACAAAAAGTTTGTATTGTATGGACTTGAAGAATCAAGATGGGAATCGGAAGACGAGATCTACCAACGCGTGACAGCTATCTTCCGTGAAGTGATGAATATCAATTTGGAAGGTTTAATTGAAGATGTGACCAGGCTAGGGAAAAGAGGCTACAGGAGACCATTGGTTATAGAGCTGATCAGCAAACGTATGTCAAGTTATATTCTGCAAAACCGTCGCGCGTTTATGAGAACCGGATTAGCTGTAAACGATTTTCTTGATGAAGAGTCTTTGAATAAAAGAAATGAGCTGAGAAACGTCCTAAAAGAAGCAAGAAAGGAAGGAAAACACGCGGTTTTCAATGGAAATAAACTAATGATTAACGGAAAAGAATACATACCTAAGTCCAAAATGGAGGAACAAAATAATAATCACACACACCAAACAATTAAAAGCTCCTTTTATATAAATAACAACAACACCTCTAGCTCAACAATAAACTCTCAACATTGTCCTAAAAATAATACCGGAAGGAACCCAAGCAAGCAGACATTTCGAGACTGACTTTACCATGCTGCTGCAAAACACACAAAGCATTAATAATAAACTATACATTCTGGAAGACCTACTACAAGACAAACAATATCAAGCTGTGTGCTTAACTGAAACATGGATCTCAGAGGCCCAACGACAATACGTACAAGTTGACGGATACGACATTGGTGCAGCCTTTTGCAGAAGCAAGCGAAGGGGTGGTGGTGTAGCCACAATTTTACCAAAAGGACTGCACTATAGCACTCGTGAAGATTTAATAGACTTGTCTATAGATTATATTGTTGAATGCTGTGCCGTTGAAATATATCCTAATATATTATTAATTAATCTATATAGAGCAGATCGTGATATGGAGATATTTTTTGATTTCATAAGCAAATTGTTAACTAAAATAAAACCCAGCTATCATAACAAACATGTCATCATATCTGGTGACTTTAATATATGTGCAATAAAAAACAATAACAACTATAAAAGATTGGTAAATCAGATGATGGAATGTAACCTTTATCAAATAGTAAATAAGCCTACAAGAGTAACAAAAAATAGTCAGAGTTGTATAGATTTGATATTTACAAATAACAAAGATTATCACATAGATGTTGAGGACTTAGGCATTTCCGATCATAGATCTGTTTTATATAGCTTTAAAATATGTAGTACTCAAACACAACCTAAACCAATTTACACTAACAAAAGAATTTTTAGCAAAAAAAACATGATGTCATTTAAAACAGAACTCAGGAAAATAAATTGGTGCGAAGTAATATCTTCATTTAATGATATAAATTCAAATTATAATTTATTTAATGAAAAAATCAAACAAATATTGGACAGTACTATTCCAAAGAAACGAATAAAACTTAGTCCTAAACAAAAATTAAATTGGTTAACTAATGGCCTAAAAACTTCATGTAAAAATAAAAGACTTTTAAAAATACTAATAACTCAGACAAATGACAAAACTTTAAAGAAATATTATAAAGTATACTCAAAGACACTGAAACGAAGTGTAAAATTAGCTAAAAAAACTTGCTTATACTAAAGAAATGAAGGTTTCTAAAAACAAAACAAAAACAATGTGGAGAATTACTAACAGAATAACATCCAAGTCAAAAAATAAACTACATCGAAATATAAATGTCAGATTTAATAACCAAATCATACAACGTCCTAAATCAGTAGCTAATATTTTTAACAAATTCTTTGTCTCAGTGGGAAATCCAACTTCAACTCGGCCAAACGGAAATAATGCACATCTACCTCAAAATTGTAAAGTTAAAACACCTTCCGTGAACTCTTTGTTTCTAGAACCAGTATCAGAGCGAGAAATACACAATCTTATACGCAAATCTCCTAATAAAATGAGCTGCGGTATAGATGATATACCTTTAACACTTATTAAAATTTGTATAGAAGAACTGACCCCTCCACTCACATATTTAATCAACCAATCATTTGAAGAAGGCACATTCCCCGAAATACTCAAGATAGCCAAGATTAAACCTATTTTAAAAAAATGCCGTATATCTGACGACCCAGGTCAATATAGGCCTATCGCACTCCTCCCTACGCTATCAAAATTATTTGAAAAGACTATGACCAACCGAATTTACAACTTTTTAGAAAAATATAATCTGTTGAATAACAACCAATACGGCTTTAGAAAAAAACGATCCACTACCCATGCTGTTTATACATATATACAAGAAATACTTACATATATTAAAGATAAATATTATGCGGTAGGTGTACTACTTGATATGTCGAAAGCATACGATAGAGTCTCACACACAATCTTACTTAGTAAACTATATGATTTAGGCATAAGATCCAACGCTTATAAATGGATTCAATCATACCTTCGTGATCGAAAACAATGTGTCCAGATAGATCATCTTGATGAGGACACTGGTGAGCTAAAAAGTATATTATCTGATGTTGAAGAGACCAACTGTTCTATCCCTCAAGGAAGCGTTATAGGATGTATTTTGTTTCTTATCTATATAAACGACCTGCCCAATATTTCAAATCCACTTTGTGTACTATTTGCAGATGATGTCTCTCTTCTATTTAAATGTGAAAAAATAGACCATAACAGCACTAATCAAATTACAGACACATATAACGATACTAAACAATGGCTAAAAGACCATAATTTAGATATTAATGACAACAAAACCAAAATAATTCAATTCAAACCATACCAAAAACAACAATTGGACCTCACAAATATATCTAATAACCTTAAAATAGACGAAACTAATAATTTTACACTATTAGGAATTACAATAGACACACACCTAAATTGGAAAAATCACATAGAAAAAATTAAAGCTAAACTCTCACAGTTCATATACGCTCTAACTGTAATAAAATTAAATACCAATCGCGAATGCGCTCTATCTGCCTACTACGCATACGCTTATGCTTGGCTCCGCTATGGTGTAATGCTGTGGGGACATAGCACGGATGCAAATGACTTATTCATTTTACAAAAAAAATGTTTACGTATTGTAAATAATATAAAACCTAGAGCTTCCTGCAGGACTCATTTTAAAAATAATAAAATCTTGACCTTACCAAGCATTTACATACTAGAGACCGCTATGTTTGTTAGACAGCATACGGATCTCTTTGAGTTTGTAAAAAGCGGCCGCCGCAAAAATAAATTAGTCCTACCTACTCCTAGGTTGGAAATGTTCCGAAATAGTCCACTATACAGATGCATACAAATTTATAACAAAATACCAGACAGCCTAAAAATAGAAGATGATAAAATTTTTAAAAACAAACTTAAACATATATTATTAAATAAATCCTACTATAATATAGAAGAGTTCATGACTGATAAAAACATAATAGCCCATACATAATAAATGTTATATTAATTTATTTAATATATAAAAAAACATATTTGATTTAGAGGTAAGATAAATAAATGTGTAAATAAGTAAGTAAATACTTAAATATAAGTAAGTATAATTAATAATATTAAGAAATTATTAGTCAAAATAATAAGATAAGACTGTTATCCATATTTGCTGCACCCTTACAGGGTATATGTACATGACACTTAGTTTTTAAGACTTCATGTGTATATTAGCATTAAATAAATAAATAAATAAATAAAATACTAAAGAAATCTTATATCAAATATTTGGTTCAAATCAAGATCAAAAGTTTCTGTTTTGTCAATAAAATTGGGTATGCAAAGTTTTAAAAAAAGTATGCTAAATGCAAAACCATTTCGAGATATAAGGTTGGTTCCTAAATATATTTTGCATTTTTTTTTTGCTCAAAATACTACACGGTTGTTTATTTTTTTATAAAATCATTTAATTTCCAAGTGCCCTCCAAAAAGTAACCTGTAGCCGTGCCATCCATGGTAGCTTTAACGTCGAAAATGATTCATAAAAATCTTAATTTGAATAAAATATTTTTATTTGATTTGATATACGGCTGATTCTCTGCCTTGACAAACGAGATATATAAAAAACTTACACAAATGTCAAACTTCATCTTTGAATATGGCACAGAATCTTGCGCCACGTGTAAAGCTTGATCTGCTATTTAAATATATTTAATTGTAAAACTTTTACTTAGTATTATATCAGACTGCCCACGCCGCGAAATTTTATTGATAAAGCATCGACTATTTGTGTTTA
Organism: Carpatolechia fugitivella; assembly: GCA_951230895.1. Lineage (NCBI taxonomy): Eukaryota > Metazoa > Arthropoda > Insecta > Lepidoptera > Gelechiidae > Carpatolechia > Carpatolechia fugitivella. Next base: position 7,680,336 of record OX579669.1, on the reverse strand, counting down.
CCATTGAAATTATTAGGGCGCTTGGTCTGGCATCACTAAAACACATTTGATGACATACGATGACAGCTAACTTCATACCTAAATTTTTTGCTTGTCACTAGGCAAAAAATGTATTTTATTCAGCCAACTGTAGTATATGTATGACTCACTTCAACCACATCTAGATAGATATAATTTAGCATCTAAGTAGCTTGTAGTCAATATGTTTGTCTGACGCACAACACGTCTTTCATTCTGACACGCTCCTGTGTCTCTATACCTCATGCATGGTGACCCTGCCAACACTGCCTAGTATGGACAGTCCTGTGCATCGCGATTCGCTAGTGATAAAAATATAACGTGTTCGTTCGTAAAAATTGTAATAATGTGTTAAAACGAGGATCTGATAGGATGTTTACGTGCTAAAAGTGGGTTTTTTTAGATGGGTGTGGAGATCTTTTTAATAATGTGTTAAAACGAGGATCTGATAGGATGTTTACGTGCTAAAAGTGGGTCTTTTTAGATGGGTGTGGAGTTCTTGAGGAAGCTGCGGCGACTCTTGAGACGGGAAAGAGGAGGGTTGTGTCGTAAAGGAGGTGCCTGCTGTCTTGAGACTGTTTCGCTCTTTCAATATCGCAAGCGACCTCACGTCTCACGCTGGGTGGAACAATTCCTGCCATGGAGTAAAGCTTTCTCAGTGGTGTCGGTTACAGGGTGCCCGTGACTATACGTCATGATTCGTGGAGAGCTGTGTCCACATTTCTCGCATGGGCTAAACAAGCCCAAACTGGACTCGAATATTCGCCTGCTGAGTAAGCGAGAGCAAAACAACTCGTTCGAAGAACGCGTGCGCTGGCTCCCCAGCGGGTAGTGGTAAGGCGTCTCAGGATGTTGTTCCGGGCACCAACTTTACTCTTAAGCTTGCGGCAGTTCTCTCTTTATGTCAGAGATCGATCCCACGTGACACCTAAGTACCGTCAAAAATGTTTTTAAACTTTCATACAAATTAACTCGATCAGCTGATCACCTTGTTTGAAAAAAATACGAGTTTAAAAAAGTTTTGGAACGAAAGTTGTTCAGTTTCATGGGCCGATTATTACCACACGAGAGGTTTTACGTTATTTTGCTAAGACGTTGACACGTTTTAGTTTTGATTTGTCACGGCAAAGCTAACGATATCTCTTTAGAAATTCATTAAGTATTTTAGAATTTCTAAAGTGTGACAATATTTCCTTATATTTATTAGAGGTTCTATTTTGTCATAAAAACTAAGATTCTTGGATTTTTTTTATTTTTAACATTGCCTCATTGTTTCCTTGGCAAAATAGTGCTCTTAACCGAGTTTCATCAAACCCACTAACTCATAGAAAAAAAAAATTGTTGTTTTCTTAATGGAATAAATAAATAAATAAATAAATCGTTTATTGCGAACCAGACAACAAAAAATAATTTTAAGCCCGCCAAACTGCACAGCAATTTGTTGGCGGAGACAACACTCTCTAATTTAGTTAGGTTACACAAACAAAAATATAAAACTTAAATCTTAAATCTAAGCCACATTCCAGAAAGCATCTATGTTGCACCTTTACTGCGTAGTTACACTTGATTACCTATCCATCTTTGACAAAAACACATTACTAGCTTTAATTTTGAATAACGATTTAGATATTACATTTTCATCTATAGATAGCTCATTGCATATTTTAGGTACCAGGTAATCTCTTGTTCTTTGACCAAAATAATTTATAGTCCTAGGTAAATTATACTGCTTGTTAGAGACAGCTCTAGTGACACATTTATGGTGAACAATGTTTTTAAATTGCATTTTTCTAAATTCCACTCAAATAGTCCACTAACCCAAGTTTTATCGTAATCAGAGCACTAACAAAATAATAAACTGTCAGTTAATAAATATATGAGTTCATTTTGTTCAATATTATAATTATTTTTTTATAAATAATTATTACTCATCCAAAATATCATTTGAATAAAAATACTCGTAAATCAGTCATTCATTTTATAATTATAATTTGTAACGTGGGAGAACGGTAATATTTATTCCCACTGTCCCCTGTTTTTTTTTTGTTTTTTCGAGTGAACATATTGGGGGACAGCGGGAAAAATCCTTAGTTGTTCCCCCGTGAGGGATATAATCCTTTGACTGGAAATAAGACTTGGCCCCGCACACACTTGGCTGGTTTTTTGTAAGCTAGGTATAGGCTATAAAATTACGTAACGAGTATGCAAACTTTACTTTTGAATCAATAAATAAATTCTATCTTACCTACCTAACACAATAAAAATAATTCTAAAAAACCGCATTTGGTTGAATAATAGAAATACCTAACTATTCCTCTCGCGCCTGCCTGTGTTGTACTATAAAAATAAAATGATCGACATCTGTAACTAGGTAGTATAATAATAACATCTAATTTGAAAAAAAAAAAAAAATGTATACCTTGATGTGCCGTCCACTGTACATACACATATACCCTTTGCGTAGTGTACTCGTATTATTAGTGTCGACCTTGAAAGTGATAGTATCACAAACTTGACTAAACCTTACTAAGTATACAAGCAGCAGGTATGGACCCAACCTATATTTATTTAATTAAAAATCGATTTAGAAATATTGTCAATGTAACGGATCGGACGGACGGATGTGATGGACCTACTCATAGTACGTCTTCTCCAAATAAAATTATTTCGTGAGCCGGGCGGCTTGGAGCGCCACCGAGCGCACATCCGTCGTCGGCAAAGATCATGGGCGACTGAGCTCAAGAAAGGAAAGTGATGACGCTAAGCTTCTCCGCACGTGTTTAACAGAGAAAGAAATAATGTTCGCGCGCTCCAAGTAAATGGCGTAAGTGCCAAATTTACTTTCTCAGTTTATATAAAAAGTACTAATTTGATTTGTAAATTTGCTTAGGAAAAACATAAAGCAGTCGGAGACCTATCTTGTAACTAAATTTCGGCGACCAATAAATTACCATTTACCTCTCAGATTCAAATAACGAGAATCGAAGACGCTGCTTTGGATAACATTTGTATCGAGAAGATTTTTACCAAACATGTTTTGGCCTTAGTGTAAGCGTAGATAATAGAGTCCAATAACATATTTTAGAAAATCAATACATTTACTGACGTAGATAATGAGATCTGATTCAACAAAAATCTTGAAAATTCCCGGACTAGCCCCTTAAGTGGAGGGTTTTGCCATAATCTCCACGCTTGGCAGGCGGGTTGGAGATCGCAGATTAAAAGGTTACTGTATCAGAGAGCGCTGCTGCCCGTTCCCTGTTCAATGTGTAGTCCCTAAGTCGCCTCTTGCGACACCCACGGGAAGAGTAGGGGTTGGTGACTAATGTATTCCACTCTACCGTCACCACACGGCTTATCTCCTGATTAGTTAGGGTATATTGCAGACCGAACCTGAGATTTCTGAAAGTAAAATGATTCCGTGCTTCGTAAAGCACGTCAAGCTCGGCTATTGGTAGTGAATCATACCCTCGTAAGCCCGGCGGCCCCTTTAAAAGGGCCAAATAATCATGATCATTAAGACCGAGATATTTGAAATTGCAAGTTGGAATTAACACCGACGGCACTTTTAAAGGGACTAAAATTTTTCCGTTCACTCAAATTCAAATATTGGCGCCTAGTAAATAAGTAAGTATTTTGTCTATGACCCAAGTGATTGAAGATCGTGCAATGCGCACACGGGGTCGAGGTAAGAAAAATCACAAATAATATTAGTAATCTTTTGGTTTGTCACTTTAATTATGCACGGCAATTATACGTAAATTATCAAAGAACAGATCTTGACAATTATTTACTCAATTCCATGTGAATTCCAATCAGTAGTCCAAAGCAAACATTTATAGACCCTATACAAAGAACCTTCGCTGGCATGCTCTTAGTATTATTTCGAGTTTTTATTCAGTGGTTTATGTTCTGATTTTATATCAAATATTTTTATTAAAGATAGCCTAGTAGTTTAACTATTAATTTAAAAAAACAATAATAGTCCTTTGCAAAGGACTGTTGGCCTTAGTAACTTTACTAGTTTTATAAGAACATTTTAATATCTAGGATTTTACCACAAAAATAAAATACTTTTATTTTATTAATAAATTCCATATTTAAACCAAACATACATTTTCACAAAAGAACTAAAGCTAATTAGGTAATTTTGATATCCATTAAAACCTGAAGTACTTTCAAAAGTACTAATTATAAATGTTGTCATAAATATTGAAACAATTATTTTACCTCGTTTTTTGAAATGTATTAAAATAACCATATTTATAATGTACAAGTACGTATGAATTTGAAGTTAAAATAATGCAAGAGGTTCAAATGGTATCGTTTTTAATTTTTTGCTTAAAGTAGTGGTTAAAGACGGAGGTACTTTTAAAAGAACTATTTTTTGTCTCTTTTTTTTTCGAAAATATCTTCTAATCATCACTAAAAATGCCTCCACTTAATTTCAAGTCCGTCTGATATCTTTATCACTTAAAAATCTTTATATAAAGTGCTCGGCTTTTATGACTATAAAAATTTGGGCCTTTACAGATCACCTTCGGTGATTATTATAACACGCTCTCGAATAACCTTCGGTCTTATGAGGATACAGTCACACTCTCGTCCGTTCTTTTCACTTTTTAAAGATTAATAAAAAGGTAGTACAGGAGATGGCCATCCTATTATTAGAGAGAGCAGTTAAACATCGATTGCATAAAATTAGAAATCACGTGGAACATCCGATTTAAAAATCTCTTAATATGACAGCTATCCCCTTA